>LPNX011156410.1:412140-462481 GCA_001517045.1 Pseudotsuga menziesii
TTTAGTTAATTTTAGTTGTGTCACTTATTATCTAGTAGTATTTTCTATCCCATGACTAAATTAGTCATTTAATTTAGTCATTTTCAGTTGTTTTCTGAAATTTAGTATTATTTAGCTTAAAAACATTGTCGTCACTAATGTTTTTAGTCACCTAGTCATTTATTTGCCAAATTCTACTAATGTCACTTCTTTCCTTTCAATGCAATGATTTTTTGAAACTAGTGAATCTACATAATTAGTATAAAATTACTATTTCCATAGCATTAGAAATTAATGAGCTTGTAACTTACCGCATCTTACAATAATGAGCGAAAATGCATATTCATTATGTGTTCGATGAGAAGCCAAATGGACTCTATCTTTTGTATTCTACATACTATTCTATTGAATTGAGTATATTAGGATATTATACTTTTAATTTAGATGTATATAGAGTTTGCAAAGAGGTCTTCTGAAGGTAGGACTAACCCACACAATTATTTTATCATGAAAATAATTCTAAAATTTGATATTAAATATGCAATGAGATCAATATAGCTGCAACTAAAATAAAATTCATTTTCAATCAATCTTTCCATACAATCACAAGTTACTAGATAGACAAACACATTACGCATCAAATTAGTCGTTAACCAACTAAACTTGTTTAAAAATCGGTAGTAATTAACTTTTAATTTCCACCGTCATAAAATTAATAAAAAACAATATAATTAGTGAATTAAAGATAACAATAATAAAATGATATGTCAACAGTATAAATGATGAAATAAAACATGTACATATCAGTCTTTGTTGTCATCACCCTGGTCATCTCCTCACTTGGAATGATAGCAGTGTTGTTCTCAAAAATATGTTTTGATCTAGGATCGTGTCTTAAGTAGAATCACCACTCCCTATCCAACACATCCAGGTAAAAAATCACTTGGTTGTAGTGTTTTGGGAAAAAAATAAGACTACTTAGTTTCATCCCACATATTTCTAGATTTGATACATATCATCCCATTATCATTATCTTCTTGTGCATTACACCAGTGGAAGGTGTCTAACCACTTGCACCTAAAAATGACACATTGGAAAGATGAGAGGTCCACTTAAATGATCTCTTGTATCTTGTTGACATAACCTAACTTATACCATATTATGTTATGATTATGGTGTTTAGCATAACTAGTTTGATTGAACTCAACTTCCACTCCACAATCTTGTGTGACATGTCCATCATTGATATCCTTAGTGTGAAAATAATTCCCATATTCCCACATATATGAGAACAAATGGACCTATAAAAATGTGAACAAATGACGGTGTCATAATTCTAACAACCCAATCATTAATATATAAAAATAGATATTGTAATTCAAAGGTGAATTATAAAGTTAAAAAAGTACACAAAAGATTATTACCAAGTTGTTGCACCCAATTCCTATGTTTAGTGCATCCTCTTCATCACACGGGTAACAACCATATGCAATGTACTTCTCTATGAATTGGTTGTTAACTGAACTGTTGGAACATATCATTGGCATATTTTCTTTTCAATGATTAGGAAAAGGCATGCTTATATCGTTCAACTTTTTATATTATTTCATGTCGTTGTTCCATTTCCTCATCTTCTCTTCATGCAATGTGGCCCATGGATGTGTTTCCTCTGCAATAAGGTCAAACTCTATCAAGTTGTCAAAGCAGGGCAACTCCAGCACCAAGGTAGGTAGCTCACAAAGCATCATGTTTAGCAACAATTTCCCCATTTGATGGGGGAACTGAATGCAATGGAGATCATTGCTTCCTAAGGTGGGGGGGGTAGATCCAGGTGGACATTGATGCCCACCAACACAGTCCACTGGCTCAAAACACACTTTTCCATCTCAATAGTTTTTTACGTCTTTTTTGAGTCTTGAATTTTCAGAGCCATTTTGAGGCCCTAAATAATTTTTTTGGGAACGACAACTCCTAGTACATATCCTTAGTCCATTTCGAATGTATACTTATTAGATAGCCTTTTCTAATGAGATACCAAGCACCCTAAATGAATATCGATTGCAAAAGTTACACCCCCGAGAAGTTGATGTATCAACTAACCACAACAAGGCCCACAAAGCTTTTGGTGTTTCATATTTTGGGGTTAGGGTTTTGGATGTTTAAAATTTTCTCATTGATGCTTTATTTTAAAAGGCACTTTGGCCTCATTGTAACTCAGTTCTTGCGAATGCACATAGCTGTTGCATCTCTTCTCATAGATAAGTTTCCACCATTCTAGTGAGTTCATTTCACTCTGCATTTGTTTATAGTTCTTGCATGTTTCCTCTATTAATAGAAATTGAGCATTTATGTATCTCTATGTTTCTATCCTATTTTTGTGCTTCATTTCATTCCCTCATAAATCCAGTTCATAGAAATTTTAAGTCTGTAAATTCTTACTATTGATCTCAATGCATGATTTATTTTTGTTCCTATTAAGATTTGAAGTTAATTATGAAAACATAAAATATTTTCATAACTACCTTCAAGGTTGGAACCCTAGATTTCTTGTTGCTTCCTTTTTATTTTATGTGGTTGCAAAATGTAACATTAGGGTTTAACTCCCATTATTTCATAATTAGGGTTTTTATTTTTAGGCACTATAAATTTGATGAGTTTGTGCTTCAATATATAAGGCATTTGGCATTTGATGCAATGGTATCAATTATTGCATTGGATCCCAAATCTTCTCCTTGTCAGTGTTTCTAAAAAATGCTTTCATAGTTTTGGGTGTTGATAGTTTCATAGAACGCACTAGTGGGATTTTA
Source organism: Pseudotsuga menziesii (assembly GCA_001517045.1). NCBI lineage: Eukaryota > Viridiplantae > Streptophyta > Pinopsida > Pinales > Pinaceae > Pseudotsuga > Pseudotsuga menziesii. The sequence goes on from LPNX011156410.1 coordinate 414,927, forward strand.
ATAAAAGTGCACCATTTGGATATATTTTTCTTTAATAAGTTTAAGGGAATTTTTAGTGCGATATTGAGAAAAAGTCACACTCGTGTTATTGAATAAATATATCACAACGATAAAGTTGTAGATTATTTTTTTATTTTTTTCCGTTATCAGTGCATAAACATAGTTGTAGATTATTTTTTTATTTTTTCCATTATCGATGCATAAGTATAGCTGTAGATTTTTTTATTTTTTTCATTATCAGTGCATAAATATTTTTTATGCACCAATGTGTATATATTGTAGACACACCAAGGTGTTTTTATTCATAAAGTGCACTGATATGCCATACTGTTTTTTTAGTTGGAACTTATGCAATTTATTTGTATAATATATTTAATATCTTCTCTATTTAATGGTCAGGTTGTTTATTGATAGAAAATGTGTGATAAGAGTTCAATGAACAATAATTCTAATTAGCACGATGGTAGCACATCCAAAAAAATTGAAGGAAAGTTCTTTGTAATTTCAATATTAAATTAATATGTTTGAATTATATGTAAGTTTAACTTATGTGTATTGGTTAATAATGTGTGTCATGCAAAGCCAAAAAATGAGGAAAACCAATTACATTCTTTGCAATCTAAGTGCAGAAGAGTGTACAACCTTGATGCAAAAGTTGCAGAGGGATGAATTAGGTGAATCAAAAAGTAATCAATATGATTTTTTTCTTTGAATTTTTAGTAATAATGTACTTAAGAATATTTTGTTAACATGTTTCAAACAATTTATTTCACATGTGCTGAATGCTTTGTAGCGACCGACAATAGAGGAATGGAATGACACCCTAAGAAAATAAAAAGTATGAAAGATGTAAATGATGATGAATTGGTCTTTATCTCATTTGGAGTGGCAATGGAAGTTATTGAAAAGGTAAAAATTAAATAAAACTATGAGGGATATAGTGGAAAGAATGTATAGATGTACTTTCCATTTATAGTACAAAAATCAATCCAATGACTCCAAGAATCATCTAATATTTAAATTACAAGAAAATATTCTAGAACAATGGTCAATGAGACCTGCCTGATTTGCACTAATAAAAACATACAACAATAATAAAAAAATCATTAAAAAGGTAATATTCCTAAACATGTTTTTTCTAGAATATGTATATACTACTGCAAAACATTCTTTATTAATATTATTTCTTCTATATTTACTGTTCATATCAATATAAAAATAGTTTACTGTCATTTTAATGTTTTAGGAAGATTATAAAAATCCCAAAGGACAAATAAGGTGATGGTAGAAGGAGATTGTCAAAGAAATTGACACAATTGCATCACAGGAGGAGCCATCTCAACAACAATGTGCTTCAAATGTATGTAATCATTTATTTTTTCTATTATGTATGTATAATTAATTAAATTATCATTAAATATTAATTTTAAATTGTTTTGTTGCAGAAAAGAAAATAGATTGGAACTCATTCAACACATGAGAAATGATGAAAGGAAAAAAAGGGTTGATATCAAAGTTGTGAATAATTGTGATTTCCTTATAACAACCTAACATTTCATATTGGTTGTGATCTTTAAACATATGTTTTTTTTAACACCAACCATCTTTGGATTTCTTCAAAAAGTTGCTAACATACAAACAAGAGCCATTAGAAGAATAGATTAATATTAGGTTAAGTATGGGTTGTGAGTATGTGTTGGTGAATCAAAAATTAATTGTGGAATTTGTAAGTATCTATGTTGTTTTAATTCTCTCATTTTATAATTGATGAAACAACAAAAAAAACTTTACATTAAATCTATGATTTGTGATGGGGTATAAAACTTGCAGGAAACAAAGTATGGAGTGGAGCTAACATAAGAGTTGTTGAGAGACGACATGAAATTTGGTTTTGAAAGAATATATGGCATTCATGACACAATTCTGCTATGGCACGCTTTTCAATTTACATAATCATGTATATGATTTATTTTTGCATTGCGCCCACCAATCTAGATACACTCATTACACTTTAATTTTATGTTTGTAGATGGAAGATGAAGACAAGGAACACAATTGAGGCAATCAACAAAACATTCAACCAAATAACCTGAGTGATGCAAGTAGCTCAAGCACTGACAACAATTATAGTAAAGAATGACAATAAATATAATTGGATGTTAATGCAAGCTGTTGTATGTTTTAAAATAATTGTCTATGAAAATTAGACATTTTGTATAATGTAATGGACATAGTGTCCCAATTGGAAGACAACGGGTTATTAACAAGTGTAACAATTACATATTGACATTTTAGTTCTTGTGGACCTTTATGTTGTTCCATTTTGTATGAAAAAGGGCCTCGTATTCATATATAATGAAATAAGTTTCCTAGTATATTGCATTGTCCAATGTCATCCTTGTGAAATGTTACATCGATGATTAAAAATACGGATGATAAAATATTACAATGAAAAGATGTGAAATCTAATGATATAACAAATCAATCCAAACATCATATCCAAATGACAATATGAATACTATTATATAAATTATTTCATTTTCTAATGAATAATGGAACACACACACACACACATATCAGTGCATTGTAATTTTTATAATAGTCACTGGTCACCAATGAGAAAATTATTATTGGTACTTTTCATTGTTTTAAGTCACGTTGATGCAGTTTTTGATTAAATGTAAGCACTAATGCTTTTAAAATAACATCGCATCGGTGCAACAAAATAACAGTTATATACATCGATAAAATTTTATTAATTGTACACACCAGTACTTTTACAATAAAATCACATTGGTGCAACAAAGTATGCATTGAATTCACTGATGTTTTTTTAATTAGTTCTACACACCAGTGCGGCAATCTATTGTAATCACACTATAATTGAAAAAATGCAACCAATGATAATGTCCCATTCAACCTCACTAGTGTGTTTTCCCTCCTAGTTAGCACTAATTCGTTATAAAAGGACATAAGCACCAGTGTGGTGTTTCTTATAAAGCACTGGTGCACATAAATTTGTTGGGAATTTTATATTATTTGCATGTAAATCAACTAGAAAATTTAATAGTCGACTGGTATAAGTTGGCTGGAATAGGAGGTGACAAACGATGGAAATCTGGTCAATTGACTGACCTGAATAGTTTTCTAGTCGAAGGCAAATGACTGTTCCATAAGAAGCTCAATGGTAAATTGACCAAAGTTGACCTAGTCAAGTCCACTATGATAGAATAACTAAAAGTAGTTAGGAAGTTATGTATTATCATTAATGAGAATATAGTTGTATTGCATCTATAAATAAAATGCAATGGCTATGAATTAAGATCATGGCATGATGCAATGAAGTGTGATTTGTGGTCTAGTAAGTCATAGTTGTAAACACCTAGTTTTTAGTGTTTGATTAATAGATGAGAAAAATATCACTAGTTTGTTGGTTTTCCTCTAGGAGAGAGGTTTCCAGTGTAATTTTTGTGTAATGTGTTGATGTTATTATGTATTGTTGTATTTTGTGAATGTATTTAACTATATGAATCAATTTGGAAACCTTTTGTAATCAGTATTAGACCCAATAGTTGGAATCAGAGTTATATCTATATGTAGTGGGTTCCTTTGTTGCCGAGGGCTTGGCTTGATCTATAATCTAGGGAATACATGTTACAATGGGATCCTTCTAGAATCATTGGTTCATTGATAGAAATACTAACACATCGATGATAGAAATTGAAAACTTGAATGGGTAAAATTTTGAACTTTGGAAACTTAAAAGGGAAGATATCCCTATCCCCAAGGTGTATCTCAATTGGTTGTAGCTTTCGTGGCCAAACCGTCACTAGGTTGAGGTCAAGGGTTCAATTCTATGGGTCCTTCAGGGCCAGCCTCCCAAGTTTGGTGTCGACGGGGTGAGGGCCCTTAGGGTGGACCCCTTGGAATTATTCTCATGGACGTAGTGTGCTTTCAACCACTTTCAAGACAATGAACAACATTAAAAAAATAGAACATCCTGTGGATTGAAAACAATGGATTGCAGTGAAACCCATAACAAATCTAACTGGTATGTTGAAGGAATACTGGAAAAATATCAACATAAAGATATGAAGTACAATCCGAATTTGTTTAGAAGAATCTGTATTGTTGAATGTCTAAGAAAAGTCACTAAAAATAAGCTATGGGAAAAGTTGGGGAACTTGTACCAGTCGAAATATTTGGTTAACAAGTTGTTTCTTCATAAGAAGTTGTACCTTCTAAGAATGGGAGATGGTGACTCAGTTATAGAGAACATGAATATGTTCAACACTGTAATCAGTCAGTTGTTGTCGGTAGAAATTAAAATCATTGCAGAGGAAAAGTGCAATAGTTTGTTGTGTTCTTAATAAGATTCTTGGGATATCCTGGTCATGGTTATTGGAAGTAATAGCACCACATTAAATATCAATTATGTGGTCTCTTCTTTATTGTTAAAAGAGATGAGACATAAGAACATGGAAGGAGCGGTCCATGAAACCCTGTCGGTAAGAATTCGACTGATAGATAAAGGAAAAGGAAAAACATTTAGAAAAAGATCAAAGTCAAGGGTATATCTAAGACTAAATCCCCTATCCCAACAACAAAAACATGTCGACAATGTGGTAAAGTTGAGCATTATAGATGGAGCTGTAAATCAACATAAGTTGAGAAAGGAAAAGGGATATATGAAGGTTAGTCAGTTGGTGGTAAGACTTTACAAGAGATGAAAGGCGATGTGCACTTGACCACCAAAAGTACACAGTTGGATCATGACTCTTGGTTGATCTACTATGATGCATCATGTCATATGACACCTCACAAAGAATGGTTCTATGAGTATGAAAAGTTTGATGGCAGTGATTGTGTTAGAATTAATATGCCATTGATCTTCAAGCAATGAGTGCTATTAGATTCTTAATTATTTGCATTGAAAAGGAATGAACAATACCCACTGAACAAAAAAAATCTCAAAGGAAACAGACAAGAATTGCTCAATATAATTACGGTATAAAATTCATTAATCCCAGTTGTATACAACAGTCTTACATAGAGGAGAATTTGAATCATGAGAAATGAATTTGAATATACTAACTCAAGACTGATTGCATGGCTAACTAGAAGTGACTAAATCTCTATCGGAGTTCAACTGGATAACTCCAAATGTCTAATCCAGTCTTTTAATCAGTTACAATCAATTAAGCAAGTCTAATTGTAGTGGTAGGTGAGAAGTAGGTGAGAATTGACGCCTTCCCACATGCAACCATGCATAACTAGCACTAACTGAACTGGAGGATATCTAACTGAATGTAACTGAAGCATATCTAAGCTTTACTAGTCACCCACTGCCAACAACTGAAGGAGGTTGGTGCTGGCACTCCCAATGGCTCCTAAAATGTATGGATTGGTCTAGGAGGCACCTAAAATGATGCATGAAGGTGCAGTCAGTTCCAGATAGCCTGTATCGATGTTCCCCACACTCTAGTGCCCGATACATGTGGCCCCATTAGGCCAAGTGGACCCAATGGTACTAATGGACCCATTAATAACTAAATGACTCCTAAATTAGGAAAATATAATCTAATAGACAGTTATGTCACGTACCCCAATTTCAATAACATTTTATGTTTAAGAAAACATTATATTTTACTTTTATTGCAAAGTTTATGACTATTGACCAAGTGGGGTCAAGGATGACTATAATTAATTATGTTGAATATTTTATTACTTAATAAATAAAAGATAAGACAAATAGCCCAAGGAGGTTGTTAAATGAGTGTCCACTGACCCACTGGGAGGAATAGACTGGGGTGAGAGAAAACTAACACATGGAAGCATCCTCAGTCACTTCTAGTTGTTGCAAGGGGAAACTTCCCTAATTTTGTGGTCATATTCTCCAAGAAAGTGGAATAGAGCAGGTGGCTCATTAATTGAAAAAACTGACCAAAAGAACTAGGCTTGCATATATCTATCCATCGAATTCAGTAGGAGGTTGTTCATTCTTTACCTTGTGAAATTTCTAAAGTTGAGAAAGGAGCACAAGAGATTTGATGAGGGGAAAGTTAGAAGTGAATTGAGTGGTTAAGACTCCATTCTGAACTAGTGCAGCCACATAGCCGAGTTCTATACTGCTGAGGACATAAGTACTTCTGTTAAGTACTATTGTTGAGTTTCAGGGGTATTTGATCCCATTTCTCCACACAGTGCATTCATCCTAGTGGATTAGTGGATAGGCTTGGGGGTCCTAAGACAAGCATTTGAGCTATCTTCAGGAAAAGGTTGGTTGGAATAGGATCCTTGGATTGTTTGTCTCTTCTACAAATTACCAGGTTCCATTGTGTTATCTCCCAAAATAAATTTATTTTGATAGTATGAAGAATTCGAGTCATGTCATGAAAGATTTAGAGATGACTAACAAATTGAAAGTCTATGTTTGTGCTATGGTTAAAGAAATTGGAAGTTTTAGCTTTCGGTGGCTTAGGCGGAATTCTTAATAGCTCATTAGCCACCGAAAGGCTTTGTTTCGGCAGCTAATAGTGCGACGCGGGATAAAGGTTAACCACCAAAAGCAGGCCTGATCAAGTAAACGGTAAAAGCACTTTCAGTGGTTTAGGCGAGATTTCAAAAAACTCATTAGCCACCGAAAAGTGTTGCTTTCGACAGCTTAGTGAACAGTCGAAGAAGGGCGTTAACCACCGAAAGCAGGAAAAAAGGCATTGGGGAAAAAGTGGTTTCGGTGGCTTAGGCAAAAGCTCTGACGTTTCATTCACCACCGAAAGGACAGGTTTTCGGCGGTTAAAACAGATTTTCAGAGAGACCACTATCCACTGAAAGTTGAGTTTCACCGCAACATTGGCAAAACAGTTTCGGTGACTTGGGAGAAAGGGATATCATTTCATTAGCCACCAAAAGCCATATTTTTGGCGGCTAGAAAACAAATTTATGAAGGTTGTTAACCACCGAAAAGGTAAAAGATGGAGACGGTTATAAATCTATCAAATCAGAGCCCGTCAGCAAAAGCAGCGATCATTACAGGGTGTGTAAACCATCAAAAGGCCAGGGGGCTGCATAAATGCATGAGGAAATGAGTAAGGAGGTCATTATTTGAAACTGATAAGGACTAATGTGATGAAACCATCCTTCTCCCTCCATCTATCCACTAAACTGCAGAAAATCCAAATGAGTATCCAGGGTTGATTTTAACATGATTGTTGGGCAAGGGATCTCGAAAAGATCAACTAAAGCCATCACCCTCTGACCTCAGCATCAATCATGCAGGATAAAGCCCTCATAATCAGTTCCAAATCTTCAGTACACCCCACCCTCGACTTTGGCATTTCTCTCCACCAGAAATCCATCTCTGAGAAGCAGCCTGCTAAAACACTATCATACAGAATTTGAATTTATTGTTGCAGGTACCCAGGAGTGGCATTCAGCAAGATGAAGAAGGGAGGACCTGCTCTTAGGCAGGAGTTGGGAGATATCAGCTACCTGGAGGCACATCCAAAAGTCTGTCAATTTTTCAAGGATGCTGGCTGCTATAGGTTTTGTGAGAAGATTCAAGGTTCACACCAGCAGGTGGCTAAGGAATTTTCCCTCTCTTTCGATGGCTCCAAGGCAGTCATAGGAAAAGAAGAATTCTTGATAGATGAAACCCCAATTACTGAAGTGACTGAACTCCCTAGCACAGGAGAGAAGTGGTTTAAGACCACCATACCAAAGGATGTAGAGTTCAAATCTTACCTGAAGCCTGACCATAGGGAGGTGGTGTGGAAGAAAAGTGTACCATCCTCCTCGCTAGAAGAAAGGTGGTAGCAACTGCTGTAGGCCATTGTGGTCTACATAACATGTGAAGGGAGATACAACAGAGCTATGATTTACCATTTTAAATTGATGAACCACTTCACAAGGAGAAGCCCACTGAATTTTCCTTTTTACTTACACAGGAGTTTGGCAAAGATGGAACACTAGGTGAAGGCCCAGCCAACCAAGATTGTGGTAGACTGTCTCATCATGGCCTTATCCAACTTCTGATCCAAGAATTGCTAAAAAGGAGGAATATGGCATGGCCTTATTTCTTATTTTGGAATGGTTTTGAAATAGACCTTCAGCAAGAAGAAAAGGGGAAGTCTCCTACTAAAAACTCCAGCACACCAAGAAGTGGGAAAAGGAAGAGAAGGGCTATATGCCCAGCAGTAGCAGAACAGCCTCCTTCCTCTTCCAAAGCCAAGAAGGTCAAAAGAAACTTGGATTTGAATGAAAAGGGCCAGGAAGTTTCAACACACAATGAGAACATTTTGAACCTACCCTACTTAGATTTAGAAGAGGAATAGGAGGAAGGTGTAGACCTAGATTTACAAGTTGTAGCAGACATTGAAGAGCTCCCATCACGTACACCAAAAGAGCAGGATTAACCAGCAAAGAAGGCTTCCTCTAGCAAGCCCAAGACTCAAAGGATAAATCAATTGCTGAGGCAAGTGTATGAGATGGATATTTTGGAAAGGGAGATAAAGAAAAATAATGTTGCATTGACCAGTAGGAACAAGCTGCTGCATAAATCTTACCCAGAGCAGAGAGAAAGGTATATTTTCCTAAAGAGACTAAATAAAAGGTACCTGAAAGACAACACAAGATTTTACAGAATGATTAGGCTTCAGAGACTGTAGCTGAAGGAGGCCAAGCAAAACCCTAGCACCCACCTCACATTGGAAACCCTAGCTAAAGTTGCACTAAGCCTTCAACCTCCAGAAGAAAGCCAGGTTGTTGTTAACCTTCCTAACATAGAGCCTGCTGAAGAAGAAAGTTGAGCAGACAAACTGGAAAGAACAATTTTGGAGGCATCTTAAGAATTTTTGAAGAACAAGGCTTTTGGTGGCGTAGGCAGACGCTAAGGCAGTTCATTAGCCACCGAAAGTGCCGCTTTTGGTCGCTAACCATTCTGATATTTTGGCCTCTTAACCACCAAAAGCGGACAGAGGCATAGGATCGATTTTTGACACGCAGGACCAGTTTTGGGTGAACATGGATGGCTCAGGGACAAAGTATAAAGATGAAGGATGCTGAAGAAAACATCAGGGAAGGTATGCTTCAGTTTTGCTATGACATAACAGTAGAAAAGGTCACCAATACTTAACTATCAAAGTTAAACAGTGACTTAACCAGCAAAGGACCAATGGCAGTGATTTCCAACACTTACTTTAGTTATCAGAAGGTTCATACTGTGAACTAGTTCTACAGTTATTTAGACTAGTAGTTAATTAGGGTTTTTTAACCTAATTATGCAAAAAACAATTATTTTGTCTATTTTTATTAAATTAGATCCAAGTTTTCAGGATCTGAGTATTTTTGTAAAGGCTATAAAGCCTAAGAATTATTTTATTAAAAGGGTTCGACTTCGGGGACTTGTAGACCACTACTATTGTCAAGCTTCTCATCTTGCTCATGACCTAATATAAACTCTTTTGATATCATATGTTCAGCTTCCATTTTCTGTCTAGTCTGTGCTTATGCTTGAATGTGTTATTCAGGTTTTATTCAGGTTAATTGATGTCAGATAGCTATCATCCTATTGGAATATTGATGATTTGAATTATAAGTGCTTTCCTTGTCATGATTAGCCATTTATATATATATGTTTTATGTATGAATCTGCCAGCATGATAAGTTCTCCATCTCTACACCATATTGTCAACCTCTGAACAGTGGTAATTAGAAGCCTTATCCCTGATTGAGTTTCAGGCATGTCTTGAGAGTGTAAGGTTCTATAGGTCACCTGACTTGATCCATTTAGAAAACCCTAAAAAAAATTAAGTTACCAAGCATCCTCAAGTTGTAACCTAGAGGAGTTTCCTGGAGTGATAACAAATTGGCGTCGTTGCCGGGGAGAGGAGACTGAAGCTCAGCTTCCCTGGGAGATGACATAGATCCTTGCTTTGATGATAGACAAACCTTGGACACTATTCTGGTTGTAATCATCTATCTAGAGACTCCATTGAAATAAGGTGGCTTCAAGAAGACAAAGTACCAAAGCAAACCCTCAAGGGCCACTAGCAACACCGGTTTCAAATCGAGAAGAGATTCTGAGAAGAGCTAGGGCTTCACTAAGGCAGACCAACAGTGCTGTAAAGGAAGCCACATCAAGTATTTCAAGAAATATTTCTGCTATTATTTCTTCTGCTGAAACACTTAATTCTCAGGAATTTATAAATACATCAGAAAATTTTAGGGTTTGGGCATCTTCAAGCACTGCTACTTGTGAAGATCCAATCCTTGGGGACTCCACTGGGATAAGTTTACCACCACCACCTTCTCAGCTAATACCTACATCAGTACTACATTTCTCCACCCTTTCCATACCCATTTCCAATATGGATGCCCCTCAATTGACCAAAATGGAAAGGATCCTGGTAGCTAGGTATGCCCCCCTAAATTTTCCTAACCCTCTCTCGGCCATGCCCATTGGAGACTACCTCAAGTACATGCCTAAGTTCATAGGAGAGGGAGATTTCACGGCTGAAGAACATCTAGAGGCATTTTACAGTTATGCTGAGAACATTAATATAGAACAGGAAGATGTGTGGACTAGGGTTTTTGTACAAAGCCTAGATGGTCAGTCTAGGAAATGGTTCAAAGAACTGCCTGCTGGATCAGTAGCATGCATTGAATCCCTATATGACATATTTCTAAAACATTGGGGAGAGAGGAGAGACCACCTCTATTATATCACAAAGTTCAGCAACTTGAAAAGAGAGAATGGGGAGTCTGTCTCCAACTTCACCAAGAGGTTCAACAATATGTATAGCAAGATCCCCAGTGAAATCAAGCCCACTGAAACCTCAGCCAGGATAACTTATGCAAATTCCTTTGACTATGATTTCTGCCTGCTTCTCAGAGAAAGGAGGTCTGCCTCCTTATCACTCATGCGAGATGTTTCTCTATAGGTAGAATCTAACATTGTGGCATCTCAAAAGGTCAAAGGAAAGATAGATAGGAAGAAGCAGCCAGCAGACCCTATTGGGGCTTCTTCATCAGAGAACAAGATTGACAAAATGACCAAACTATTAGATAACATGACTATTGAAATGTCTAAGATAAAGGACCGAGGATAGATATCTATGAGAGGTAAAGGGCCAAGTGATTTTGTTCCTTGAAACCCTAATTTTGTCCCTTACAAAAGAGGAAACCCCCCAGTTCAGATCCTTAGAAGGGAAAGGAAACAAGGGGAAGATCAGAGAATCAGAGCTCCTTTTCATAATGTTGTACTAGAATAAGAGCCAAAATTCATTGAGGAAGAAGGAGAGGATGAAGACAACATCCACTACATGGAAGATGAAGTTGACTATTCTTTTCTGACACAGGCAGATAATGAATAATCCCAAATTGATGAGCAGATCATTGAGGAAACAGTATATCAAGCTAATGGTCAAGGAGGGTATAGCCTGAGGTCCAGGCTGGTTGCTCCCCTTAAGAAGACTGTTGTTCTTGCCAAACAGCCTGCTGCACCAGCTAAAAAGGCTACTGTTTTACCAAAGAAAATGGTTGTCATTCCAAAACCATTGCAAAAACCAGCACCTTCATCAAGCCCTGACCATGTCCAACACAAAGCTCTAGTACATGAGGTAAGGTTTCCTGATAGACTACATTATTCTTTCAACCTTGAGTCAGAGATTCAGAAATTGAAGATCTCTTTCCCATTAATCAAGCTAATGAAAAATGATGCATTCATATCTTCCATACTGAATTCTCTTCAGCCAAAGGTACACATTGATATTGACTTTGTAGATCTGCGAGATGATAAACCTATTGTAACCCTAGGCCCTATGATTGAAGAACTAAAGGATCCATGCCCACCTTTCTACATATCCTTGAATATCCATGATAAAGTCCTTCATAACTGTCTGCTGGACTCAGGAGCTTCCCATAACCTAATGCCAAAAGCTGTGATGGATGAGCTAGGTCTCAGCATTACAAAGCCCTACCATGATTTGTTCTCCCTTGACTCTAGAAAGGTCAAGTTCTTAGGACTCATCAAAGACCTTGTTGTAAACCTATCTCAGCTACCCTCAAAAAGCATAATGATGGAAATTGTAGTGGCTGATATCCCTCCCAAATTTGGTCTCTTGTTGTCTCAATCATGGAGTAAAAGTATAGGCGGCACCCTTCAAATGGACCTTACATATGCCACAATCCCCATGTTTGGAGGGGAGACCAAGAGGCTTTACAGAGAGAATCATCTTGCCTACATCATAAGCAATGAAAAGAATTCAGTGAACCGCCCCATCTATGCGGTAGACACTGATTTTAGGTCATGCATTCTGCAAATAGATGATTCTCAGCAAACACCAATCTAGCTTACCAAGCCCACCTGTCAGCAGCCCGAAGAAGTGACCACAGCAATCTGGAACATGTATTTTGATGGGGCTAGCACTCAAAGTTCAGCATGTGCAGGTGTAGTATTGATCTCTCCATCCAAAGAGAATATTCATCCGTCTTATAAGCTTGATTTTAAAACCACTAACAATACAGCAGAATATGAAGCCTTGTTGCTAGGAGTTAAAGCTGCCAAGGAAATGGGCATCATGTGCATGAGAATCTTTGGAGATGCAAACCTTATTATACAGCACGTCAACAACACTTTTCAAGTAAAAAATGTCAGACTGAAGGCCTATAAGGATTAGGTATGGAAACTCAGAGACTCCTTTATGTTTTTGAACTGTCATATATACCTAGGGCTTTGAATCACCTGGATTATTCCCTGGCTGTCTCTGCAAGTCTATTTGTTCCTCCTTTACCTCATAAGCTCAGCTATGATGTTCAGGTCAAGTACAAACCTTCCCTACCATATAATGTAAAATTGTGGAAGGTCTTTGAGAATGATGATGAGCTCAGTAAATTCCTTCAGCTAGTAGATGAATTCTCTGATATACATATAGATCAGGAAAACCTAAACATGGAAGAATCCCAACAGCTCAAGTTGAAAGATAAATTAGCTGATCAGAATATTGTCCAATTACCCAACAATTATATACCTCAAGGTCTAGTATCTCTGGAAGAGATTTTTTATCATAATGACATCCCTTTCAAGCCTACCAAAAAGGATCAAGACCGTGCTATCCAAGAGCAAAACATAGGTAGAAAAATCCATCCAAAACTGATAAATATGTCCACTGAGTTGACTGCTGATCAAAGGTACAAATTTTGCATCCTGATAAAAGAATTTGCTAATATATTTGCCTCGGAGTACAGTGACCTGAAAACCTATGACACCAATATCCTCCAGCACAGGATTCCTTTGGAGAAGGACACCATCCCTTTCAAGTAGAAGCCGAGATCCATCAGTCCTCTCCTACTACCTGTAATTGAAAAAGAAATCCATAAGCTCCTCAAAGCCAAAATCATAATCCCCCTCAGGTGTTGTAGAGGAATAAACACCTTATAACCGAAGGTCTGTGGTTACCAACATACTCAATAAACTTGCAGACAATTGACTCTAGATTGCAGTAAAGGAAATAGGAGGATGGGAAAGACTCACCCGATACACGACGGTTGATCCTAGCTTGTCCTCTTCCGCTCTGCTTCTCCTCCCAAAGTTTTCAGGGATGCTTTCTCCTTCACCTTTCAAGGATAAATCTTCCAAATACAAGATGACTCATATATATAAACAGGTTAGATAAATCATATACAGGATGCTGAAACATAAACATTTATCAAACCACAATACATGAGATACATTCAAGACACAATATGGAAGAAGGATTCTCTTTATTAACAATACTGGAAAGAGTTCAGATTACAACCCAATGCCTGAGACAAGGACTCCTCTGTAGCCAAAGGATTATGAGTTCCACTGCTCCAAAGACTTATTTATAAACTCCACCAGCATAACTTTGCTCTCCAAGTGTATATATCTAGCACCCTCCCCAAGGCCTGTATTTATAGTTGGTGAAATAAGGCAGTTTCGAAGGTTGAGGAGGTTGAGACATTTAATGTGATTAAGGTAAATGGCTTAACTAATCTCAAGTAATCACGTGTTTTTATTGTTAATGTCAAAGGTAAGTATCTGCAGGTATCAAGACTAGCAACTCGTGTATGATCCGCGAGTTGCTCTAAAGGCAACCCGCGTATACATATATACGTGACATGCAACAACCGAGACTCGCGTATGACACGTGAGTTGCATATATAAAGAGTCGCGTATATGACTTGACATAGCAAAAGGGTAAAAATAACCAGCTGGATGGATGATGAATGTAGTTCATAATAAGCCCATTTATAGTGTTTTGGGAAACCCTCAATCCATAGATGTCCTTTTGTGTGCCAACATGAGGGATGTCGGCACTCGGACGGAGAGGTGCCATTCAGGTGGATAACAGATGCCCCCTAATGTGTGAGGTCAAAGGGAAACGATGGCCGAAATACATTATAATCTTTATCTTTGGATAACTCAGAAATCCAATGGAGCAGAGAGAGTACCTGAAACAAATACATAGTAATGTCATATAAAAAGTTACATCTGAGGATGTTATGTTCAATTTACTTGAACACTAGCTCCTTTACAATATTTGAGTACATCATATGATACGGGTATGAAAACCACGTATATTACAAACGTGGATCGAAGCCACAATATACAATAATGATGAGTCTTCAAAGATCGGGAAGCTGTGTATATAGATAGAACATAATCTTGCGCAACTTAGTCCATAGGTGAGGAACTAAGGTCTTCATAAAGGATCCCAAAGAACCAGTACAATCCAAGCCATGTGAATAAGGGTAAGCTAAAGTCGAACATGGAAAGGATTCAACAGTTTGTTAATCAATAGATGATAATCGACAACTGAAGCAAAGGAATCCACCAATGATGAAAGTGAATCCTGAGGTACAAACGTCAAAACTCTAGGTCTTCGTCATTAGGAAGTACTGAAACAGAACCATGCTATGATAAGGAAGGCAATAGATCCTCCAATGGATCACAAGAGTGACTATGAACTAGGCAAAAGAAGGGAGACACAATAGATAATATACATAACAATGATGGGATCAGGCTATAGATCAGACATTGGGTATAGTCCTTGAACAATGAGCACAACACAGAGATGACCCAAGGCAACGGTTAACTTATAGATAGAACAACTAGACTTATCTGTCATGTAGGAGACATGATCAGATTCCCCAAGTATAATGGACAAGAGGAGGAGTAAGCAACTCAAGGTAATAGCTGAACGGAAAAGTAATCACTGAAACATGGATATCGAAAAACAAAGAGTGCTATGTTCAAGGAGGACATGCTGCCATTACTGAAAACAAGAGAAAACTTATTCCTTACCTTCCCTGTTAAATTTTAACGAGTCCAGGAAAGTAAACTCGGATCCCTCTTCATTTTTTAACAAGCTTGAAGAGATGGGAAAATAATGCTTGATAGTGTCACTGATTCGTGGATTTAATGAGCCCGAACTAGTACATGCTCAGCCAGTGTTTTCACATTTAGAGAGTCTGAAAACTCCAAAGAAGACTCCAGGGGGGTCCTTTTTCGTCCAATTTAGTCTCCTGAGGCCGAAAAAGTATAAAACATACCACAGAAGAACTCTCTTAACTTCTGAAGAAGAAAAGGTGAACCTTTTTCATACTTAGTCAGGGAGGTCCGAAAAAGGTTAAATTACCACCTACCCAACGCTCCTTCCAGAACATCATAAAATAGCTTGAGTTTTACGAGTGTGAAGGAAAGCAAGATCACTCGGAAAGATCCATTTGGTTACAAGAAATGGGGCTTACAACAATAAACTCATTGCTTTGTTCTTAAGTGTTTAACGAGCATGACAAAGACACAAAGTACACTCGAAATCTTTTTCATGTTTGGGTCCAGAGCACGAAAAAGAGAAAACTAAGCTCAAACCAGGTGTTCCTTTTTCGTAAATTTAGACCCTCAGGTCCGAAAAAGTGATAAACCTATACCTGAGAATACTCTTCTCAATTCAAAAGAAAAGAGAGTGATCATTTCTCGTATTATTCTGCATGGTCCGAGAAAGAGATAACCTACCACCAATGCGGATGCCCGCTCACATATTCTTAATGAGCTTGAACGGACGAGTTAACTCGGCAGTCAAGTCTATTTTGAAGGAGTCAGACCTGGGCCTAAAGAAACTCCATAAAGATGGGGAGTCCTATAAAGGGATAGCTTGTAAAAAGAGATTCAAAAGAAACTCTATTTGGCGTGAAAAATAGCTAAGAGGATACCCCTGAACCTGGAACAAATGCGGCATGAGTACCAAAGGATGACATAGGCATATAAGAAGGATACTCATGAAAAAGGGTCCTAGCCACTGAAGAACAATGGTAAAAAACAAGGGACTAATGGCTTAGAATACCATAGTCCGTGGCAAAATGTTGAATGCTAAGGTTAATGTGGATTAAATAAAGAGGCCAAAATGTATTGGAAATTACAAAACCACCCTATTGGAGCAACAACAACTTGTACAAATGAAAAACCTGTTCCAAAGCACAAAGAAGTATGGTATTAGTTGATTGTCATTTCAAACAATAGAAAAGACCCACTTTAAGAAATATAATTTCTATAAATAGTTTGAAAATTAAAACAAAACTCACCATTTGAACTTTTGAGCCATAAAAATCAAGTTTTACCCTCTACCTTTGTTCGATCATTGTGAAAAATTGGACCGACGAAATCGAAATCCACTAGTTGCAGGTAAGCCTACACCCTAAGCTCTTCATTTTGATCCAAGCAATTGTTAAATTTGAGTTTGAATTCCATATTTAAAAGTGTCCTGAACTGTAGCATGGTGCATCCGCAGGTTGCTGATATGGAAACTCACGGATACACGTTATATATGCAGGTTGCCTAATTAGACAGTCGCGTATGCTGCGCAAAGGATATAAGGTTAAAAATAGACAAAAAATTTTGAATTTTGGTATGGAATAACTGAATCAAAATACTTGTATTTGCTAGGTAAAATATGGTTCTGGAATGGAGGGAAAGGGAGCACGAAATAATGGACCAAGCAGCACTCCAAAGCGCGCCTACCATACATGCATTACGCACAAGCAGGCTGCTAAAATTCTTTTGTACATCGCCCATGCGGGCCAATGTCCGCATACTTGAGTTCATGGTCAATTATTGGGATCATGAGTTGGGGATGTTCAACTTACAAGATGAAACCTTAGATCTTACCACTGAAGACATATATTTCATTACTGGGTTATCACGATGAGGGGCGCCAGTGAGCTTGGAGGGCACTGGCAGTGGCGGAGACCCCTTAAGTGTCCAAAACTATGTAGATGTGTTCTGTACACCGGGCACTCAAAGAAGAGGAACCAGCGTTCCGGTTGTAGAAATTTGAGATTTTACTCTCCAGGTATTAGCTAGCACCATTGTGAGAATATCAGGATCCTCATCTCTACATTTGGCCACAAGGAACCAAATGAGGCTGGCAGTTCACTATTTTAGAGGTGCTCTCTATGAGTGGTGCTCGGGAGTTGCCCCCATCATGAGGAGACAAATATCCGACTGCAAGAGGGGAAGGCAAAAAAACTTTGGCTATGCAAGCATATTGGTGGCCTTCTTCAAGAGAGAGTACCAGCACTGAGCCCTGCTATACCGCTACCGATCAGATCTCCACATCAGCCGAGGATGAGCAGGTGGGGAGATATCTTCCTCCGTCAAGGAGGAGGAGACTCGATACACAATGTCTATGATGATGATTTTTATACCTGGTGGGAACGACAGCTGCCGGCATTGGAGCAGTTTCCATACGCCGGGATGGACTTCCAAGGTGACCCCGACCTTGTCCTCCCTCCAGGAGGAGCATGGGGAGAGCTAGGTCAGTAATTTTTAATTTTTATCATTTTCAATTTTTTATGAATTTTAGAATGATAGATATATACATATGTACAAGTCTTAACCCTATTCATGTGTCAAAATGCAGATATTGGACCAGTTTTCCCTGAAGGACACCCTCGCATGTTTGTTCATCCTGTCGTGGGAGAGGATCCAGGATTGATCAGGGTACGAGAGGGAAAGCTAGCCAAGCTGACCCAACGAGTACCTACTATGTGGATTGAACATATCCCTACAACCATGCAGGATTTTGTTGTGGGGGTTCCACCGGTTTGGCTACGTCTTTTCAGACGAGTAGTTAGAGCAGTGCTCATATACATAGATGCGGTGGAGGCTGTCGAAGCCCACGAGGCTAAGGAAGCTAGAGTGCAGAGGGATCATGGGGACCAAGGAGGTCCTAGTGACCAAGGCGATCCAGCGTAGACCTAGGGCATTTTGATGGACTATGATCCACATTTTTGTACATTTTGTATATGACGGGATCAGACTTGACCTATCTACAGACATATATTTTACATATATATATATATATATATATATATATTGGTGTTGGTTGTCAGTTTATTTACAAGTGTTTTTATATGTTTGTTGTACAATTTTATAAAATGTGTGTGAGATGCCAATCCAAAATGTAATTAGCATATGCATCAGTCAATGAATTTTGGTTTCGTGGAATATTATTAAAAGTAATAACCTCAAAATGTCTTTCCAATAAACGAATTTGCATGAACTGACGTAATAAGATAGGATTTCGTACCTGATAAGCTCAATTGAGCTGGGAAACCACCAACTGAGAATCCAAATGGACCTCAAGCTAGGTGATGCCACGTGACAAAGCATCCCATAGGAGCTCAATTATAGCCCTATACACAACAACATTATTAGAAGTAGGACCTAGACAAGCGCCTCCCGTGGCAACAAGCTGTCCTGAGGGAGAATAGATAACCCAAGCTGTTGAGGCTAGGTTACAAGTGTGATGGCTGGCACCATTAGCAAATCCTAAATACCTTTCAGAAGACATCTGCAACAACCAGCAGATAGTATAAAAAACAAAACCGACAACCTAATGTACATAAAAATATATACAAATAAAAATACAAGAAAAAGTGCTATGCCTAAGCATAGTACTTCTTCAGGTATAGCCCATTTCTAGGCTCAGGCAGCTTATTCCCATCGAAATCAACCATCTCATATGCGCCCTTACTTAATACTTTCGATACGACATAAGGTCCTAACCACATAGCCTTGAATTTTCCTGCCCCCGGAGGTTCTTTATCTTGGTCCCAAAGCAAGACCAGTTCCCCTTCAGAGAAAACCCTAGGTTTGACCGATTTATCATATTGAGATTTGACCCTATTTTTATGAGCCTGATTAGCAGTCAACGCATCTCTACATTGTTCATCAAGGTGTTCTAAATGTACCAGACGTTCCTCAAGCTTAGTCGTATCAGGTAACACATGAACGGCTATCTTTAGAGACAGGATTTCACATTCAATCGGAGTAACTGCTTCCACCCCATGAACGAGTTGGAAAGGGGAGAAACCCATAGCAGTCTTTACGTTAGTTCAGTAGGCCCAAAGAGCAGGATATAACATGATGTGCCAGTTAGAATGGGCTGCATCAATTGTACGTTTAAGGATAGTCTTTAAATTCTTGTTGACAGCCTCAACCTGACCATTTTCTTGCAGATAGTATGGAGAAGAATGTTCTTGTCTAAATCCGAGCATGGTAGTCAGTTCCGTAATCATGTCATTTTGAAAATGACTGCCATGGTCAGTGAAAATCACTTTGGGTATACCAAACCGTGCTATAATCTGATTGAATACAAAGAAAGTTGTTGTTTCCCCGTTGGCTTTAAAAGTAGGCATTACCTCTGCCCATTTCATAAAATAGTCAACAGCGACAATGATGTATTTATGCCCCCCAGCTGAGGCTGGGTTGCATGTCACGTAATCAATCCCCCATTTCATGAAGGGGCCTACCGAGACAATGAGAAATAACGGAGCAGGATGTGACCGCATCTTCCTGGTGTAAAGCTGACATGGATGACAGCGCTGCACTGCTTCCACACAATCTTTAAAGATCGTGGGCCAGAAATAACCGGCACACAATATCTTCTGGGCCGTTGCTAACACAGATAAATGACCCCCACCCGCTCTGCTATGGGAATCATTCAGTGAAATCTCCGCTTCCTCATGAGTAAGGAAACGACGCAAAATGGAATCTACCCCTCGTCGATATAATGTATCTCCTATAATGAGGTAGTTCTTGGCATGAAGGCGTAACTTACATCGATCCTCCCTTGAGGAAGCTGCAGGGTACTTCAAAGTCTGGAGATATATAAGAATATCTCCGTACCAAGGATCAGAGGTGGATATCAGGAAGATGTGCTCATCTGGGAATGAGTCATCCTCAACCACTACATCTTCTTCAGTAGGAAATTCTGCTATAAGTTCAGAAACTAAGGACTTCTTAGACTTAGTGGACTGGAAATCCAAGTCAAACTCTTGGAGAATGACTATCCATTTGTTAAATTTTCCCCCAAAAATCCGTCGGGATAAAACATATTGGAACGGATTCACATCCACCACTATCGTGGTGGTCCTCAGTAAAATGTAGTGACATAACCTCTACACAGCATAAACAGCTACTAAGGCTAATTTCTCAACGTGGGAGTATCTAAGTTCAGGTCCGGCCAAACCACGGCTACGATAATAAATGACATGCTCTACAAGCTTATCGTCCTCCTGGACTAGTACTACCCCAATGGTCGACTCTGACACAGCCAGATATAATATAAAATCCCTAGAATAATCTAGTGGACGTAATAAGGGTGCCGACAGCAAAACTTTTTTCAATGCCTCGAATGCAAGTTGTGCGGTTTCATCCCATACAAATGGGGTGTCCTGTTTGAGCAGTCGCATGAAACCCTTAGTAATCTTGGCATAATTAACAATAAAACGTCGAAGGAAATTAGACTTTCCTTGCAGGCTTTGAAGTTGCCTGAGAGAACAAGGAGGAGGCAGATTTACAATAGCCTCAACTTTCAAAGGATCCACCTAGATGCCTCTACTAGAGACTATGAATCCGAGTAATCTTCCTGACTCGACGTAGAATACACACTTGTGGGGATTCAAGCGAATTTTATAATATATGCATCATTCAAATATCAACCGTAAATGATCTGGATGTTGAATCCCCTTACGAGAATGTGTGGGAAGATCATCAAGGTATGGTTCGACAATGGCTTTAATGTCATGAAAAGCAAAGTTCATAGCCCGTTGAAAGGTTGCCCCAGCATTTTTCAATCCAAAGGGCATTTTCTTGTACGCGAAGGTACCCCAAGGACAAATGAAAGTAGTTTTATGTTGGTCTTCTGGTTTTATTTGAATTTGATTGTATCCGGAGAAACCATCCATAAATGAAAACACCTCACTTCCCGCACAGGAATCTATGATCTGGTCTATAAATGGTGTGGGATAGTTGTCCTTAGGACAGGCTTTATTGAGGTCTCTAAAGTTTGTACAAACGCGGATAGTCCCTTGCTTTTTATCAACAGGAACAGGGTTGGATACCCATTCAGTCAAAGCTATGGGATATATAAAACCAACCTTCCACAGCTTTCACAGCCGCCGCTTTACGCGGGTTCACGGGTCTTAATTTTTGTTGAACTGGCTTAGCATCAGGATATGTTCGGATTTCATGTTCAACAATCGATGGATCTATGCCTGGCATCTCCTCATATGACCAGGCAAAGACATCGCGGAATTCCTTAAAAAGGGCAGTATAGATGGCAATCTCTTCAGGAGAGCAGTTTGCATCTATATATATGTTTTCCATGACATCAGGGTTTCCAGAGATGTTAATAGGTATAGTAGCGGAAATATTTTCCATATTCCCCTCGGCAAACATTCCTTCCCTAGGCAAATGGTTGATAGGTGTATCAACAGCTTCTGACAGTCTCACATGAAACTCTTGGTTTTCTATTCTGCTTAGTTCTGGAAGAAAATAGGATCGATGATGAAGATCCTCACAAATATTATCACGTCCACTCATGGCTTCCAGAATGGCTTCATCGGAAGGTAAAACCATATCTAAACAATCTATAGAATGCAAAGAGTTTTCCGCCCATACGGGAAAATAGACTTCTTCCAGATCATCCAAGACTGTTAGAGGATCTGGAATGGGATCAACAGTGGCTTGAGTGATAGCTTGATAAGCAATCTCCACTACCGATAGGGGCACTTCTGGTTCATGGGGGGTTGGGAGAACCCAAGGATCAGTCCTATCGACAACCGTAGCGATGGACTTCCCCACACTAGTAGAACCAATATAATTAACAGGGGCTGGAAGATCAAATGTGCCCATCAGTGATGTGTACATTCCAGCCCCCAAGCTCTGTACAGTAGGTTTGACCTGATCAACCAATGGTACAGCGAACTCATTAGATTCTAAACGACCTTTTCAGGTAAAATCAAGTTGGTCAATAGTAACCAACTTGCCCTCATGTGGAAAAACCACTACACGAAAGACGGCCGACGCAACAGCGGACATCGCATAAGTCCAGTTCCTTCCCAGAAGCAAATTGTAGTCCAAAGGAGCATCAATCATTTCTACTTCAACAGACACTGCTTTGCCTGCCAACTTAATTTCGAAATCTGGCAGGATACCATGTGGACAAAAGGATCTTCCATCAAAAGCAGTAAGCAAAGTGTTTGATGGGACCAGCTTTGGGGATCCAAGAGCTTTCCAATAGGCCAAGGACATAACACATGCAGAAGCACCCTCATCAACAACTGCCCTTCCAATGGTCTTACCACCATGGACGACATCTATTGATAAGGCTACATGGTAAGCAAGCGAATTTTAACATCGGACAAATGAAACTTTGCCATGAGACTCGAAGAGTCCATGCTACCTAAAGCTACTAAGAGAGCATCCCGCTGGGTAGGACAACTCTATAACACCTCTAAAGCTGACATTGCACATGGAGTCTGGGATAAATCTTCAACCACAGAGTAGTTTGAAGCAGCCCTAGCATTAGGGTTATGCAAGGTCTTCTTGAAGACACCTTTTGGTATCTTTGGCATAGTTTCAGCAGGCTTCTCTATTGTGAGAGGGTTCGAAGTTTCACCTACAGCTTTACCCTTCTCAAGAGTCTCTTTCTCATAATTTTTGTTCCTTTTCTGCAACAAAGTCAAAGATCGAACCATGTTGATATAGTTTGGGTCAGGGGCAGTTTGAGTGCCCCCTGCTGTATTAGAAGCTGAAGCATAATTATGTCCTTGGGGAAAAGGATCCTTCAGGACAGCCGGTTGTTGAGCTTTAAGCAGCTTCTGGGCTTGATCCATAAGGGGACAAAGGTGAGTAAGGTGGTCCTCTTGGCACAACTTACAAGGGAACTTGACCTTCTTCTTTTCTTTTTTGCTCCCATCAGCATTGTTTGCGGGCTTTTGCTTGTTTTGATTTCCCTCTCCCTTCTTGCCTTTCTTTTTCTTCCCGTCGGGCTGTTGATTGCCCTTCTAAGAGGTTTGTGCAAAAACATTTGCACTCTGGGGGGAGGGGGCATCCTTTGTTGCCTCCATCGTAGATTGTTTGACGAACAACTGATGAAGTCGCTTAGTCAAATATTCTATGGTGGGAGAGTTAACGGACCCAACCACACCATCGGCATGGGGTCCAGGCTTAGGCTTCTTCGCATCGTGCAAAGGCCTCGATGCCTCAGGGATAATCTCATATAAGATCCCAGATTGTGAATAAATCAAATCCAACTATTGGGCCCTGAGAATGGCTTCTTCTTCATTCATCACTCCTGAGGTGGATATGTCCTTAGATATGTACGGCAACAGAGATTTAAGGAACCACTCTAAAAGGAACTCAGGAGGGATAGTGGCTTTTATAAGGCTCTTTCGCCTCCTCCACTCTTGGATATGATCCGAGATGTGAGTAGCCTTCTTTTGCCTAAAAGTAGACAACAAGTCCGTTCCGAAATCATATCGGACCGGAAGCTGAAAGTGGCTAAGAAATGCACTAGCCAAGTCCCAGAAACTACTGAAAGCAGCAGAAGGCAATTCAATATACCATTTTACTGCCGTACCTGCTAAGGTTCTCTAGAACAGCCTCAACCTTACTGAATCTTCATTCAGCGAATTTGAAGAACACCATAAACGGAATGTGGTGGCATGAGCCCCAGGATCTTCACTAGTTTTGCCTTCGAACTTAGGGATGTCCGATGGCAATTTGGTGGGAACAGGTGGCCACAAGGGGTCATGCCTCACCGGGTCATTCATCAATTTTAACAAATCTGGCAAGTTTAAAGTTTCCAGGAATGGAATTTTGGGTCGAAACGGGGAACTAAATGTGCGATCTTGGGGATTAGAGGGACCTGCCCCCGAATGCCCATGGGTAAAAGTGGGGTTTCCCCCTGCCACCAGTTGCGAAGTGGGAAGATTGCTCTGAAACAGATTCCATTCGTAAGCCACAAGATTGTGTGTGGGAGGTGCAGTGTAAGAAGTTTGGGCCGTCCCCATAGAAACAGGGGTCTGAAAGATAGGTGTCAGAATCCCTCCACTGAACAACGAAAAGGGAGAGCTCGTGAACGGGACCGAAATGGGAGTTTGGAAACTTTTCCCATAAGAGGTGTTGTTTCCAAACTGCACTCCTACATAGGAAGGATATGGACCTACGTATGGACTGGATGGGGGAATATGCCCCCCATTCCAAGGAAATCCTTGGACAAACGCCGAGGATCCTACCGAACCACTCTGGGTAGTATATGGAAAGGAAGAAGGAATAGTAGGTATACTGGGGATCCCAGTAACCATGTCACTAGAAGTACTTTCTAGGTTTGAGTGAACTGGTGACTGAACCACCCGGCTCGCTGGAGTCAAAGGTGTAGAAGGTAGACTAGATCTAGGGGCAGTTACCGAAGGAGGCAGTACCCCTTCAACCGAAACGGCTGAGGTGAACACAAAAGGACTTTGTTCCGTAGAAGACATGATCCTACCCACAAGGACACCTAATACAGGTGAATCAAAAGGTCTAACCTGAACGATCATAGGATCGTTTAAATCAGTCAAGGGGGCGCTAAAGTTTCTTGCAAACTCGTCAGTCTGCAATTCTTCTATCTCAATTGTATCAAGATCAAAACGGTTAGCTATCAGTTCTGGTTCACCAAGAACTTCACTTGTTCCTACTGGTTCAAATGAACCGTCTGTGTCCAATCTCCGCCTTTGGGGTAGAGGTGGAGGCTCCAATGTGGTGAGAGGAGGAAGTTTTCTCAACCTTCTTGACCTTCTAGGATGTTGGTCCTCCATGATTGAAAATTTAACAAATCACACCCTAAGGCCAACTAAACATAGGCAAAACCACAGAGCATACACTATAAAAATCCTAAAGCCTCAAGCAATCAAACAAGGGTAAAAGATGCACTTTCCTGAAGAAAGCTGATGAACGATTACTTGGCGTCCTTGAAGTGGTTCTTAGGCACAAGCGGAGGAATCACCCAACCACCCTCCTACACTTTCGACAAGGGTTACCTTCCAAGCCCGTTCAAGGTGAACCAAAAATAGCCTTCCGGTTTACCTAGGTATGAACCCTAAAAGACAAGAGACTAAAGGCTACCTTAGCTATACCAACAGTCTGGGGGGACAGTCGCAAGCCTGACTCGTACGCATGGGCAGGGTAGCTGAGCCCGAAACTCTGTTTAGGACAGAATCCCTAGATGCATAAAAGTCCTGATCTATGCTTTGACCAGGATTCGGAGGGTTATCTCCTCTGTCCAAGCCTCCACGCGGCCTCATGCTTGACTCCCGTTTGAGAGGAGCTTCCCAGATACAGTCGATAAAGTCAAGGATTTACCTAAAGAAAGGTCCACTACATCTGAGTTTTATAACTTGTGGGAAGTTTACACTTCCTAGCCCACAAGTCTAGCCTAAGCTAGTAGGTGAAAGGCCCCTAAAAACAAAAATTACTAGTAAATTTTAATTATGCGTTCATTTTAAAGGGCTATTTCTTACTCAGAAGGAAATGGAGTGATGTACTTATGGTGTTTTTGACTCAATAAGAAGTAAATGAAAGTAAAGGTGTATTCACAGCAAATTACCACTATTTAAAACAAACTTCTTTTTCTTTTTGCAAATATATATTGATGAATTAAATGCAAACAATAAAAGAAACTAAGCCTATGTTTTTTGTAGCTTTTGAGATTAATATTTTTAAACTGAAATAAACACTACTTATGCAAAAAGCAAAATGCAAAAGCTTGACAATGTTTTCTTTTCACTTTTAAAATTGCACAAACTCTACTATGCACCTAAAATGCACTATACTTGAGTAAACTTGGAATTAATGAACTGTATAAAAACAACAAACTGAAGTAAAACAGGATGACAAAACCAAGAAACAACCAACAAAGGCAGACTAGGAACCCTAGCTTGGGTGCACACAATGACAAAAATCACTGTAGACTTATAAAGGCAAGTGACAAACAAACCAATATTGAAAGACAGACTGGAAAAACAAAGCCCAAGACCCTGATCACTGATCTGGACAGAGACACTTCAACCTACAACCCAAACAGGCCAAGCTACTTCAGCATGCCAAGAGAAAATAATCCAAGCAAAAGAGACTCAAGGGCTTTCGAAAAAGCACAAAGTGTGATCACCAATAGGTCTTCAAACAGACATCACAACATTTATAAAGAAAGTCTACACAGAAACAGGAAATACACATAGAGAGGGACAAGCAAACCCAATCCTAAAAATTCCTATTTCCAGGCTTATACACGACTGTATAGAAGGGAAACCCACATATTATACACCACTGTCCAGTAGAGCAACCCGCGGATGCAAACCTCTATACACGACTGTGCAGAAGAGCAACCCGCATATAGGTACAAAATTTTTCTCAAAAACTAAGAAAAATCCACAAGACTTTCAAACACTGTGACAAGTATGAACCAGGATAAAAGACCACACACAGACTTCAAAGCAAAGACTGGTCAGGGGTGACAAAAACAACCTACAGCAGTCTGGGCTCCCCAGCGGAGTCACCAGTTCTGTTGTACAGGAATAAACACCTTATAACCAAAGGTCTGGGGTTACCAACATACTCAATAAACTCACAGACAATTGACTCTAGATTACAGTAAAGGAAATAGGAGGATGGGAAAGACTCACCCAATACACGACAGTTGATCCTAGCTTGTCCTCTTCCGCTCTGCTTCTCCTCCCAAAGTCTTCAGGGATGCTTTCTCCTTCACCTGTCAAGGATCAATCTTCTAAATACAAGATGACTCATATATATAAACAGGTTAGATAAATCATATACAGGATGCTGAAACATAAACATTTATCAAACCACAGTACATGAGATACATTCAAGACACAATATGGAAGAAGGATTCTCTTTATTAACAATAATGGAAAGAGTTCAGATTACAACCCAATGCCTGAGACAGGGACTCCTCTGCAGCCAAAGGATTCTGAGTTCCACTGCTCCAAAGACTTCTGTATAAACTCCACTAGCATAACTTTGCTCTCCAAGTGTATATATCTAACACCCTCCCCAAGGCCTGTATTTATAGTTGGTGAAATAAGGCAGTTTCGAAGGTTGAGGAGGTTGAGACAGTTAATGAGATTAAGGTAAATGGCTTAACTAATCTCAAGTAATCGCGTGTTTTTATTTTTAATGTCAAAGGTAAGTATCCGCGGGTATCAAGACTAGCAACTCGCGTATGATCCGCGAGTTGCTCTAAAGGAAACCCGCGTATACATATATACGCGACATGCAACAACCGAGACTCGCGTATGACACGTGAGTTGCATATATAAAGAGTCGCGTATATGACTTGACATAGCAAAAGGGTAAAAATAACCAGCTGGATGGATGATGAATGTAGTTCATAATAAGCCCATCTATAGTGTTTTGGGAAACCCTCAATCCATAGATGTCCTTTTGTGTGCCAACATGAGGGATGTCGGCACTCGGATGGAGAGGTGCCATTCAGGTGGATAACATTAGGTATTCCAAGTGGATTGCAAACCTAGTGGTGGTAAGGAAGAAGAATGGGGAAATCAAGTTGTGTATGGATTTTAGAAACCTGAACAAATGTTCTAAAAAAGACAACCATTAGAGGAAATTTCAACTCAAAATGGGCCTTTTAACTTTGATTCAAATTCCATGTCATCATGTGTTAGCCAATGAAATTGCTTTAAATTTGAAATACCATATAGGTATTAAACACTTGTTTACTATATAAATTTGGGGATATGTATCATAAAAAAAACTACTTTTTTTGTTTGTATTTTCGACATATCTCCCCGTGTTTTTACTCAAATTTCGATCAGGAGAGATCGTTGGATGCAGAATTAAATTCCGCATCCAACAAGTACCCACTCGACATACTTTTGATGGACCCCGCTACCCCAAAAACAAGAAATACCTGAAAAAACGTGATGATGATGTCATCATCACATTTTTTCAAGTATTTCTTATTTTTGGGGTAGCAAGGTCCGTCAAAAGTATGCCAAGTGGGTACTCGTTGGACGCGAAATTTAATTATGCATCCAACGAGCTCTCCCGATTGAAATTTTTATTTTCTTCCTCCAAAATTAATAAATATTATTTTATTATTTTAACTATTATTTTATTAATTCTTTTTAGGAGGCCCATTTTGAGTTGAAATATCCTCTAATGTATCCACTGCCCAAGATGGAACACTTGTTGGAAAGAGTCTCAGGGGCTAGTGTCATGTCATTCCTGGATGGCTTCTCTGGATACGCACCCTGATGACCAAGAGAATACTGCTTTTACCACCCCCTGGGGCACTTTCATGTATGATAAAATGCCATTTGGGCTGATGAATGCTGGGGCTACTTTTCAGAGAGAAATGGACCTAGATTTTGTAGGGTTGAAAGATAAATTTGTGCTTATATACTTGGATGACCTAGTTGTTTACTCTCATAGCCATCATGACCATTTGCAGCATTTGAGGAGGGTATTTCTAAAGTGCAGGAGTTTTGGAATATCACTCAACCCTAAGAAGTCCCAATTTGCACTCAGTGAGGGGAAACTCCTAGGTCACATAATCTCAGCTGAAGGTGTAAAGATTGATCCGGTAAGGGTGGAAGCAATCCAAAAGCTATCCATACCAAGGTCAAAAAGGGATATTCAGTCCTTTTTAGGTAAGATAAACTTTGTCAAGAGGTTCATCCCTAACTTCTCTGAGCTGGTAAAGCACATAACAGCCATGCTGAAAAAGGATGCAGAATTAAAATGGACTGACCAGGAAAGAAGCTCTTTTGAAGACATCAAGAAGGCTATCATGGAGGCCCCAACCCTGATTAGTCCAGACTATACCAAGAGTTTTTATATTTTCTCCTTTGCATCATATGACATAGTGGCAGTTGTGTTGTTACAAAAAGATGATGAGGGTCTCGATCATCCAATTGCATTCTTCAGCAAAACCTTGAGAGATGCTGAGCTGAAGTATGATCCAATTGAGAAACAGGCTTATGCGCTCATCAAGTCATTGAAGACCTTCAGGATTTACATTCTCCATGCAAAAGTTCTTGCCTATCGTCCCTTCAGCTGCTGTGAAGGATGTTTTGACTCAGCCTGACATTGATGGTAAGAGGGCTAAGTGGATTTCCAAGCTCATTGAGTTTGATATATAGGTGAAGCCCACTAGGCTAGTAAAAGGCCTAGGTCTAGCCAAACTCATGGCTAAAGAAAACTATGAACTAATGGGGATAAACTTCACTTGTGTCAATTCAGAAAAATTGCAAATTGTAGTAGCAGCAGAGGTAGTTCAAGATCAGAATGACTTTCAAACAATGGCTAAAAACCTGTCTTCATGTGAGTGGTACTCAGGAATTATTCATTTTTTGCATAAATTAGAAGTTCCTCCTGGTCTCACTCCTAATCAAGCACGAGCTCTAAAATTAAAATCTGTTAAATTTTGCATAGTTGATAAACTGTTGTACTGGAAAGATCTGTCTGGGGTTTTGTTGATATGTCTAGATAAAGAAGAATCAGATCAGGTCATGCATCACTTTCATTCCAGCACATGTGGGGGCCGTCATTATTGGAAGACCGCAGCCCATAATATCCTAAGGGTAGGGTACTATTGGCCAGTCCTTTTTGCTAATGTATGTACTTTTGTAAGGGCATATGACCAGTGCCAAAGATTTATAGGGAAGCAGCAACTCAAATCCTTGCCCCTTAGGCCTATTGTAGTGAATGGGCCTTTCAAGCAATGGGGTCTGGATTTCATAGGTGAAATAAATCCATCTTCCAGTGTGCAACATAAATGGATCCTAGTAGCCACAGACTACTTTACCAAGTGGATAGAGGCAGTACCCACCAGGAATGCCACTCATCAGGTCATCATGAATTTTTTATATGTGAATATCTTTAGCAGGTTTGGCTACCCAGTAAGGTTAGTAACTGATAATGCACCAGCTTTCAAAGCCGAGGAATTGGTTAGAATGTGTGAGTTAATGGGAATTCAGTTGGTGCATTCCACATCCTATTATCCTCAAGGCAATGGCCTGGTTGAGTCATCCAACAAAAGCCTAGTCAGGATCATCAAAAAACTATTGGAGACAAATTAGAAAAGATGGGATTCTAAGCTAAAGTTTGCTTTATAGGCTGATAGGGTAATAGACAAAAGATCTATAGGGAATTCTCCATTCAAATTAGTTTATGGTACTTAGGCCATTTTTCCCATTTAGCTAATTCTGCCAGTGGAAAAATTCTTTCAGGAAGAGGAAGATGAACCAAATGATATGGTAAGGAGGATGATGGATTTGGTGGAGTTGCAGCAAGTCAGGGAACAAGTGATAGGAAAATCAGAAGCCCATCAATAGAGGATCAAGGTCATGTTTGACAAAAGGGCAAAAGTGGACAACTTTCAAGTCAGAGATTGGGTCCTCAAGTGGGATACTGTCAGGCAGGACAAGGGAAAACATGGAAATTTTGACTCTTTGTGGATTGGCCCTTTTGTGATAGCTCAGGTACAGAATAATAACACCTTCAAATTGCAGAATCTGGAAGGGGAAGAGGTGTTTGATGGCCCAGTGAATGGGTGTTTTCTGAAACTTTACATTATTTGAGGCTTTGAGGCCTTGTTATTGTAAATTAGTAGTTAATAGGTTGTTTTTGCTTACAGAATAAACTCCATACCCAATGGAACAGTAAATGATAGTGTTAATTTTATTTTATTTTTAAGGAAAGGCATTTTGGTCTGGGGTTCTTGGGACCTCACAGGGAGGTTCCCATCCACAAGTAGGAGCCAGATGTTATCTCCCAAAATAAATTTATTTTCATAGTATGAAGAATTCGAGTCATGTCATGAAAGATTTAGAGATCACTAACAAATTGAAAGTCTCTATTTGTGCTATGGTTAAAGAAATTGGAAGTTTTAGCTTTCAGTGGCTTATGTGGGATTCTTAATAGCTCATTAGCCACCAAAAGGCTTTGTTTAGGTAGCTAACAGTGTGACCCAGGATAAAGGTTAACCACCGAAAGAAGGCCCGATAGAGTAAATGGTAAAAGCACTTTCGGTGGCTTAGGCGAGATTTCAAAAAACTCATTAGCCACCGAAAAGTGTTGCTTTCGGCAGCTTAGTGAACAGTCGAAGAAGGGCGTTAACCATCGAAAGCAGGAAAAAAGGCATTGAGGAAAAAGCGGTTTCGGTGGCTTAGGAGAAATCTCCGACGTTTCATTAGCCACCGAAAGGATGGGTTTTCGGTGGTTAAAAGAGATTTTCGGAGAGACCACTATCCGTCGAAAGCTGAGTTTCACCGCGACATTGGGAAAACGATTTTGGTGGATTGTGCGAAAGGGATATCATTTCATTAGCCACCGAAAGCCATCTTTTCGGTGGCTAGTAGACAAATTCCTGAAGGCTGTTAACCACCGAAAAGGTAAAAGATGGAAATGGTTATAAATATATCAAATCAGAGCCCATCAGCAAAACCAGCAATCATTAAAGGGCATGTAAACCACTGAAAGGACAGGGGGCTGAATAACTGCATGAGGAAATGAGTAAGGAGTTCATTATTTGAAACTGATAAGGAGTGATGTGATGAAACCTTCCTTCTCCCTCCATCTGTCCACCGAACTGTAGAAAATCCAAATGAGTATCCAAGGTTGATTTTAACATGATTTTTGGGCAAGGGATCTTCAAAAGATCAACTGAAGCCATCACCCTCTGACTCAACATCAATCGTGTAGGATAAATCCCTCATAATCAGTGCCAAATATTCAGTACACCCCACCCTCGACTTTGGCATTTCTCTCCACCAGAAAGCCATCTATGAGAAGCAGCCTGCTAAAACACTATCATACAAAATTTGAATTTATTGTTGCAGGTACCCAGGAGTGGCATTCAGCAAGATGAAGAAGGGAGGACCTGCTCTCAGGTAGGAGATGGGAGATATCAGCTTCCTCGAGGCACATTCAGAAGTCTGTCAATTTTTCAAAGAGGCTGGCTGATATAGGTTTTGTGGGAAGATTCAAGGTTCACACCAGCAGCTGGCTGAGGCATTTGCCCTCTCTTTTGATGGCTCCAAGGCAATCATATGCAAAGAATAATTCCTGATAGATGAAACCCTAATTACTAAAGTGACTGAACTCCCTAGCACGAGAGAGAAGTGGTTTAAGACCACCATACCAAAGGATGTAGAGTTCAAATCTTACCTGAAGCCTGAACATAGGGAGGTGGTGTGGAATAAAAGTGTACCATCCTCCTAGCTAGAAGAAAGGTGGCAGCAACTGCTGAAGGCTATTGTGGTCTACATAACATGTGAAGGGAGATACAATAGAGTTGTGATTTACCATTTTAAATTGATGAACCACTTCACAGGGAGAATCCCACTATACTTGCATTTTTACTTACATAGGATTTTGGCAAAGATGACACACCAGGTGAAGGCCTAGCCAACCAAGATTGCTGGCAGGTTGTCTCATCATGTCCTTATCCAACTTCTAATCCAAGAATTGCTAAAAAGGAGGAATATGGCATGGCCTTATTTCTTATTTTGGAATGGTTTTAAAACAAGCCTTCAGCCAGAAGAAAAGGGGAAGTCTCCTGCTAAAAAATCCAGCACACCAAGAAGTGGGAAAAGGAAGAGAAGGGCTATATCCCCAGCAGCAGCAGAACAACCTCCTTCCTCTTCCAAATCCAAGAAGGTCAAAAGAAGCTTGGATTTCAGTGAAAAGGGCTAGGAAGTTGAAACACACAGTGAGAACATTTTGAACCTGCCCTACTTAGATTCAGAAGGGGAACAAGAGGAAGGTGCAGACCTAGCTTTACAAGTTGTAGTAGACATTGAAGAGCTCCCATCACTTACACCAAAAGAGCAGGTTGAACTAGCAAAGAAGGCTTCCTTTAGCAAGCCCAAGACTCAAAGGATAAATCAATTGCTGAGGCAAGTGTATGAGATGGAGATTTTGGAAAGGGAGATAAAGAAAAATAATGTTGCAATGACCAGTAGAAACAAGCTGCTGCATAAATCTTACCTAGAGCAAAGAGAAAGGTATATTTTCCTAAAGAGACTAAATAAAAGGTACCTGAAAGACAACTCAAGATTGTCCAGAATGATTAGGCTTCAGAGACTGCAGCTGAAGGAGGCCAAGCAAAACCCTAGCACCCACCTCACATTGGAAACCCTAGTTGAAGCTGCACTAAGCCTTCAACCTCCAGAAGCAAGCCAGACTGTTGTTAACCTTCCCAACATAGAGCGTGCTGAAGAAGAAAGTTGAGCAGACAAACTAGAAAGAACAACTTTGGAGGCAGCTTAATAATTTTTGAAGAACAGGGCTTTCAGTGGCTTAGGTGGACGTTGAGGCAGTTCATTAGCCACTGAAAGTGCCGCTTTCAGCAGCTAACAGTTTCGATATTTTGGCCTCTTAACCATCGAAAGAAGACAGAGGCATAGGATCGATTTTTGACATGTAGGAACAGTTTTGGGCGAACATGGATGGCTCAGGGACAAAGTATAAAGATGAAGGATGCTGAAGAAAACATCAAGGAAGGATTGCTTCAATTTTGATGTGACATAACAATAGAAAATGTCACCAATACTTAATTGTCAAAGTGAAACAGTGACTTAACCAGCAGAGGACCAGTGGCAGTGATTTCCAACACTTAATTTAGTTATCAGAAGGTTCATACAGTGAATGAATTCTACAGTTAGTTAGACTAGTAGATAATTAGGTTTTTTTAACCTAATTATGCAAAAAACAATTATTTTGTCTATTTTTATTAAATCAGATCCAAGTTTTCAGGATCTGAGTATTTTTGTAAAGGCTATAAAGCCTAAGACTTATTTTATTGAAAGGGTTTGACTTCGGGGACTTGTATACCACTACTATTGTCAAGCTTCTCATCTTGCTCATGACTTAATATAAGCTCTTTTGTTATCATATGTTCAGCTTCCATTTTATGTCTAGTCTCTGCTTATGCTTGAATGTGTTATTCAGGTTTTATTCAGGTTAATTGATGTCTAATGGCTATCATCCTATTGGCATATTGATGATTTGAATTATAAGTGCTTTCCTTGTCATGATTAGCCATTTATATATATATATATATATATATNTGCATGTCTTGAGAGTGCAAGGTTCTATAGGTCACCTGACTTGATCCATTTAGAAAACCCTAAAAACATTTAAGTTACCAGGCATCCTCGAGCTGCAACCTAGAGGAGTTTCCTGGAGTGATAACACATTGTGTTATCTTATTTATTTCTATGCAAGCAAATTATTGGAATGAAAACAATCATGTTTAGTTTTTCTATTATTACTTAGATACTTTGAATCTGCTAGTAGAATGCTTAAGTCTGCACTTTATTCAGGAAAGTTTACTTGTATGTGATTATCTAAATAAATGAACCTAGAATTAGAAATGATTGATTAATGAGTAAAAATTCATTTCTGCATTTTTCCACTCATCTTACGATGACGTAATCTAGTACATAAGGATTGTTTAGCTGTAGATAGGAATGATTATACATGGATAAAATGATCTGAACTGTTATCAAATTATAGAGTTTCCATAGAAAAGAATTAATAATATTTTCTTCTGATAAGTTACCAACAATATCTTCAGGTAACTGATTTAACTTTGGAGTATTTTTTACTATTACTTTTTCAATTGTTTTGTCATCATAATCCATTTCTAGAACTTAACCTTTTATGCAAAAACCTTTAAGAACGTTACCTAGATTCCATTATAGTAAACTTTTGTCACACAGTCATTAAACTGTGTGTAATATAATACATTAACAATTACTGTAATACAATTTGTTTATTACACTTGGTAAAGAAAAACCATTCATTATTTTAATACTTTAAAACCTACACTATAAACATATTACTCTAGTTATATTATAATAAATAATGCTCAGTTAAATGTTTTACCTGCTATCCTAAATTTAGTATCTAACTTCTGTACTCTAACCTCAAATTGTTTCTTTATAAACATCTAGTTCAGTTAGTACATGATGTTCAGTCAATAGACTGAAAATGGTTAAAATTATAACACCTATTGTATTATAGTACATAAATTAAGTACTTAGTAAACCCAGCTATAAATAATCAATATAACTCTATTACTATTATTTGTAAACTATTTTTCTAAACCCTACTCTATTAATACAATCATTTATATCCATTTACAGAACGAGGCGATAACCATCTTACTTATATACCCAAAATTGTTTATTAAAACCAAACCCTAGGTTAACCCCCTTACGATACACATGGCACAAATAGAATTGTAATAACTAATTTGCTAATGGCTTAAACTAGTTCACAATCGTAGAAGAAATACAACCATTTGTATCATAACAGAAAACTAATTACCAATATTAATACACTATGCAACCGAAATTACAAAATAAAAACAAATACTAACAGGTATCTACACTATGGACCATAAGCTCTGCCTTTTAAAAACAAAAGAACTTTAATCAGAGTCTTCATTTTATCAAGAATTTAACCAATACAGTCGCCACATGGTTCAACTCATAAAACCAAAATGCCTTAACGGAATCGTATTCTCGAAAGTATTTCAGTGGCCAAGCAAGAGGTCGAGGAAGCTTCACATAACATATTTACAGTATTAAACAAACTATTTTAAAAACCTTGGAACAGTATTATATTAACCGTCAATCATTATTACAAGAGTCGTAGCTCACTGGTGAAACCCTAAGGGTTTTCACTAAGGATGACCTTACGGCCTCCACCACTATCCAAAACAAAACAACATTCTACTACAATTAGTATGAACACCATATTGACTGACTGCATTACCATCGGCAACACCGCAGACACAATCATGAGGTAGGGTACCCAAGGTTGGGATCGAGGCTTACCAAGCCTTTTCTCGCTCGCACCCTTCAACTCAAGCAAACACCTTCAACATTCAACTGTGCTTTGCCAAGTATCTTCATCTACCATCAAAACAACAAACGCTTAGAACTATTTTAGTAAATAGCTAAGTTTAAATAAAGAAATGAGAAAAATGCTTGGAGGATTCGTATGACTTACCAGTTCTAGCATGGAGCTCGAAGAAAACAATAATGGCAAAGAACCAAAGCATTAATCCTACTAACTCCATGGCTGAGCTCGAAGAAAACAATAATGGCGAAGAACTAGAGTAACAAGCTCGATAACGCCTGGGTGAAGACAAGCACAACAACCATTGTAGAGATCTAAGGAGGCCGAGGGCCTGTCAGCCTACTCCACCTTTCCGAAACAACCAACTAATTAATCCAAAATGCATTTTAGGGAAACTTGAATGTTGTTACTTGGGTTTTAACGCCAAAACCCTCCACCTTGCAAGCATCCACCACGTGGATCCCGCTACTTTGGAAATTATTTTATTTTGATATAGTTTAAACATGCTTGTTAACCCTACCATATGTGTAAAGTAATACTATTAGTTATCATAAAAATTAACAAGTCATTGTATGTATGTTCAAGTTTTGTAGCTAGGTTATAGTTGATATTTTAATATATCGCCTACATGCCTAGGTAGGGTTTATTATATTTGTAGTTAGTATCTAGCTGCTAAATAATAATGCTAATTATTATGTTTAGGTATGCTCCAAGATTAACAAGGTTAAAATTCATAGTTTTAAAACATTGAGAATGGATAAATATATACCAACAATTTATTTGTTAGAACAAATAATCACCCTATCAACTCCAAAATTGTTACCAAATGAATAGTCTTTGCTATAGGACTAGGAATTCTTACACTTCAATAATCTAGACAATAAATAGAGTCACTGTGGTAGTTGAAGCTTAGTCTAATGATTAAAGTTTAAGGATCTTTCCTAACTTACTCGCTTAGTCTTTCGAGCCTTAAATTCTTACATCGTAAACCTGGAAGTAAGTTTTTACCTGTGAATCTTGTACAAGCATCGGATCTATGTTAACTTTAAGAAAATCTAAGTAAGCCTCGGGCTAACCTGAAGCCCCCTTCAGTAAGAAAAGAAAATAACCATCAGAATCTTACACATTCTAAAGAAAATAGCCATCAGAATCATATACATTCATACAAATAAACCAATGATCTGATTTCAATAAATTATTTTAACTCATTAACTTTTGACCAACATTTTATTATTTAAGACTGAAAGTCATTATAGCCTTAGTACAGTTAGTGGCATGTGACTTACAAGTTCGTAAAATCTTAGTTACAGTTAACCAAAGAGTATTAACTCCTAAGTTTTATCTTGATGTCTTGTCTTTGTAATCTATATGTTAACTAGTTTAAAGTTAATTATTAAACTAACATTTCTAGCTATGATTTAGCATATAATATCACATGGAAAGAAAATTTAAAGCTTTGTGAAATTTGGGGATGTCGCATATGGTATCAGAGCCCAAGTTCAGACACTAGGCCTGAAGTGGCTCATCGCACGTAAACAAAAAGTAAATAGAAAAGTATGGATACTGATTTATGATTTTAAATGTTGTTGTACATAATATTTTCTAAATTAGATTTGCAGGTATGGAAGGGCTCAAAGAGTATGCTGAAGAGAGGTCCCTGTTAAATGAACAAAATAATTCTGGAAAAGAATCTGCTAAAGAAGATATAACTAATAACTCATCTGAATTACTGCAAACAGTTGTGGATCTAAAAACTGAAATGGAGACCATTAAAAAAGAAAAGGAGAGAATCCTAAGAGCTCATGACGAGCTGAATCAAATACTGCTATAAAATTTTTATAATTGAGAAAGGGATAAACAGATAGAATCTGACACTACGTCCTATCAACATAAGGGTAAAAGGTCAAAATACTCTAAAATTGAAAGCAGTTCTTCTTCTGAAATTAACGGTAACTCATACAGAAAGAAACACCAGTATTCTAGTGACAGTAGCGAGAGTAATTATCACTCTAGAAAGAATAAGTACAAGCCCTATGAAGATATTTTTGGGGAGTTCAAAAAGATTAAACCACAAACTTTTAATGACAAAACAGAAGAAGGAGAGAAAGCCGAAGCATGGTTGTCCGAAATGAAAAAGTACTTTCAGATATATAATTATTTAAATCAGTTAAAAGTGAGGATGGAAATATATAACTTAATTAGAAAAGTCAACATTTGGTGGCAGGACATAAAATGAGTTAAGGGCATAAAAGAAAAGAATATAAACTGGAGCACTTTTAAAACGTACTTTAAAAAGAAATTTATGTCGGAGCAATATTATGACTTAAGGTTGGGAACCATGAGTAGGAAAGAGTTAAATAGTAAATTTTTAAGCTTGCTACAATATGTACCTTATATTGTTGATGAGAAACCCAAGGTACAATGGTTTCTGAGATGTTTACCTTTTCATATTAAGGACAAAATTGAATATGATAATCCCAAGACCCTTGAAGAGGCCATGCAAAAAGCAGATTTCTGCTATGAGCAGAACTGGAAAAGAGAGAACATGCGAAACTGGAAAATAAAAAGGGCTAATAATTTTGAACCAAGAAAGAAAATTTTCATAACTAATCGGAATTTTGGGCATAATAACTCATGCAATCTTCCTAATAGAAAATTTCAAGGAAGTAATTCAAAAAGTAACCCACAGCAAAACCCTACTGTCACAAAAAATAAAGAATTTACAAATAATCACAGTAATTATGTTAAAAATAATGAACGTAAGAAACTGATAAAATATTGGGAATGCCAGGGACCTCACTATACATCAAGCTATCCTAACAGGAAGAAGACCGTGAACAACATTCATGCTATGCGGGAAGAAACAATAGTTGGTGATTTAGCGAGAGGGATGCCCAGAATCAATGCAGCGCTGGAAAACAGACAGGCTGAATATCAGACTTCCATGGTGGAAGTAGAAGGCATACTGAACCATAAACCCATTTCTATTTTAATTGACCCAGGGGCTAACCTGAGTTATGTCTCTCCCAGTTTAGTAGATAAAAGTAAACTACCAGTAGGGAAAATTGCAAAATCATGGTTGGTTCAATTGGCTACAGGAGCAAAAAGGAAAGTCATTGATTTTGTGAAAGATTGTACATTATTTATGAATCAGTTTGAAACTTCTGTAAAGCTGAATGTACTTCCGTTAGGCTCCTATGATGTATTAATTGGAATGGATTGGTTGGAACAACATCGATTAGTGTTAAATTGTTTTGATAAAAAATTTACCTGTTTAAATAACGAAGGAGAAAAGGTAACAGTAAAAGGAATCCCTAGGAAAATAGCAATAAGACAGATTTCTGTCTTACAACTAAAAAGGGTTGTTCAGAAGGGATGTAAAGTTTTTTCTGTAACTATAACTACTAAAGAACACATTAATAAAGAAGACAAGCTAAAATTCGAAGATATACCAATTTTGAGATGTTATTCGGATTTATTTATAGAGGAAATTTCGGGATTGCATCCAAAAAGGGAGTTGGATTTCACTAGTGAGATGGTACGTGGTGCGGTGCCTAACTCAAAAGCTCCTTACTGGATCAACTTCCTGGAGCTTAATGAACTAAAATCTCAATTAAAAGAACTGATAGATAAAACGTATATAATACCAAGTGTGTCTCCTTGGGGAGCACCAGTCATTTTTGTTAAAAAGAAGGACGGTACTCTGCGCTTATGCATTGACTACCACCAGCTTAATAAGATGAAAATTAAAAATAGATACTCGTTGCCCCGCATAGATGATCTATTCGATTAGTTACGCGGAGCAGCAGTATTTTCAAAAATTGACTTAAGATCCAGTTATCATCAAGTCCAGATTAAGGATGAGGATATTTTCAAGACAACTTTTAGGACCCGATATGGTCACTATGAGTTCGTTGTCATGCCATTTGGGCTAACTAATGCCCCGACAGTCTTCATGTGTTTAATGAACAACGTATTACGTAAATATCTATATAAGTTTGTAGTATTTTTTATTGATGATATTATAATATATTCTAAGACTAAACAAGAGCACGAGAAACATTTAAAAATCATTTTACAAGTGTTAAGGGAACATCAGCTATATGCCAAATTTAGTAAATGTGACTTCTTCAAAGATAAAATACAATACTTGGGTCACGTAATAACTAAAGATGGGATCTCGGTTAACCTAGATAAGATAAAAGCAATTAACGAATAGTTGGTCACAAAGGATGTGACTGATGTATGATAATTCATGGGGATCATCGTGTATTATCGAAGATTCTTTGAGGGTTTCTCAAGGATCGTGAATCCCAAAACTTCTCTACAGAAGAAGGGGAAGAAATTTGTATGGGATCAAAAATGTGCAGAAACTTTTAAGAAATTAAAATAATTGTTAACTATTGCACCCATTTTAAGAATTGCGGATCCTAACAAGGATTTTTTTGTATGCATTGATGCATGCAATGATGTCCTTGGTGGGGTCTTAAATCAAGAAGGACACATAATAGCGTACAAGTCCAGGAAACTTAAAATTCAAGAGAAAAAATACGCTACTTATGATCTAGAATTGGTTGTCGTGATACATGCATTAAAGAAGTGGCACCATCACTTGATCGAGAGAAAATTTATTTTAATGACGGATAATAAGGGTTTAAAGTATCTGTTGGATCAACCAAATTTAAACGCAAGGAAAGCTAGGTGGCTAGCTTTCCTTAGTGAATATGATTTTGAGATCCACCATATCAAAGGGAAGGAAAATAAAGTAGTTGATGCTTTGAGCAAAAATGAAAGATTAAATTTTATGGAAGCAATCAGTACTTACAAAACAAATTTAGAAGATCAGCTCGAAGAAGGAGTGAAATTGGATGAAAATTACTGAAAATTGCAAGCTAAAGTGGCAGAAAATGTAACTGAAAGTTTAAAAACAGGTTACAGTCTAAATGAAAAAGGGTTAATACTTTTTAAAAATAGGTTGTATATGCCTAACGTACCTAAAGTTAAGTTGTTGATTTTGAATGAAATACATAAAAGTCCTTATTCTGGACACCCTCGCTATGAGAAGACAATAACTATGTTACAGAAAGATTACTTTTGGCCGAATATGAAGAATGAGTTGGCAGAATATATTGCTAGATGTTTTGAATGTCAATAGGTTAAGACTAAACATCAGCATACAGTCGGTTTATTACAACCATTACCAATTCCTAGCTGAAAATGGGAAATAATCAACATTGATTTCATTACAGGTTTGCCTAAAAATTAGAACCAGAATGATTCAATAATGGTAGTTGTTGACAAACTCAGTAAGGAAGACCATTTTATACCAGTAAAGGCCACTCATAAGGCTGCTAATATTGCTGAAATATTTATGAAACAAATTTTTCGTTTGCATGGAATTCCAAAAGTTATAATTTCTGACAGGGACTCTAAATTCACAGGAAACTTCTGAAAAACTTTATTTAAAGGTCTAGATACTACTTGAAATTTCTCTACATCTTTTCATCCGCAAATGGATGGACAGACAGAAAGGGTAAATCAAATTTTGGAAGATATGTTAATGATGTACGTTAGAGAATAGCTGAGTAAATGGGAAGATTACTTGCACTTGGTTGAATTTGCATACAACAACCACTACCAAGCTTCAGCAAAATTCAGCCAATTTGAAATTCTGTATGGAAGAAAATGCAATATTCCCATATCATGGAGTAACCTCGTTGATAGGTTAATACTAGGACCTAAGTTATTAAAGGAAAAAGGAAATGGAATTAACCGTGAAGCAGGTTCAAGGTAATTTAAAGGTTGCACAGGACAGACAGAAGAGCCAAGCGGATCCTAAACAAATTCAGAAAGAGTTCCAGGTGGAAAAACATGTTATCATTAAGGTAAAACCTAAAAAGAGCTCCTTAAAATTAGGGAGTTGTGCTAAGCTAACACCCAGGTACTGTGGGCCTTTCGAAATATTACCACCGAATCTTAAATTTCATAATGTTTTTCATATTTCTGTTTTAAAAATATATGTACATGATGCTACTCATGTGATAAATTAGAATGATGTATAGGTGGAGCGCGAAGGATATTTTCTAGTGGAATCAGACTATATCCTCGACAAGAGGGAGATCTTGCTTCGGAATCGCACCATTGGACGGGTGAAGGTGCAATGGAATCACCTTAGTCCAAAAGAAGCAACCTGGGAATTGGAGAGTCATATGTGGGCAACATATCCAATTTTGTTCCAGGGAAGCTCTGAGGATGATGAATAAAGCAAAATCGAGGACAATGTTGGACTTAAGGGGGGGTGTATGTCCGTACCCTAATTTCAATAGCATTTTATGTTTAAGAAAACACTATATTTTACTTTTATTGTAAAGTTTATGACTATTGACCAAGTGGGGTCAAGGATGACTGTAATTAATTGTGTTGAATATTTTATTATTTAATAAATAAAAGATGAGACAAATAGCCTAAGGAGGCTATTGAATGAGTGTCCACTGACCCACTAGGAGGAATAGATTGGGATGAGAGAAAACTGACACATGGAAGCATCCTCAATCACTTCTAGTTGTTGCAGGGGGGAACTTCCCTAATTTTGTGGTCATGTTCCCCAAGAAAGTGGAACAGAGCAAGTGACTCATTAATTGAAAAAACTGACCAAAATACCTACGCATGCATATATCTATCCATTGAATTCAGCAGGAGGTTGTTCATTCCTTACCTTGTGAAATTTCTGAAGTTGAGAAAGGAGCACAAGAGATTCGATGAGGGGAAAGTTAGAAGTGAATTGAGTGATTAAGACTGCATTCTTAACTAGTACAGCACATAGCTAAGTTCTATATTGATGAGGACAGAAGTACTATTGTTGAGTTGTAGGGGTATTTGATCCCATTTCTCCACACACTGCATTCATCCTGGTGGATCGGTGGACAGGCTCGGGGGTCCTAAGACAAGCATTTGAGCTATCTTCAGGAAAAGGTTGGGTGGAACAGGCTCCTTGGGCTCTTTGTCTCTTCTACAAGTTACTAGATTCCATTGTGTTATCTTATTTATTTCTATGCAAGCAAATTACTGGAATGAAAGCAGTCATGTTTAGTTTTTCTATTATTACTTAGATACTTTGAATCTGCTAGTAGAATGCTTAAGTCTATAATTTATTCAGGAAAGTTTACTTGTATGTGATTATTTGAATAAATGAACCTAGAATTAGAAATGATTGATTAAAGGGTAAAATTCATTTCTGCATTTTTCCACTCATCTTATGATAACGTACTCTATTATAGAAGGATTGTTTAGCTATAGATAGGAATTATTATACATGGATAAAATGACCTGGGCTGTTGTCAAATTGTATAGTTTCCATAGAAAAGAATTAACAATCTTTTCTTCTGATAAGTTACCAACAATATCTTCATGTAACTGATTTAACTTTCAAGGCTTTTTTACTGTTACTTTTTCAGCTATTTTGTCATAATAATCCATTTATAGAACTTGACCTTTTATGCAAAAAACATTTAAGAACGTTACCTATAGTCCATTATAGTAAAATTTTGTCACACAGTCATTAAACTATGTGTAATATAATACATTAGCAATTACTATAATACAATCTATTTATTACACTTAGTAAAGAAAAACCATTCATTATTTTAATACTTTAAAACCAACACTATAAACATATTACTCTAGTTATATTATAATAAATAATGCTCACTTAAATGTTTTACCAACTATCCTAACTATTGTATTTAACTTCTGTACTCTAACCTTAAACTGTTTCTTTTTAAACATCTAGTTCAGTTGGTACATGATGTTCAGTCAATAGACTGAAAATGGTTAAAATTATAACACCTATTGTATTATAGTACATAAATTAAATACTTAGTAAACCTAGCTGAAAATAATCAATATAACTCTATTACTATTATTTGTAAACTGTTTTTCTAAACCCTACTCTATTAATACAATCCTTTATACCCATTTACAAAACAAGAAGATAACCATCTTACTTGTATACCCAAAACTACTTATTAAAACCAAACCCTAGGTTAAGCCCCTTAAGATACAGATGGCACAAATAGAATTGTGATAACTAATTTGCTAATTTCTTAAACCAGTTCGCAGCCGTAGAAGAAATACAACCATTTGTATCATGATAGAAAACTAATTACCAAGCTTAATGCACTATGCAACCGAAATTAAAAAAGGAAAACAAATACTAACAGGTATTTACATTATGGCCCGTAAGCTCTACCTTTTAAAAACAAAAGAACTTTAATCAGAGTCTCCATTTTATTAAGAAGCTAACTAATACAGTCGCCACATAGTTCAACTCATAAAACCAAAATGCCTTAACGGATTCGTATCCTTGAAAGTATTTGAGTGATCGAGCAAGAGGCTAAGGAAGCTTCACATAACGTATTTATAGTATTAAACAAACTATTTTAAAAACCTTGGAACAATATTATATTTACCATCAATCATTATTACAAGAGTTGTAGCTCACTGGTGAAACCCTAAGGGTTTTCACTAAGGATGACCTTACGA
Organism: Pseudotsuga menziesii; assembly: GCA_001517045.1. NCBI lineage: Eukaryota > Viridiplantae > Streptophyta > Pinopsida > Pinales > Pinaceae > Pseudotsuga > Pseudotsuga menziesii. The sequence goes on from LPNX011156410.1 coordinate 459,730, forward strand.
CCTCCACCACTATCCAAAACAAAACAACATTCTACTACAAGTAGTATGAACACCGTATTAACCGACTGCATTACCATCGGCAACACCGCAGACACAATCACAACGTAGGGTGCCCAAGGTTGGGACCGAGGCTTACCGAGCCTTTTCTCGCTCGCACCCTTCGGCTCAAGCAAACACCTTCAACATTCGACCATGATTTTCTAAGTATCTTCACCTACCATCAAAACAACAAATGCTTAAAGTTGTTTTAGTAAATAGCTGAGTTTAAATAAAGAAAAGAGAAAAATTCTTGGAGGATTCGTATGACTTACCAGTTGTAGCATGGAGCTTGAAGAAAACAATAATGGCGACGAACCAAAGCATTAAGCCTACTAACGCCATGGCCGAGCTCGAAGAAAATAATAATGGCGAAGAAATAGAGTAACAAGGTCGATAACACCACGACCAAGACAAGCACAACAACCATTGTAGAGATTTGAGGAGGTCGAGGGCCTGTCGGCCTACTCCACCTTTCCAAAACAACCAACTGATTAAACCAAAATGTGTTTTAGGGCAACTTGAATGTTGTTGCTTAGGGTTTAATGCTAAAACGCTCCACCTTGCAAGCATCCACCATGTGGAACCCACTACTTTCGAAATTCTTTTATTTTGATATAGTTTAAACATGCTTGTTAACCCTACCATATGTGTAAAGTAATACTATTACTTATCATAAAAATTAACAAGTCATTGTATGCATGCTAAAGTTTTTTAGCTAGGTTATAGTTGATATTTTAATATATTGCCTACATGCCTAGGTAGGGTTTATTATATTTGTAGTTTGTAATATCCTGAATTTTGGACCTAACACTTATAGGCATGAGCCTATTGATTATGATGTTATCTTGATGTTTATTTTGATATATTGGGTTGAAGACCCCACTGCATATGAACATGATGATTTGTTTTATAGATTGGGCATAAGCCAATTGTTGATGATGTATATATGCTTGTTTGTGTTGGGCGTGAACCCTGAAGCACATGATTGATGAGATGTTTTGTGTTGAGCGAGGAGCTTTGGAGCACATGAGTAGTTAATGTTGTGTTGAGCGAGGAGCTCTGGAGCACATGAGTAGTTAATGTTGTGTTGAGCGAGAAGCTCTGGAGCACATGAGTATTATATTTGTGTTGAGCACGCAGCTTCGGAACACATGAAAAGATAAGTTGGAAGTGTTGGGCATAAGCACTGGAGCCTTCCATGTTGATGTTGATCATAAGCTCTGGAACATCGGATCCTTGGCCATTGTATCCCTAGGTGTATTGTACAAGTACATCCTAGCATTAGTGTTGAGCGAAGAGCTCTGGAATAGCACTAATTTTGTAACTCCCTGTTTTTAGCATTGAGTATGGGCTCTGGTAAGCGCTAGGAGTTACTGAAAATAATTAATGATTCTCGAGTGAAAACGACTCGAGAAAAATATTGATCTCATCAAACTTATTTATAAGTGATTAAATGAAATTTCAAATTTCTGTATTCTCATCAAGTACTGAAGAACTACCATGTTATACGAGGGAATCCAACATACAAGGATGTTTAGAGTTGCCTAACCTAATAGACCTAACCATCTACCTGATGACCTTAATGAAGAAAGTGTCGTAATTCTATGGATTGCAATATGTGATGCCTCAAGACAAATGTTAACAAATGTTATATTATTATGTATTTTATACATGGTATGTATACAGAATAAATATAGTAATAATATTAATAATGTGAGAAAGAAGGAAAAGTTACATCTATTACTATTATTACTAAGATGAAAATTAAATAGTATAATACCTATAAAAGTCCAATTATGAACTAGCTAAAAGTTCCTAAGTTAAAATATTAAAAGTACTAAATTAAATAAAAAGGGTTAAAACAAGAAATGAAGAATTTCTTCGTTTAACTACCCCTTTGACTGAAAAGTATGCTATAAAGTCCTAATCCAAAGGGATGCTTAGGGTTCTGATCTATATTTTGGGTTCATTATTCTGCCAAAAATTCTCAAGAGAGTTCTTGGAGAACTTTTCCTAGAAGGAAAAGAGAGAACTGATCCCGACTTGATATATAAACTAAGGCAGCCTTACCTTGGGAGCTCTAAGCTACTTGCATGTTGGAACTAGCTCAAGGGGATCCGATTGAAACCAAGAACAATTCTGAGTCATGGTTGGGTGGAACGTGGTAGTTCCCAGGTGATTCAGTCATCTAATACAGAGGTCAGATCTACCTATGATTTGTTACTGCTGGTTATCTGAGTGTGCAGGTTTCAGCCATTAAAGGAGCTTCAATTTACAGGTATGAGGTCTTGGACTTCTTATTTCATTTCCTAGAATAAATGCTGGCTAATCCAGTCAAATGTTTACTTTATATTTTCTAACCCTATGTGTTTGTCTTCTGTTTGAATCTTCTAGGGTTTACATTTTAATCCCTAACCCTGGGCTATAATTTAATTCATGTTTAAGATCATCAAGGGTTTGGTATTGTTAGGTTTTACTTCTATATTGTCTTTTATTGCTTTAGTATTGTTTCCTACGAGCTAAGATTTATTTCAGATTAAATACCTAGTTGTTAGTTGGCCTATATATTCTACTGACAGATTGTATATTGTCAGTAGAAGCATGATATAATTAAAAGACTAGTTCATAAGTAAGTTTCATTGCTAGATTAATCTATAACGTAGTTAATTAGTCTATTAAGTAAAAACCTAACAAGTATGTATATATATATATA
>LPNX011156410.1:463453-476117 GCA_001517045.1 Pseudotsuga menziesii
AAGATTAAGAACCAACCAAGACCTTTCAAGGTATGAATAAATAACCATAGGCTAATAATCAAATTAGTCCCATTAAAACAAATATCATCCTAATATTTTTAATAGTCCAAGTAATCGAGGCCCTATACATGGTCCAAAATTTATAACCATTATACTATCTATATCTCCAAGTATAAACCAGAATAAATTACCTGTAATATAAATCCATGACATTAAGTAAACAAGTCGAACCATCTAAGTATTAAAATCCACATAACAAGACTTTATAATCAAAATCGTATAACATAATATAAAAGGTCCAACATAATACAATCTACAACTAACAAGTAAAAATAACCAAAGTATACTTACGGCATAAAATAAAAAACTATATATTTAAACAAGAGATCCCAGGATCGAATCCTGTGGACATCCAAATGTCCAAATGTCAAAACGCATACCATAATACTCAACGCCATTATAAAATAAACCATAAGCATTTTAACAACCCAAAGTAAGTATACAAGAGATTGCAGGAATTGAATCCTGTGGGCACTTAAGCCCAAATTGCAACCACCCAAATATTAAAAACTCATTGTATAAACAATGACCAGGATTCGAATCATGTAGAGTCATTCTACGTTTCATAAGGCCACGCTATACACAGAGTGTATATGGGATGTAACAATAAAACAATTTTCACTACAGAGAAGTCATGAGACTCTCATACATGATGTAAATATGGTCTCGGCCTCATAAATAAAACATACATTCAACTAAACTAAACCTTGTCAAATGCATGGAAACCCTGTCAATAATTAACTTACAGCAAGGATTTCCAACGCGGGGTTTTACACCCACAGCCGATATTACCTTGTCATTTACATAGTAAATACTAAAACAGTAAGTATGCACCCATTTAAGCTATCGCAACTACCATGGAGAGTGCTCATGCCATTCATGGCATGGCCCCAAGCCATACGTTGTCTCCATTTACAACCTTACAACTAAAGCAAATAAGGGAAGTGAATATACACAGTCCAACTATGAAGGAAAATGCCATATAAAACCCAGCATAAATAACCATTGAAATCAAATGCATTTTACACTTATAAACAGTCGTATAAAAACCATAATCGAGTTTACACCGTCCAATTCCATTGGCCATGGCACCATTGCAAGCAATGGTGCTGCCCTGGCTTTTAAATTAAAAAAAAAATGATTTACAATTTACACACAGAGCTAGTCAAATGTACCAAGGCTCCCATTTCAATGCCAATAGAATCCTATTAATTACATGCCCAAATCATTATAAACTCAGGCCCAAAGGCAAATCGAAAATCCCACATTAAACCCCAACCAAGGACGAGATGAAACTCAGTCTCAACCATAAATCCGAGAGGCGACAAGTGCAGGCTTGACTAACAGGATTACCATGAACAATATGGCATCACCCACGATTTGTTCCCAAAGCTTTAAACTATGTTGCTCCTCGCCAACCCTGTCACTTGCAACCACCAAGCAACGAGATAGATGAGAAGCATGGAAATCGTGGCTAATCTGCAACCATCAAACAATGCTGCTAAAACCAAACAAAATCTTACCTCTGTTAACCTGGAAGACGCCTTCACCATGCTGCGCAGAGGCAAGAAGGGGAAAACAATGAATGGAGTAATGAACAAACCCCATCGTGAGCCAAGCCCTAAGCTTGGGCTACCACACACTCCAATGCGCATTAATGGCGCCAGCCTGTTGCCCATTATCAAAACCCAAAACCCACTTCTCCATCATTTCCATATGTTATAGTATCGAATGCCTCCCTTCCCATGCAGAGTCTTAAACCCCTTTCACATAGGTATAAAGTATGATATATATTCGCCACCCAAGTTTAATACAAGGTCTAGGATATTGTATGCATAGGTATAAACTATGATATATATTTGCCACCCCAAGTTAATACAAGTCCAACATTAACATATGTATCGCTTACCTTAGGTTTTAAACCTTAGGATCTTATGCCTCAAACGCTTTAGGCTCTAAGCCTAAGACCATGGCATATGCATTATGCCATGGTATGTTGTATAAACATAGACCAAGTTTCGTTTTTACCAATGATAGTAGAACCTATAAAAGGATAAAACATTAGTATCAGTTAATTACTTATCCTAAAATAAACATGAAAACAAATAGACTAGGGTATGAACAATTGATAATAATTACCCTAAGAACAATAAATGCCATTAAAAATACTGAGTTGTGTCATGCAACGATAGGTGTGGTATTGACCCTGTCAATACTATAAGTCTGTAAAGAATAGTAATAAACAACTAGTAGGTGTCACTAGCAGAAAGTATGAACACTAGTGACCAAACATTCATCTTTCCGTAATAAGTTTATCATCACTAGGTGCACCTGCATGTAAGCAGATTAAGAGTGCCTTAGTTCAACGGAACTAAGTAATCCCGCTAGACAAGTAGAGACTCTTACCTCTCATACAGTTACATGGGAGAACTTGTCCCACCACTCCACCCACTTTGGTTACAGAAACAAAGTTAAGTTAGAATCAGGTATACAACGTAAGCACATGTAAAATAATAATGAAGTACATAATCAAAGCATATAACATACACATCAAAGCGTAACCATAAGAATCACATAGTAATCAACATTACGACATCGTAAGCACAAAAAGTAAACAGAGTAATAATCATAACTAAAGTAAGGAAGTAAGACGTAAGAACAGCTTACGACAATTCAGCGGTACGATAGAGTACGACACATTCCACAAGTTTAAATAATGTCCGGAATAGGTTTTGTTTAATTAGCCTAATAAAAAAAATTATTTTCAATTTTTAGGGACATTACACAGTTAGTATCTAGCTACTAAATAATAATGCTAATTATTATGTTTAGGTATGCTCTAAGATTAACAAGCTTACAATTCATAGTTTTAAAACATTGAGAATGTAGTTAGGCTCCTAGTACTACAAACAACTAAATATAGGTTGGATAAATATATACCAACAATTTATTTGTTAGAACAAATAATCACGCTATCAACTCCAAAATTGTTGTCAAACGAATAGTCTTTGCTATAGGCATAGGAACACTTACGCTTCGATAATCTAGACAATAAATAGAGTCACCATGGTAGTTGAAGCTTAAGTCTAATGATTAAAGTTTAAGGATATTTCCTAACTTACTTGTTTAGCCTTCTTAGCCTTAAATTCTTACATCATAAACCTGGAAGTAAGTTTTTACCTGTGAATCATGTACAAGCATCGAATCTGCGTTAGCTTTAAGAAAAGCTAAGTAAGCCTCGAGCTAACCTCAATCCCCCTTCAGTAAGAAAAGAAAATAACCATCATAATCTTACACATTCTAAATAAAATAGCCATCAGAATCATATACATTCATACAAATAAACTAATGATCTGATTTCAATAAATTATTTTAACTCATTAACTTTTGACCAGCATTTTAATATTCAAGACTGAAAATCATTATAGCCTTAGTACGGTTAGTGGCATGTGACTTACAAGTTAGTAGCCTCTTAGCTACAGTCAACCAAAGAGTATTAACTCCTAAGTTTTCTCTTGATGTTTTGTCTTTGTAATCTATATGTTAACTAGTTTAAAGTTAAATATTAAACTAACATTTCTCGCTATGATTTAGCATTTAATATCACATGGAAAAAAAATTAATTTTTTGTGAAATTTGGGGATGTCATAGGACAAGGGAGGATTATAAATCCTAACACACCCCCTAAATCCTAACTTGGACAACTATGGGCCCTGGAAACAAGGCCAAAAGTCACCCATATACAATCTAAAAGATAAAAAATGATGCTTAATAAACCGAGGAAATAAGGGAAAACCTCATGGGAAACCCCCCCCCCCTCAAGATAAGCAGTGAATCAGGAAAAACAAGTTAAAAATTTGCAAAATCTTTTGTTGCAATTTGCAGCACTATGCAACAACAAAGTAGAATTATGGTTCTTCTGTGCAGAAACATCCTGAATCTGTGCATGTGAACCTATGAATACAAACTAAATTATTATGTCTGGAGGAATCTTCCTCTTTGGAAGAAGAAGAATATGCTCAACTGAATCAGAAATATAGACAGCTGCTAGATGAAAACTGAACCCATGTAGAGCAACCGAAATCAGCTGATAAGAGAGAAAAAGTGCTTGAGAATTGGAAACATGTGAGGAACACCCAATCGACTGATATATTGCATCCTTGAAGATCAAACCATGTGAGGTAAAATCAACCCCAAGTGTTAGGAGCAAGTGTCCAGGTGAATGCAGAATGTATCCCTCTTTACTAGTTCTGTGAGGAGATGAGCATGTGATCAAATAGAAAGGTAGAGAATCCCTGCGTCTGTGGAGAGCGAATGCTTGAGCTCCATAATCTGATATTGCTTTAGAAATAACCAATGATTCACAAAATACAATATTAGCAAACTCATAAGAGGAAACTGACATCAAATCCCCAGCAACAAGTTTGAATAAGACTTGCGGTACTTGATTTGTCGCACCAAAATTGACGAGACCAGCTACAAGCATGATTGAAGGCTCTTGGAACTTAAAACTTGAACCAAATAATATCAGTTCAGATCCAATAAGATAATATAAGATCCAAATAATTTCATATCAGATACAAGAGTGTGGAATGATATCAAATCCACAACAACAATTTTGAATGAGGCTTGTGGTACTTGATTTTTCACACCGAAATTGATGGGAGCATCTACAAGCATTACTGAAAGATATTGAAACGTAAAAGATTAACCAAATAATATCATATTAGATTCAAATAATATCATATCATATTCAAATAATATCATATCAGATCCAAATAGGTTCATATCAGATCCAAGAGTGTGCTCAACCGAGATGGTGGATGCACGATTTTCTCCTTCTTCAAAATTATGAGTATTGGTGCATGCAATCATGTAGGAATTTGATGGAATCTCTAGATCAATGAGAGTGAATGGATCACTCCTACAATATGATATTACTTCCAAAATATTCATGGTATTACTTATTTTCACACCGTCAACATCATTATAGATAGAGAAATCAAATTCCTCTTCATTTTCTGAAACAATTACCGGTAAACTATGCACATAATTTAAAATAGAAGAATCACTGGAGAAATTTTGCATAGAATGTAAGGAGATTTTTTCTTCAATAATAGAGGTTTGGATGTATTCTTATGGATCAGCCATATGAGAATATGATATATCATATATCTCATAAACTTTCAGAGCAATAGGAGAAGGAGTCACTCCAAGGAGACTTTCTTCAATTTGAATTGGTTGTGTGGAAGATTATTCTTCTTCTTCATCTTCAACAATTTTCTTTGTTGTAGAAGAGGGCACGTAGAGTCCATTCTTGAACTATGCATGCTAGATTTTATATGAACCTTTCTCAACAGCTGGTATTTTAGAGTAATCTCCCATATGACTACTAGGTCCTCCTAATAGAGTGAAAGTGATGAAAGATTCCCTGGAGGCAACCATGTGGTTGGATGTTCCATAATCTATCAAGTAAGCCTTCGACGGAGTGAGGCCTGCATTCAAGGCATGGAATCTCTCATGTTCTTCAGTCTACTCTCCATCATCATATATCTCAGCACCTTGTGGAAGGGCAATATTGTTTTGTACAAGGAGAGTTTTCAACTAGTCTAGGGTCTTCTTCATACACTGGCTTTCTGGATGAAAGCCTCTCATACAGTATGAACATCTAGTCTTTTATTTTCTAGAAATTGAGGCTCCAACAGAAGACTTTTGATCTCTATTGCCTTGAAATCAAAAGCTTTAGGCTCCTTCCCCTTGTGCCTCCCTATAGCTTTCCCATTAGTAGATTCTGTCACCAAGAGAGCTTGGATTTTGGATGTCTAGAGGACTCCCATCTGGACCAACTTCTCTTGCTCCTGTAATAAGGACTCAAAAGAGCTATCAAGTGAGGGAATCTCCCAATTGGGAATGGAAGCTCTCCTCGAATGGAAGATAGAGACAAATACATAATACTCAATACCTAGTTTGTTGAGTATGGAGAGCACATGCTGCTCATCCTTTCTTTCTATTCCACATTGAAGTTCAAGAGACTTGAATTTTGTAAAGAATTGATGTATGGTCTCGAAATTGCTCGATTGTAAGGCTATCAAATATTTCTCCAAAATGTATCCCCGAAGCTCATCTTTCTTTCCAAACAAGAATTAAATCTTCTCCCAAACTTCTTTGGGAGTCCTCAAACCTTCAAGGTGAAAGAGGAGGTCTCTCGATATGTGAGTACATAGAAAGACAAAAGATTCATTAAGCGGTTCAGAAACTTGTTTTTCTCAGTTGGATGATGGGGATCAACCTCCCTTCCCATTATCATCCTAAACAATCCCTTGTTGTGCAAGCATATTTTCCCTCTAATCAACATAATTGAAGACTGTTAGGATCCGGGGTGTGGAAGGTTGAGAATCCATAATTCTCCTATTGATCAGACAATATATTCAATCAAGCCACGTAGCACCTATGGAAATTCACTACAAAAAAAACCAAACCAATTCACACTATGTCAGAATCAAGCCTTCCCTCTCGACATGTACACTTTATCAGGGTCCATCACACCTGCACCTCCACTGTGAATGCGTTCAGAGGAAGCAAGGCACTCTTTGTGGGACTTCTGTGGAAACCCGGCTGCTTTTGGTGTACATTGGAGAGTAGACAAACTTGAATCTTGTCTAAGATGGCTCTGATACCATGTTAGAGTTAATATTCTATTGATCTTCAAGAAATGAGTGCTATTAGATTCTTAATTATTTGTAGTGAAAAGGAATGAATGACACCCACTGAACAAAACAAATCTCATAGGAAACAGACAAGAATTGATCAGTATAATTACAATATAAACTTCATTGATCCCAGCAATATACAACAGTGTTACATAAATGAGAATTCAAATCATGAGAGATGAATTCGAATCTACCAACTCAAGACTGAATGCATGGCTAACTAGAAGTGTCTAAATCACTATCGGAGTTCAAATGGCTAACTTCAAATGTCTAATCTAGTCTCTCAATCAGTTACAATCAATCAAACCAGTCTAATTGCAGTGGTAGGTGAGAAGTAGGTGAGAACTGGCACCTTCCCACATGCAGCCATGCATAACTGGCGCTAACTGAACTAGTGGATATCTAATTGAATGTAACTGAAGCATAACTAAGCTTTAATAGTCACCAACTACCAACAACTAAAGGAGGTTGGTGTCGGCACTCTCAGTGGCTCCTAAAATGTAGGGATTGGTCTAGGAGGTACCTAAACTTATGCATTAAGGTGCAGTCAGTTCCAGTTAAAATCTATCGATGGTCCCCACACTCTAGTGGCTGGTACATGTGGCCCCATTAGTCTAAGTGGACCCAATAATAACTAAATGACTCCTAAGTTAGGAAAATATAATCTAATAGACAGTTTGGATAAGGGAGGATTATAAATCCTAATAGATTGCTTATTAGGAGATGAATCACCAACCAAGATAGTTGGACAAGGTAAAGTTAGACTAAAACATAAATATGGAAGAACATGAACACTTCCAAGAGTTTTGCATATCCGAGGTTTGGATCGAAACCTGATCTCGATAACTAACATGAGGAATGTGAAAGTGTAGCTTGTATTTGAGCAAGATACGTGCGAGATGGTACAAGGAGCAATGCTGTTAATGAGAGCTGTTCGAACAGGAACCATGTATAAACTATTAGGAATAATAAACAACAATGAAAGTGTTAATTTAGTCTATCCCGAGTCTGAAAGAATTATTTGCTTGTCTAGTCTACTCGACCATGTTGTGGCATCAACACATGGGGAATATAGGTGAGAAGGGTCTTCGTGATATGCACAAAAAAGGTATAGTTGAAGGTATCCATGCCTTCCCTAAATAAGTTGACTATGTTTATAGTGTATTTATGGTAAAAAGAGTGATGTAAGGCTTTCATCTAGTGCCACTAGGGCTAAGGAAATACTAGGTTAATACATAGTGATGTGTTTGGTCCAATGTCAGTCCCTTCACTAGAAAAATATCAATATTACCTTTATTTCATAATGATTTATTCAAAATGACATGGTTGTATTTTTCGACAAATAAATTGATGTTTTTGAGAAGTTTCAAGAATTCAAAGTTCATGTGGAGAACCGGACTGGTAAAAATATCAAGGTGTTGAGAACTGATAATGGGGGAGAATTACGTGGAAAAGTGGTCGACCAATACTACAAATAGCATGGTATAGCTTAACAAAACACAACTACATACATGCCTCAATAGAAAAAGTTCTTGAAATAAAGAACAGAACGTTGATGGAGAAAGTGAGGAGCATGCTTAGTGGTGTCGGAGTTGCACAAGATTTTTTTGGGAAGAGGTAGTCAATAAGGAATGTTACCTAGTGAATAGGTCACAATTAATAGAACTAGTCTACAAGGAATACATATGATGCATGGGTTGGTAAAAATAAATATCTTACACATCTCAGAGTGTTTGGGTGTGATGCCTTTGTGCATATCCCAAAGGAGAAAAGAACCAAACTCGACAGCAAGTTGAAGCAGTGCATCTACATCGGGGACAAGGATGGAGTAAAAGGGTATAAGCTATGGAACCCAGTGACGAGGAAGGCGGTTTATATTCAATATGTGATATTCATAGAATTTGGAGGAACATATAAGGATGAAGAGGATAAAAGAGAAAAACAGGAAAAGAAAGAGTTTGGAATGAACAATGAGATTTAATATTTAGGTGAGGAAACTAAATATGATGAAGAGGTGGAATACAATAATACAGATGTTAGGAGGTATGGTCAAGCAAGAAAACAACCATAAATACTTTTTAGTTATCTTGCATAGACGATTGATCCAAGGTCGGTAAAGGAAGCAATCGACTTGACAGAGAGTTAACTTTGAAAAAGGGCCATGAAAGAAGAAATGGAGACCTCGAGGAAAAATGAAACATGGGATCTAGTTGTGTTACCAAATGGAAGGAAACCCATCAACAATAAGCGAGTGTCAAGAAAAAATTGAATGGAGCAGGTCAAGTCGAGAATTACAAGGATCGATTGGTAGCGAAAGGGTATTCCCAAGTTGAGCGAGTCGAATTCAATTATTTTTTCTTGACTATTGATAAACTATATTCCATAAGGGTAATAATGTGTTTAGCTAAAATATTTGATCTTGATATAGAACATATGGATCTAAAGACAACATTTATTCATAGTGACCTTGAATAAGAAACATATATGAAGCATCCTAAAGGTTTTATAGTGGATGGAGAAAAGGAGTTGGTCTGCAATCTCAAGAAGTCTCTCTCTGGTCTAAACCAATTGCCCAGGTTGTGGTACTAAAATTTTGATATGTATATCCAACAATTGGGTTTTGTGAGAGGTTAGTTTGATCATTGTGTGTATGGGAAGAAAGTCAGTGGTCATTTCATATATGCAGTGTTGTATGTCGACGACATGTTGTTGGTAAGAAATAACATGGATTTGATAGAAGAGGTAAAATTGTAGTTGTCCTCCAAGTTCGACATGAAGGATCTTGGAGCAACAAATTTCATTCTTGGAATGTAAATCCAGAGAGAGTGTGCATGTATAAGGATTTTGGTAAGTGAAAGGAAATATATTGAGATAGTTATGAAACGCTTCAATATGCAGAAGAGTGGGTCTTTCAAGGTACCTATTCCTATAGGATTCAAGCTATTTTTTGAACAATATCCTAAGATACATGAAGAAATAGAGTACACATCACATGTACCCTATGTTAGTGTTGTAGGCAATATGATGTATGATATGGTCTATACAAGACCGAATATTTCCCATGAAATTGGAGTATTGAACATGTATATGTCTACACCTAGAAAATAACTCTCGACCATAGTCATGAAGAGAGTATTCAGGTATATGTGCAGCATGTCAGATTATGCAATATGTTATAGAGGAGATCCTAAGGACAACAATGAAATCAAAGTACATGGTTTTGTCGATTTCGACTGGGTGAGAGATATCAAGCGTAGATGGTCGACTAACATATAAGTGTTTAAGGTATTCGACGAAGCAGTCATTTGGATGAGTAGGAGGTTGTCCATCTTTGCATTGTTGACTACTAAGGTTAAATACATGGCATGTAATCATGCATGGAAGGAGATTGTTTGGTTGCAAAAATTGTGTTCAAATGTTGGGTTTGTTCAACATGCTATTAGGTTGGATTGTGGTAGTCATAATATAATCTTCTTGATGAAGAGTCCAACATATCATTTGAAGACAAAACACATTGATATTCAATACCATTTTGTGAGGGAGATGGTCGAGAACTAGAAGGTGTCACTGGAAAAGGTAGACAGGATGAAGAATTTTGTAGATTTATTGACCAAGTTGGTAAGAACAATGAAGTTTTCTTGGTGTAGGGAAACAATGGTTATCCCTACTTGAGTGAACTAAAGTTATGTATCTCATGTTTATACATAGAAGACAATAGGTGGGAGAATGTTGGTAATATTATATTCTTTGCATGTAAATCGACTGGAAAATTTGATAGTTGAGTGGTATAAGTCGACTGGAGTTAAATATGACAAACATTGGAAGTCTAGTTGGTCTACTGATCGAAATAGTTTTGTTTGGCCAAATGAAAACGGCTTGTCATTAGGTAGTCGATCAATCTACCAAAGTTGACCCAGTCACGTCGACTGTACAAAATAACTAAAAGTGGTTAGAAAGTTATGGATTGTCATTAATGAGTAGTTGGTTGTATTGCATCTATAAATAAGATGTAATGGCTATGAAGAAAGATCACATCATGATGTAATGAATTGTGATTTTTGGTCTAGCAAGTTACAGTTGTAAACATCTATTTTTGAGTGTTTGATTAATAGATGACTAAAATCTCATTGGTTTGTTAGTTCTCCTCCAGGAGAGATATTTCCAGGGTAATTTTTGTGTAATGTGTTGATGGTATTGTGTACCATTGTCTTATATGAATGCTTTTAACTATTGAATCAATTTGCAAACCTGTGTAATCGGTACTAGGCCCAACAAAATTCATAGGGTATCGATTCCATTATGATTGTTATGCTCATTGGTGCTTGTTTACATTAAAATGCACTGGTTCCTTTTAATTGTGTATGCACATGTGCATTCCATTCAATAAATTGCAGTGGTAAATATCCTCTATCAAAGCCTCTTACAACAAAGTTTTTTTTAGGTATAATAAATTTTCGTAAAAACCTCCGCCAAACCATTCAATACCAATAATGAAGGTTGTAGTGGAGGTTTTTTTAACGATTTTGGCCAATCTTGTAACACTAAAAAACTCTGCTACAGGGCCTTTTCCCTGTAGTGAAGTTTCCCCAACTTCTATTTTCACCAATTTATCAAAACAAACTCCCACTTGGTTATTAATGGTATAAATGTTAGTCTTAAGTTTCACCTAGATCAAGCATAGACAGTTGTGAGGTAACAACAAACTATATCTATTTGGAAATTTTAGTGAGATCACCTTCTAGTTTGGAAACATGTAATCCATGTTGGTCATCTTTATAGTGTGGGTAATTAGACCAAAGGGTCCACTATAAGGGTTACCTATGATCTATACTAGTATGAATAACTTCACAGGAGCATTCTATTGAGATAGGTCACATGATCAGGCCTATAAGTTTATTTGATTTACCATAGAGGTGATGGTTCAACAAGGTCCTAAGAGAAAGGGAGTGCCACAACACTACAATTTTTTACCCAATCGGTTTCCAACAATAATACTTTTACATTTTTTCATGGATCTAACTAAGGAGGATCAATAATTCCCGTAGTTGTACTACCTAATTCTAATTATGTAAGAGGAAATCAAATGTACCAAGGCAAGAACCAAGCGCATGAACGGTGACTCTTCGGCGTTGAGGACGAGGATCGGCTGATCGATAGTGCTGCATCTCGAGGGCGTTGAGGTCGAGGCCGTGTTGCTGGCGTGGGGCTCCTTGCCCAGGCGTGAAGCTGGTCCTTCTCTGCCAGATCTTCCAGATCGTGATCTGCATGCATGCCCAGCCTTGTGCTGTTTTGGATTGGCAGGGTTGTGTCCTTCATGCTCTGAAGGGTGGAGCTCCAAGATGGCCGAAGAGACTGGCGGGGATCCACCGCCTATCAGATCAGAAGCCTTCGAAAATATTTTATCTAATCCCGTCAACAGAGCTAGTAATAGAGAAATCCCGAAATTCGTCAAGAGAATAGAAGACGTGCCGGTGGTTGCTCTCCCACCGGAGGAAACAATCCGGGTTTCCCTGTCACTGGCAGACCGCGCTCTGATCGGGCAGTTCACAGGGCTATGGCCCTCCCCTAAAACCACTGATAGCTGGGTTCAAAGGAACTGGCGGCCGTTAATCACAAAAAATGTTGCTTCTTACTCCGTAGGCAGGGGATACTTCCTCTTTGATTTCGAATCCAAAGATGACAGAGATCTAATCTTCAGAAATGGGCCCTACTTCATGGGGCCGCAAGGCCTGTACCTCAACGGCTGGACACCGGATTTCGACCCTGAAGCTGACATCCCAAAAGCTGTCCCAATCTGGGTCAGACTGCCTAATCTCCCTATGCACTGCTGGAACCCTAAATCCCTACAGACTATCGGGAACGCCCTGGGGAAATATATCGATATGGCCAGCCCT
>LPNX011156427.1:0-15138 GCA_001517045.1 Pseudotsuga menziesii
ATGAAATGAAATGAAGTTATATTAATGTTCTTAAATGGCCAGAATAGTTCAATTGGACTAGGAAGAACAACATTTGGCAACTAGAGTAAGGACTCAGGAGTTCATAGAGCAGGTCCTTCACAGTTCTAAAATCTGAGGTTAAGGAAGCTCTAGAAGAAAGAATAGGACAATAATATAGAAAAAAAGGAGGAAACCCAACAAGGTAACTATAGCAAGTGACACATATAACAATCTGGGAGAAGAAAGCATCCTAGCAACAGTGGTGCTATGACAGGTCCTCCAGAAAGTAACCAAGACTGTGGTGGCAAAGGAACATCAACTTCATGGTCAGTATCCAAATTAAAAGAGGAGCCATCATCATCCACCGCCACCATTGTGCCAAGAATTAGCTTGATAATCTCCTCCAGAGAATGGCTAGTGCTGAGAAATCTTGGTTGAACTATCTCGGAGGGAAAGAAGTTGGGGAACCCTGTATTGTACCTCCCATGACATACAAGGCCGATGAATCCCTTTGAGTGGGAATAAACTCTGTGACGGGCACCTGTCAGCAAGCCCTGTGCTGAGAAAGACGATAGGTGGAAGTCCTTCTATGTAGTGTAGAGTAGTAGGATGAGGTTGCCTCATGGTCTCTTGTGTAGGGTGTGCTGTTTCACTAAGTTTGTGCCCGAGCCTCAGGCCGTACACTGGCCCTGAAATCTCTGAACCATATAGTACAATAGGTTTTATGATCACATAAAAAAGATGCATTTTTGATTGGGTGGGATGAAAATGTATCTGGAAAAGATGGAAAGAGAGACACACCCCTTAAAAGTCAGGATTGAGAGGCCCTTCATTACATTTGCCCATCATCATTATTTTGGCATACAAATCCTGTCTATCATATCCCGTGGTAATGTTTTTAGATGATGCGAAAGTCTTCTTTGTAAAACCATTTGGGGTCAACCTTTCTGGGCAAAATTATGACAAGCTTTATGAACTGCCTGTCAACAAAAGATTTGTTGGGTTGCTTTCAAGGCCAGGTCTGTCAGAGACAGACATTTTAGACCTATGTAGCTATTGTTTGTTGCAACTCTGAACGGTGTTATGTGTTTGACTGCCCGTTGGCACTGGACTTGGGTTATTCTTATTTAATATTTTTTCCAGTACATTATGCAATCCCAGTTTGCTGTTTTATGGGCCAACTTTTACCTACCATTTCCTTGTTTTGAACTTGGTTGCTTCATTACCTTGTTTCCCAATTTTCTTATTGTGCTGTTTCACTATCCATGCAAGTTCCACATAAGTTTCCAATCTTTGAAATCAAGGAGTCAAGCTTTATACAACGTTTTATTAAAATCCTTATAGTTCTTCCGTTGCTTGGATGATAGTTGAAAGTTTTTATGTATTTCTATTTTCATTAGTAACTATAGTGAGAGCTACAGTGTTGCTTGGATCTGTAAATGCTTGTCCATTTGGTTGGTAAGCCTGTTTAAAATTTAAATATTATGTTATTAGGAATTTGAATAATAAAGTTAGTCTGTCCACTTGATGGCCATTATGTGCAGAAGATCAAAATTGGAAGTTGGGTTAATCTTAGTTAGATACTAGAAACTTTGTGAATTGATACATTTGGAAGTATTTTAAGCCTGTTTACATGCATGCGTATATATCCCAACTTTCTTAGCTTGTCATGAGGCCTCTTGGGACATACTGGGTATGTGCTACTAGTTATGAATATATTGTGGACATTGATTGAGTTGTAATGCAAAAGTTCCATTTACATGGAAAATTGTTGTTAATATTATGGGCGTTGAACTTTTGCCAATTTGGGCCGAGTTTTTGTCATGTATGCTTACGACATATGTTGTTTGAAATCTAACTGCTATTTGATTGCTTGGGTGGTGAGACTGATGAATCATTGTTCTTGAGAATTTTTTTCTCTTCACACCACCTTTGTTTTCCTGTTATACAGTCTGTGTTCTGTAAAGTCAACTGGTATTCTGGTGTTAATCTGGGCAACATATACATTCTGGGCATTATCAGTATTATGTGGAGTGACTGCTACAGGAAGAAATTAATTGGATGGGAAATTTCCGGGACTCAGAACATCCAATAATCTTTTCCAGGCATGTATTTGTGCTTCTCATTATAAATATCATCCGTCTATTATTTTGAATTAATTTTCTCATCCATTTATTATTTTGAATTAATGTTCTCTGATAGCTAGCTAGTACACCATGACCATGCAGTGAAGTAGTCCCACCACCAAATCCCGGGCTCAACCCTGGACAGGCAGTAATAGATCATGTCGTTTCATGATTTCATCCAATGAAGTCGACAAATTTACAGTGCTAATCTAAAATGGATAATGCCATATTGTCCACAAATTGACAGTGTACGGTTCAGTAGTATTAAACCTAATTCTCGTTATCACATTTGCAATAGCAATATTTCTAAGGTAGAACTTCTTATATCACTATTGTGAACCATTTTTTTATGAATCGTAGTACCTCTCAGGCATTCAAGTTCATTTTTTATTTTGGGTATATATTCTATTTTCACAGAGCTTCAATGCATGTGAAGTTATTAACGTAGGACATGCAATCTATTCATGATGATCATTCAACTAATTAATTTTTTGTATTCATGATGATCATTCAACTAATTAATTTTTTTGTAGACTGGAGATAATTAATATCAGAAGTTTAAGAGGACAAGTAAAGGTTGTTGGGGAAGTTATATGTGTCGGTGGTGCAATGGTCATGACCTTATACAAAGGTCCTACTCTTCTATCTTTATCGCCTGGTGTTAAAAGCCATAAAATTACATACAATTCTCAGCATAATATTATGCTGGGCTCGATATTAGTCTTTGGGAGCGTAGTTGTTTGGTCTGCATGTATTGCTTTCAGGTAATAATCAATGCCCTTATTGACAAATCTATGTATTCCTTCTTCTGATTTTTTATACTCCATCTATAATTCCTTGGCAGTTGATTTCTGAAACTGGATACAGGCTCCTATTTTGAAGAGATATCCGGCTCAATTATCAGTGATAGCACTCTCTAGTTTTGTTGCAAGCGTAGAATTTTCCCTAATTGCTATAATCTGTGAGCATAAAAAGCCCAATCTCTGGGCTATACGATGGAGTGTTGAGCTTCTCAGCGTTTTATACTCAGTGAGCATCTTAGCGTTCAACAAAACTTGTAAACTCGAATACACTGCAAAATAGATCAACTCAGTAGATATAACATGCCAATCTAGCCAATGAAAAGGTGAACAACTGGTCAATCATACCAGTTCAGAAGTAAAATATCCTAAACATGTTTGTGCCCTTTGTAGGGTTTCTACAGTGTAGCCATTGAAAGGAATATTTCAGAATAGATAGGATCACACACTGCTCACCAGAGAATCATCAAGGGGCAGAAGAATTTAACGAGGCCTTGGAAGCCAACAAATGGATTTGTATTTTTTTTTTAAAACCTTGCTATCCGTCGCTTAACCGACGCTTTAGCTGTCGAATAACCGACGCGTAACAGTTAACCTTGTCGGTTAAGCGACGACTTGGAAGTGATTTTTTTAAAATTTAATTTGAATTGGTTGTCGGATAACCGACGCTTAACATTTAACCCCGTCGGTTAAGCGACGGCTTGCAAGTGCTTTTTTTAAAATTTAATATGAATTAGATGTCGGATAACCGACGGTAAACTGAGCTGTCGCTTAACCGACGGATTGGAGAGATGTCGGATAATCGACGATAATCCACCGACGCTTAAAAAAAAATCATAGTGTCGTACATGCGACAGGGAAGTGTCGAAAATCCGACAATAAGGCCGTCGGATTTTTGGTCGAAATGTAGTAGTGTCATCAAGAGGCAGTTCAAGCCTCTCTTTCACCACAAAAAGTGATTGGCTCTCATCAAGCCCATCTTCAAACTCATCAAGAACCTGCAAATTTCTATGCTTCTCATGATCCATCATGTCATGAGAATCCTCCAGGAAATCTACCATACGACAATCTGAAACATAGGAGGAAGAACAAATATCTTGCAACCTCTTAAGAAGTTGCTCATTTTGAGTTTTGAGCTTATGAATATCCTCATTATTATTCAAGTATGCTTCATGCAACCATTCATTAAGCTCAACCAAATTGTTTATATCAAAAAGCAAAGATATACAATTACCTTTGATGTTGCACATTGCTCTTTAAATTTTCTCCATGTCTTCAAGGAAGGATGGCTCCTCCAGTGAAGAAACTTTCCAACAAGAATTTGACACCAATTTTTGAGTGTCATGGAGTATTCTAAGGGCATCTTGGATATTCCTTTCACTCATCTTACAAAACACTCCAATGAAGGATGTTTCATGAGAGTGAACCTCTTCTTTCTTCTTGATTTGATCAACTTCTTGAAGCTCAAGTGGTGATGGGAAAGTTGATCACGGTTCTTCATTATTTGCCACAAGGTCTTCATCTTCATGCTCATGAGAACTCTGTCTTGTAGCAAAATTTTCAAATCTGATCTCTATGTCACCAACATAGAGTTGTGACCACCCATCAGTGGGTACTCCTTCATAGTTCAAGGATCCATCAGAAATGCTCTTTGATTTTCACAACCGCCATCAACAAGGATTGTGTGTTTGTCTTCACCTCCCTCTTTATGTTCTTCTTTGCAATCGCCTTGAGGTAATTGATGCTCCACTTCATGATTCCATGTTTCTTCCTTTAAAGGTGTATCTAGGCTCTTTTCACAAGGTGGTTGATTTTTTCTCATTTCATGCTCCTCCAAACTTGTGGATTGTTGATTGTCCCTTAATGAATTCACATTTGAATTCTTGTGCCTAAATCCATTCATCCAATCATCAGAGTCTTCAAAAGGAATGGTCTTATGTTTCTTTCCATGATGGGAACTACTATTACCCTTGGCTGCCAGCTTACCCCTGGGTTGACTAGCCACCAATTCGAACCCTTGCTTAACTTACTTGGTCGTATCATCAAGATATGACTTCATGTGTTTCTTAAATTCATCCCTATTATCCATAACCTCAATAGGTGCCAAGACCATGCTTTGATACCACTGTAATGTCTGTACTTGGGATTTGGAGAAAATTACAAATTGGGCAAATTCGGGTTTAACTAGTTATAACTCTAGAGGGTTCCAACTTTCACCAAATGGTCTCGAATTTAAAAGGCAATGGTATGGTGAGTTAAAAAAATCCCAAGTTGGCTTATGGACACTTTGTATCTGACTTTATACCTCTGCAACTTCGTTTGGGGATAATGACAAAAAGGGGAAAATGACTAGGAAATTGTGATGAAATCCACCCTAGGGTGTAGGCCAAAGGGGATTCCCAACTCTTGTACAACCCTCCCAAATTTATAAGCAGAGTATGGGGACTGATATAAGACCTCATGGTCTGTCATTACACATGGTTATAAGTTCTGCAAGCTGGTTATAGAGTTCCACATTCATTTGACAACATTAAGTGAAATTGCTTATGGGGAAATTGTATAACTAACTTGATTCTGACATATGAAAGGTTGTGTTAAAGGTTCAGATGAGGATGTGACATATAGGGAGCATATACAGAATACAAATTGTTGCCCAAACAATATTAAAAACCAGAGAAATCCCTTCATACAAGCCTTGTATACAACTCATTCAGTATGGGAGTCAAATACATGAAAAATAGTGGATTAGTAGCATGGAATTACAAGAGTTTCATGTATGGATTTCTTGGATTTTAACCTGCAGAGCATATACAGAATACAAATTGCTGCCTCAATAGTATTAAACACCAGAGAAATCCTTTCATACAAGTCTTGTATACAACTCATTCAGTATGGAAGTCAAATACATGAAAACTAGTGAATTAGTGCATGGAATTGCAAGAGTTTCACATATAGATTTGTTGGATTTCAACCTGCATAGAATAGTGACATGAAATTACGGAGTAACACATCATATATTGCTGTCATAACATCATCAAACGCAAAGAAGATCCCTCATACAAATCTGATATAAAACTACTTCAAGATTGAAGCCAAAATCCATGAAAACTAGTGATACAATGGCATCAGAATGCAAGCTTTTCACACTGGAGTTTCTTGGATTTCGAGTTGAATAACATATGGGAATGAAAGTACATCGCATTACATAATATATGGCTTCGCCAACATCATCAAACTCATAGACATTTCGTCATACAAATTTGATATAAAGCTACTTCAATATTGAAGCCAAATCCATGAAAACTAGTTATTCAAGAGCATGGGAATGCGAGCCTCTAACATATGTATTCTTGATATTTTGACTTGTAGAGTATATGTACATGAGATTACAGAGCCATACACCATATTTCACAGCTTGTGCACCAAATAGACGCAGCAAAGCGCAAGCACCACTCCAACAAGTGCGCCCTCAACATGAGAGTGTGGGGGAATGGAGAAGAAGGAATGAGAGAATAGGGGAATAGATGAGAATTTGATTGTATGGTCATTCAACCTTTAAATAAAACTCCTTCATTAAGTTCCAATGAGAGGTTTGAATGGCCTTAAATTGGTTCACAAGCAGGGAGAGTGAACACTCACCATGCAATGGACAAGCAAAAGCTCTCCAAAATGCCAAAGGCCAATTTACAAATGATCAAAATCTATTCTCCTTCCTCAAGACATCCTTTTATTAACTTCATGAGGCTTCCTAAGGTCGAATTTCCTTCCATGGGATTCCTCCAACTCATCTTAGTGGTTTAGTAACTCTTAGGACACTTGTCTTACTCTTCATGCTGCAATTCTTTCACCAATAGCCGTTTGTAACTCTCATTTTCGACTTCTTGGTGGCTATTTTTATCCTTGTCATGTTAGATTTGTCATATGCCTGCAATCAGGCATGAATTTGTCGTACTTTTCGTAGAATCTTTCACCATTTGTTATCATAGAGTGCATGGAATCTCCTTCCAAGTGGCACACCTTGTCTTCTAGTCTCTTCCTCTTCCATGGGAGTTACTCTCCTTCACCTATTCAAATTCTTGGGCTCATTATATGATATTTGACACCACACCACCCTCCAATAACGTTACATTACCCATGTGTTCGATTTTGGATGAAGATCATGCCAAGTGTGTGGGGAATCTAGTCATCCAAAGGCTCCACGAGCTTCCAAGTGTTTTCATGAACCCATGCCACCTTATTTTCTTAACATTTATCATTTATGTGACCCATTTAAACGTGAATATGGTAAACTAAAGTCCTTTTGGGTCCCATATCCTCTTATTACAAAAGTTATGTGTCCATCTCAACCTAGGGAACTAGTAGGTTGGTGGAACACTATTTGCAAGTAGTCTTATTTGGAAATTATTTAATTGGGGACTTGACAACTAGTCTATCGTAAAGAATGATGTTTGGGATGTGGTGCCAAGATTGAAAGATAAATCTGTAGTCTCCTTGAAGTAGATCTTCAAGGCAAAGCATTCAACATATGACGGTATTGAAAATACAAGGCGAGATTTGTAGCCCAAGGATTCTCTCAGAAGGAAAGAATTGATTATGAAGAGACTTTCGCCCTAGTAGCAAGATACACTTCAATTAGAACAATCCTTGCCTTGATGGCCAAGATGAAATGGAAGTTACACTAGATGGATGTAAAGACAACTTTCCTGAATGGTGTGATAGAAGAGGAAGTGTACATTGAACAACCACAAGGTTTTGAAACACATGATAGAAAGACTCATGTATGTACAGATTGAAGAAACCATTGTATGAGTTTAAGCAAGCACTCAATGTGTGGTATGGAAGGATTGATAGCTTCCTAATGAGTTTGGGCTTTAGCAAAAGTAAAGCAGTTTCCAACCTTTACTATAAGGTTGTAGATGATGGGCTTATGATATTATTGCTATATGTGGATGATCTATTTTTGACAGGAGAAAAGAAGCTCATGAGTGAATGTAAGAAGAAACTTGCTGCAGAATTTGAGATGAAAGACCTTGGTATGATGCATTACTTTTTAGGTTTCGAAGTATGGCAGTTCCCAAATGAGTTTTTCCTAAATGAAGGAAAAATGTTGTTGAGATTCTAAAGAGATTTGGGATGATGGAGCTCAAAGCAATGAATACTTCGATGGTGACAAACTTGAAGCTCTCAAATGATGATTCCTCTGAAATAGTAGATGTTACTCTATACAGACAGATTATTGGTTCATTGATGTATCTTACAAACACATGACCAAATATATGTTTTGCTGTGAACACCTTGAGTTAGTATATGGTGGAACACCTTGAGTTAGTATATGGTGGAGCCTCAAGATGTTCACTTAGTTGCAACAAAACATGTGATGAGGTACCTGAAGGGTACATTGGATTTTGGCGTCACATATGCAGCCGAGATCATATTACATAGTTATATAGATTCAGATTGGGCAGGCAGTACTGAAGATATAAAGACCACTTCAGGAGGTTGTTTTAGTCTGGGATCAGGTCTGATCTCATGGCTTAGCAGAAAGCAGACTAATGTCGCTCTCAGTATGGCATAGGTTGAATATATTTCATCATGTTCAGCTTGTAGTGATGCAGTGTGGCTTCCCAAGTTGTAGACATGATTGTTCGATACATAGATGGGTGTGATTGGTATCTACTGCGATAACCAGAGTTGCATCAAGATAACATAAAACTTGGTGTTTCACGACAAAACAAAGCATATAGAAATCCGGTACCACTACATCCAGGATATGGTGTGCTATACAATTCCAGTATGTTCCTACAGAGGAACAATTTGCTAATGTGTTGACTAAGCCTCTATCTCGTATAGAGTTTGAATACTTTCGAGACAATTTGGTGTAGTCTGAAAGTACCTCCCTTGTAAGAGGGAGTGATGATGATCATGTGGATTCCTGTAGCAGTGGTGTGGCAACTCAGTATGGGATTGGTATGTCAACCTAACAAGGCTTGGTTGATCCCAATGGGATTGGTATGTCAGTGTTGACAAGGCCTGGTTGATCCTACAAGGGAATGATGATGATGATGTGGTTTCTTGTACCGGTTAAGTCTGGGATTGGTATGTCAGCCTAACAAGGCCTGGTTGATCCCAATGGTATTGGTATGTCAGTGTTGACAAGGCCTGGTTGATCCTAGGGGGATTGGTATGTCTGATTAGGCTTGGTTGGTCTGAAAGGATTAGTAAGTCAAACAAGGCTTGTTTGGTCCCTAGGTAGATTGGAATGTCTGACAAGGCTTGGTTGGACTGAAAGCATTAGTAAGTTAGACAAGGCCTATTTGATCTATCAGAGTGCCCACTATAGTGCTTCTCTAGATGATGATGATGATGTTCCAGCGTTCTCATGCTGTTGCTGTTGATGTTCCAACATTCTCATGCCGATGAAGATGTTCCAGTGTTCTCATGCTGTTGCTGTTGATGTTCCAGCATTTTCATGCTGCTGCTGCTGATGATGTTCCCACATTCACATGCGAACGGATGGTGTTCCAACATCTACATGCTGATGCTGCAGATGATGTTCCAACATTTTCATGCTGCTGCTGTTGATGTTCCAACATTCACATGCTGCTGCTGCTAATGTTCCAGATGATGATGATGTTCTAGTATTCACATCCTGATGATGATGCTCGTGTTGATAAAGATGATAATGTTCTGCAATGATGATGATGATGGTCCATGACGTTACTCCATGATGATGCCTCACGCTAATGTTGATGATGCTCTATGTTGATGCTGGTATCAAACACATGATGTTGTTTCAAAACTTCCTATGACATAGATTCACCATTCAGTTGTACAGTTGTTGTTGTTGATGTTGTAGAATACCTTCCTCGTTAAGAGGGAGTGTTGAAGAAATGTAACTTCAGAAAATAATCAATTGTACTTTTTCTTGTATTATTATTATTTTTCCTTTCAGAGATGTTATTTCTCCTTTCGGAGATGTCATTGATGTACTTGATCATGTAAAAGTCTTGAGGTAAAACCTCCGTTGTATTTTAGGTCAATAGTACTCACAAAAGTATTTTATAAATGTTGTTTTGAGTATCCCTAGGAAATGTTTGCCTGGCCTGCTCATATGGACTCACACCAATCTAGTTTACAACCAAAAGCAGCCTACTCGTATGGACTAGTAGTGAGGATAAAAATTGTCATTTGGGTAGTTACAGAGCTGTCCAAATGTGAAAATACCCTTGTACATAAAGGAGCTACTTGACATGGATGTGATTGATTTAGAGATATAGAATTGTTACAGATAATTTCCTTATACGCTAATCTGGTTTACAACCAAAAGCGGCTTGCTCATATGGACTTGTAGTGAGGATAAATATTGTCATTTGGGTAGTTACAGAGCTGTCCAAATGTAAAAATGCCCTTGTACATAAAGGATCTACCATTCGATTTTGAGAATATCCAAGCTTACCTCATACACCAATCTAGTTTACATCCAAAAGCGGCCTGCTCATATGGACGCTAATCTGGTTTACAACCAAAAATGGCCTGCTCATATGGACTTGTAGTGAGGATAAATATTGTCATTTGGGTAGTTACAGAGCTCTGTCCAAATGTAAAAATGCCCTTGTACATAAAGGATCTACCATTCGATTTTGAGAATATCCAAGCTTACCTCATACACCAATCTAGTTTACATCCAAAAGCGGCCTGCTCATATGGACGCTAATCTGGTTTACAACCAAAAATGGCCTGCTCATATGGACTTGTAGTGAGGATAAATATTGTCATTTGGGTAGTTACAGAGCTCTGTCCAAATGTAAAAATGCCCTTGTACATAAAGGATCTACCATTCGATTTTGAGAATATCCAAGCTTACCTCATACACCAATCTAGTTTACATCCAAAAGCGGCCTGCTCATATGGACGCTAATCTGGTTTACAACCAAAAATGGCCTGCTCATATGGACTTGTAGTGAGGATAAATATTGTCATTTGGGTAGTTACAGAGCTCTGTCCAAATGTAAAAATGCCCTTGTACATAAAGGATCTACCATTCGATTTTGAGAATATCCAAGCTTACCTCATACACCAATCTAGTTTACATCCAAAAGCGGCCTGCTCATATGGACTTGTAGTGAGGATAAATATTGTCATTTGGGTAGTTACAGAGCTATCCAAATGTGAAAATGCCCTTGTACAAAAAGGATCTACCATTTGATTTTGAGAATATCCAAGCTTCAAAAATGTCCTACATGTTATGTAGGGGAAGCTAAAAGATTAAAGAAGTTAAAGGTCAAAAGGGGATATTGAATGAGACCACTGGGGGCTCGGTTGCTAGGCAATTTTCTTGCACAACCGTTCATATTGGGGCAATAAAGTATGTTATTAAATTTCAAAAATACATTGCCCCATATTAAGGTGGCAAGGGGGGTTTAGTATGCTACATGACAATACTGTATTTTATGGTATTGTTTATTGTTTTTTGGGTAGAAGCAATCAAGCACCAGCACACCAACGGAGGAGAGGCTACGTCCCGCCCTGCTAGGGGTGTACCAGGGCAACGATGTAACCATATTCTAGTTCGCGGGTTAGTTCGTGGGTTTGATATGGCGGTAGCATAAGTGGTTGTATTTTTATCTGGATGTAACTCTTTCATCTGCGTTTTCCATTTGGTTCTAGCTTCTGTTAGGCACTTTCTGAGGCTTCATTACTGCAGGTGTGAATACTTTCATGAAAGGAGGAGTTAATTTTTTGAACCCGATGCTATATTTATGCACATCGCATTGGTATCAGGTCAGACTTTGGTGGTATTTGGGATGCATCTTGATAACCAAGTTAAGTTGGTTTCCTTGTTTGCTAATTTTCCTGTGGATTACATACAATTATTTTAACCCAATTTTTTGACAAGTTTCCCCCTCTATGTATGCATCATTTACTCCCCATTTAAATTTTTAAAATGAGTTTGCATTAACTTCCTTGTGTGAGGGTTCTAGCCACTTTGAAGGGAGTCAAACCTTTGTGGAGGCTATAGCACTATTGCGCTTTCACCACTCTATAATATAGCACAGATTGATTGAAAGTGAATATACCGATTAAGGTTTTATTTGTGTTTTTAACCAAGATATGGATAAACAAACATTTTTCTGCTTTATTTTGGTTTTTTTACAGCTCCATAATTTCACAAAAATCAAATAAAGGGCAGAAAAGTTTTTCCATTAGGATTACAAAAATTTGAGAGTTTAACTTTGATATCTTTTAGGATTTTATCCTATGTTGCCAGGATACCCGTACCCGGGGGTAGGGTACATGCACCTGTACCAGGTACCTGGGTACTCGTAGGGTATGTCTCCTTCGGTACCCTATACTGGTCCCACGTACCCGAGACTCCGTTATAAAAAAAGTGGTGCTTATAGGCGAAATGGTATGCCGTACCCCGTGTTTGGGTACTCCATGGGTACTGCCGACTTAATAAAATGCAATTCATTGGGGAAAATGAAATGACCCCTCACCAAATCTGAACTAATTTTCTGCTAACTACATATGGAGTCTGATTCCGGACTTGTGTCAAACACTTTGCAACACTGTTCAAATTTACAATGAATGTTTTTATTGTTGTGTTCATGGAACATAATTTGACTACCAAATATGTACATAAAAATATATATATATGTATTTAATATTGAGAAATACACTCGCATCAACTTAGGAATATATTTGGCAATTTTCAAATTTTTATTGCCTGTAACAGCAGTACAAATAGGTGTTCAAAATAAGATTTCAAGTGTACTTTCATGTCTGAGTTTGATTCTCTGTTACAGCTGCCTGGTACACTGATTTAACAAATTTATGTAACTTCCAGTCTTCTAGTTGATATCTATCTGAATGTTCGCTGATTCAAATAATCAGCAGATTTATAATTATCAATCATGATTCATAATTTATGAAGAAATCTATATGCATGTATAAAGTGACTATGACATATATATATATATATATATATATATATATATATAGTATCCCTGATGTACCCAAGTACCATTAATCAAAAGGTGACGTACCCAAGTATCCTTTTTCAAAAAGTGACGTACCCGTACCCAAGTTTCCTGGCAACTTAGATTTTATTCAAATCGGACAGCATGCGGGGAATTTATGTGACTTCCAGTCTTCTAGTTGATATCTATCTGAATGTTCGCTGATTCAAATAATCAGCGGATTTATAATTATCAATCATGATTCATAATTTATGAAGAAATCTATATGCATGTATAAAGTGACTATGACATATATATATATATAGTATTCCTGATGTACCCAAGTACCCTTTTTCAAAAGGTGACGTACCCAAGTATCCTTTTTCAAAAAGTGACGTACCCGTACCCAAGTTTCCTGGCAACTTAGATTTTATTCAAATCGGACAACATGCGGGGAATTTACAGGTGGGAATTGGGCCTCAGTATCCGGAATCTAATTTGGTAGCAGAACTACTTTTAAAATTTGCGAGTGAATCCCTTCCCTAGATCTCCCTAGATCCTGTTATAGGGACATTGACCCCAGTGACAAGAGGCACACTCCCCATATCAAAAGGTGACGTACCCAAGTATCCTTTTTCAAAAAGTGACGTACCCGTACCCAAGTTTCCTGGCAACTTAGATTTTATTCAAATCGGACAGCATGCGGGGAATTTACAGGTGGGAATTGGGCCTCAGTATCTGGAATCTAATTTGGTAGCAGAACTACTTTTAAAATTTGCGAGTGAATCCCTTCCCTAGATCTCCCTAGATCCTGTTATAGGGACATTGACCCCAGTGACAAGAGGCACACTCCCCATATCAAAAGGTGACGTACCCAAGTATCCTTTTTCAAAAAGTGACGTACCCGTACCCAAGTTTCCTGGCAACTTAGATTTTATTCAAATCGGACAGCATGCGGGGAATTTACAGGTGGGAATTGGGCCTCAGTATCTGGAATCTAATTTGGTAGCAGAACTACTTTTAAAATTTGCGAGTGAATCCCTTCCCTAGATCTCCCTAGATCCTGTTATAGGGACATTGACCCCAGTGACAAGAGGCACACTCCCCATATCAAAAGGTGACGTACCCAAGTATCCTTTTTCAAAAAGTGACGTACCCGTACCCAAGTTTCCTGGCAACTTAGATTTTATTCAAATCGGACAGCATGCGGGGAATTTACAGGTGGGAATTGGGCCTCAGTATCTGGAATCTAATTTGGTAGCAGAACTACTTTTAAAATTTGCGAGTGAATCCCTTCCCTAGATCTCCCTAGATCCTGTTATAGGGACATTGACCCCAGTGACAAGAGGCACACTCCCCATATCATGTTGGTAGACACAGGATTTGTCCTATGACAGGACATAGTGCACATCTGCACCTAGTGCAAGTGTACACACCTCTTACTTGGTGTTTGCACCCCTGGGAGTAGGTGTTTGCACCTTGGTTACATTATTGGACATTCACTGAGATTTGATGTGATTACTTGCAAATTTGGCTCAGACCAATTTTCTTTTTGTCAACTTGTAAGTTGACCTCATTGTGTGCTTAAAGTAGTGTAAAGATTTATACGAAGCTCAAGTGGTTGAATGGGTGTACTGAATGAAGAAATTGATGTTAGTGCCAAATAGATTTCAATTGAGTGCAAATTATTTGTAGTAAATAATGCGCAATTTAATGTAAATAGAATCATTTCATTTGTTCATTTCGTTATGAGGTTATGAGGTTTTTGCTGTAAATGATATTTCTCGAGGTTTTTGCTGTAAATGATTTTTCTCGAGGTTGAGAGATGATAGACTGGAGTTGATGTCTCGGCTCCTGCTTGCTACCTTCATGGTGGTCACTCCTACTCCTCCCACAGATATTATATTGTTTGCTCTCCACCTTGACTTTTAACAATGTTTGCTTTCTACCTTGCTGGATATAGCAGCATACAATGAGCTTATTTGAATTCACATTCATCAACGTTTACTGTACATGTTTTGTATCATTCTCTTCACAGTACAAATCTCTTGAATACCGGTACAAGCATTTAGAAGGAATAAGAATTTACAGTTTGATCATGGGTTTTGATTTTTTCTATGGTGGAATGATAGTTTCTAGAAAAGCATACGTGACCCTTGTTTTTACTCTCGGTGTTGCTTAGCATCCCTAACACATGTAGGGTCTTTTGACATATCTAGTTACGTTTTGCTGAAGTTTTGGCATCTAGAAATT
>LPNX011156444.1:11317-30483 GCA_001517045.1 Pseudotsuga menziesii
CAATCCCTTAGCCACTTCATAATAACCCTTGGCTAATAAACATAATTTATGTTGTAAATGGATGGATACATTATCCTTTGAATGTTAATACAATTTAGGAATAAGACCGGTTTAATAACATTATATGCTGGGAAAAGACATGATTGATGTTATTATACATAATGAGCCGAGATTTGTTAATATATATTTGTTTTGGCTAAGATGGGTCAGTCCCTATAGAATAATACCATATCATCCTATATTATCCTTGTGGATACAAGTCCATGAAAAAAATCAAATTGGTAATGTTGTCATAAACTAGTCTCAAAGTTGTGTTCTTGTTAAAACATTCATGTATGATTCTAGCAAAATCCAAATTAAGTTCCATTAGTTTCATTGGAAATAAGAAATACAATAGTGTTGTGGATCCAAATTGAAGCAGTAGATCCAAAACAATGGACATGTGGCAGGGTGTACAATCTCACTCTCCTTGAAGGCCTAAAATCAACACGTTTTGAGTAAGTTACCATATCTTTAATTGGATTATAAGAATTTTATTAAACTTGTGGCATTGTAGAGAAGGCATATCAAGCTACTATAGCTTAAAATTTTAGAGTTGCATTATGTGCAAGGTTGGCCTACAATACAATCTCCAAATCAAAGTTTTAAAAGGTGTGATAATTTAAAATTAGTATAACTAATGACTAGAAGGTTTAATTTATGTGATTGAAAAGTCGTTGAAAAGATTAAACAAAAGAGAATATACTAGAAAAAAATCACTATTTGGGATCATTAATTTTAGAATTGTGAGGTTGCAAGTCAATGGTTTTTATTAGACCTCAATTAAGAACCAATGGTAATATGTATGTTTAGAGGAGATAAATATAAAGATGAAATTGATCACATGGGATGGATAAGGATGGAAAAGTAAAATGAAAAACATCCTCTTGGAACAAGTATTTATTTTTATGGTGAATTTTTTAATTGGTGGAACAATCTTGATAAATATACTAGACAGAATGTCACATGGAAAGTTTTAGAAGAACTGTTCTTAAAAAAAGGCTTAGGCACTTGAAAATGGAAGCAATTCATATAATTGAAGATGATTCAATGAATCTAAATAAGATAATTCTAAATTACAAAAATACAATGAGGAATGAAAATAAGATATTAAGAAGAAGGGTGATGAATTGTCTAAGATGCAATCCCTTAATAAATCACTCATTAAGAAGGTTAAGAACTTAAAGCATTGTGTTGAGGCCTCAACAAATCCCCCATCCCATTGACTTGGGGCCCCTCCTTTTAACTTTTTAAAATAAAATATTTAGGTTTCGTTGTCCATTAATTGTATCCTATTGGTTTTAATTCATTGAGTAGTTGATGTTTGAATGAGTGATTTGTGCTTGACTACCTAATAGTTTCTTCCACTTCATATTGCATACAGATTGATGGTGATGATGATGATGGGAACGATGATGATGATGATGATGATGACGACGATGATTATGATGATGATGATGTCAATGATGATGATGATGATGATGATGAAGATGATGATGAGGATGAGGATGAGGATGAGGATGACAATGATAATGATGATGATGAAGATTATGATGAAGATGTTGATGCTGATGATAATGATGATGATGATGAGGATGATGGTGATGATGATGACGGTGATGATGATGATGAAGATGAGGATGAAGATGATGATGATGATGATGATGACGATGATGATGGTGAGGATGATGATGACGATGATGATGAATATTATGATGAATATTATGGTGATGATGACGATGATGATAATGATCATTTAAACATAAATAAATAGAGGTAAACATAATACATTATGAAACAAGATGTTCTCATGACATATTACCTCATAGAATCCAACCTCGCTACAATGTCATCTAGATTCTTCATCCTCATCATCACTAGAGTAATCCTCATCATCATCATTGTCATCCTCTTCATACTCATCCTCATCATTGACATCGTCATCGTCATCATTTCAGGGATTTGTACATGGAAAGTAATACCATGTACATGGAAGAGGTGTAGTGAATGGAAGTGAATGGAAAGGACTACCATGTACATGATGATGATGACGATGACGATGACGATAATGATGATGATGTTGATGATGATGATGATGCTAATGACGATGATGGTGATGATGATGATGATGATGATGATAATGGTGATGATGAGGATGAGGATGAGGATGATTATGATGATGAGGATGATAATGACGACGGGATGATGATGAGGATGAGTATGATGGTGATGATGACAATGGTTATGATGATGGACATGATGATAATTTACTAAACCAAAACCCTATATATTCTTTTTATATATATTCCTCACACTAAACTAAAATTTCTTACTAAAAATAGAAATTTCGTTATACAAAAGAGAAGAATTATTGAGAAAAAGGATGATTCCTCCAAAATAAAAGAACAATTCAAATAAAAAAATGAATAACAATTCAAGACAAAAAGAGGAAATGAAAGAGTTTAAGAGAAGGTTAGTGGAATGCCAATTAACTATTTTACAAGATGAAAATGGCTTATGTACAACTATAATTTAATCAAGTATCATGTTGAGAAAACTATATGGCCATAGATTTATATATTGTTGCATTATTTGGATTGGAATTATGCTATATTGTTTGGGTTGGAGGCATACTATATTGGCATAGATTTCATGTTTTTGAACCTACAAATTAAGGGTAAAATAATTTCCTTGGTTTATGATTGGGTAAAATAAGGTTTCCTAGAAGGGATTTCTCTAGATATATGATTTTCCATACTAGGACAAGGGGAAAAAGGATTCATGTGACTAGAAAAATGGATAAGGTCGACTATTATAATATTTTTGGATAAAATATGGAAAAATATTCTATAACAATTGGCATGTCAAACTATGAATAGATGCAGATGAACATGAACTCTGATTTAGGTATCTCACACTATGAAATTGGATAGGCTTGGAAAAATAATGAATGTGAGCTGTCACTTCATTGTCGTATCCAAGAATGGTTATGTGATTATTGTGGATTATCTCTTCCTATGGTCTAATGATGCGATTGGGAACACACAGAACCTATGTATGAATAAATTTGTCTCAATTTTATTATAATTATGTACTAGGGGAATTTATTTTCTTATAT
Source organism: Pseudotsuga menziesii (assembly GCA_001517045.1). Lineage (NCBI taxonomy): Eukaryota > Viridiplantae > Streptophyta > Pinopsida > Pinales > Pinaceae > Pseudotsuga > Pseudotsuga menziesii. The sequence continues at coordinate 14,475 of LPNX011156444.1, forward strand.
GATTATAAACTGGCATCATTATATGCATCCTTACCTGTACTTATACTAACAATAACTTGAAAAAGGCTTGAAACTAACTACGTCCAATTTTGAATTGAAAATAACTTAGAGGGAAAATTTTGAATTAAAAAATGGGGTGAAAACTAAATTAATTGATATAAATTCAAAGGGGACTGATACCTACAACCTTGTCTGATAGAATATACCATCCTTGTCCTTTGTTTTGATCTACTCCTCTACAATCCATGCTATTGATTTCCAAAATATTTTGAAGTAGAATAATTTTTATGAAAAGGAACAAATTAAAAATGTGTTTCTTCTCATATCAGTTTTGACTCAATCTGTATAAAATAAAATGTGTCTTTTCAACATTACACATAATCTTGAATGCGATTCAGGGTAGTATTGTTGACTGTCAGGGTGTTGTCGATAGAGGAAAGAAGTAGAGTGTTCATTAAATCTACCAATTCATTTAATATCTCCATAGATAAAATGAAGGTGAAGAATCACTTAGATAATGAATACCTTCTTCAAAATCCACCATTGTACATACAATCAATATGAATATGGTAAGCACACTTTCCTTTGACACAACAAATTGAGCTCTTTAACTCTTTTGAATGTAGTGTCACAACTAAAACATGCAACATATTTTCATATGTAACGGGTGAAAATGCATGTTATGGGAAATATATATTGATTAACATATGGAACCCACACCAAACCAAACATTCACTAGTAGAGAAAAGTAGTTGCATGCTCACCACAATAGATGGAGGATAATATAACATGTATACACAACAATAAATTACAAAGATATGGTTGCATACAGGTATAATAACTTCAAAGAATTCACCTTAGTCTGTAGATTCAGGTTTCTTCTACAATACAATGTTCACTTCAAACCTTCTCTTCATTGACAGTATATTTTCTTATGATTCAGCAATGAGAAGCTCCTTGGATGGTAAAATTTTAATACAAATGTCACTCCATGACTTAGGATTAGGGTTTTTGATGTAGTATGTGGACAACATAGCTCTTGAAATTCTTTCAAATAATTCCATTAGAGACAAAATATTGAAAAAACTAATGGAATGGATTATATATATTTCAATATGAAGCTTCAAAATGTGATTGTAGAACAGTCAAGTAACAACATCCATGTAATTTTCATTTCCAAAAAAACCATTTCACAATAAAAATGGATTGGATTTCATAGGAAGAGGACAAAATTGAATCCCTAGAGGTTGAGAACACAGATTTGATAGGAACTTATACAAGAACTAGAATACCATCTCATTCTCTTCCTTAGACCAAAACTACAAAAATAATAGAACACTAGCAATTTGAGTGTAATATCCTTTTCGTCGCAATAGCGACAGTATTGACCTTTCTTTGCAATAGTGACAATATTGACCTTTTGTTGCTATAGTGACGAACATGTGTTGTTATAGTGATGAAAGGTCAATATTGTCGCTATTTTGATGCAAGTCAGGGAAATTTTCAATTTTTTCCAAAAAGATAAACTGTTTTTCCACGAAAACATATATTTTAACTATTTCATGGCAAACTTTCGTGGGACTTTTGAGCCATATGTAGTAGTGTTTTCTGCAAATAGTTGCGTATGCTTCTATTTTGAATGTGATTTGGATGTTTGAGAGGTTGTAGGTGAAGTTTGAATGATGCTGAGTCTTCATAGGTGTTGTTGGTGTCTATCTACTACCTCTTTTTTTTTACCATAGACCCTTTTTTTTGGCTTCTTAGTTAGAAGTGGTTCTTGTCCTATTATTTCCTTTTTGTTTTAGTATTAGTTCATCAGATTTATTAAATCTCAGTGCCTTTCTTGCATGATGTTTGATAGTTTTTGTAGGGTCTAGGATTTGTAGAGTCTTTCAGAGCATTTACATATCATTTATTTCAAAAATACAAAAATATTTTATTTTTGGCATGTTCATGTATTTTTTCATTTGCATAGTACTTGGATTAGGTTTGCTTAGTTTATTAGTAGTCATATTTTCATATAGGAATGGTTTCATTGTCATTTGAAGGAAAATTATGCATCTCATGTAGTGGCATACCCCGTTTTCACATTTAAAGACAAAATGGCACTTGGCATTGTTTGTTAGGTGTGCATATTTACTTTCACTACTGAGTCATAACATCATTTGTTGCATTGTAATTTACTTTGAGTAATCACACCCTATAAAATCAACGCTTAATTTAAAATGAATTAAACATTTTTATTTGATAGGGTACATCAACAAGCTTAGGTTTTAGGGTCTTGGAATAGGTTTTTGTGAGTAAATTTGTTAAAGACTACTAAACAAAACCAGTAGGTGTCTATCTAGGTGAGAGAGTCAAATCCTTGGTAGAATTAGTTTTCTCAGGAGGCTACTCTTACACAGGTGTTAATAACAAGCCAACACAAATATTTGGGGGGGCGATAGCCCCTTTCCACTCTCTCTGCAATGCTGAAGATATTTCCAGGATATTATTCATATCTGGGGGATTCGAGGTATTGTTGGTGATTTCAAGCTTCAGGATTTGCTACCCTTCCCATATAGTATATTCTTCCTGCGACTGTCTTCCTAAGAATTGGTTATAGGGTGACCTTAGTTTCCTTACCTAGGTATCGTAGGGGGTACTTGTAGAGGTTATTATGTGAGTGTCTTGGCGAGGTAGGGGTCAGACAACATAGTCGCTTTATGCATTGAAGATGAGGGCCACTATCATTGGTTACACACCTCCACTTGTAGTGTATGGGAGTCTCAAGACTCTCCTAGGAGAGATATACCTGCTACATTTGGGAGCTCATTTATCCTCCCCTTGGTTTGCTTGCATTTTTGTCTTAGATTATCTTAAGAGTGTGCTATGTGTGCACTATATCTATCTAGGGTTCGTAATTATTTTGAGTCTCTTTATTTTTGTGGAGTCATCGTGGATCGAGGAGGGGAATTGTGCCGTTATTGACATTTAGTAGGTCTTCTGCCTTCTATGTCTCCTCCATCATGGAAGAGATCCAGAGAGTACAAGTGAACTCATATTCACCATGATTCACATACTAATCTCACTATGAGTCATACATATGAGTTCCCAAAAGCCCCTCCTTATCCATCCCTTGGGGTGGGGAATGCTCTAGATAGTGTATATGGGACTCTGGAAGAATTTGATCCTTTTGAGATTGGTATGTCATATAATACATGATCCAAGTTTTCAAATTATGTAAATTATGACCAATGATATTCTTCACATAGGTCAATCGGTGAGACTCATCTGGTTCTGTCTAGCACTGACCCATTTGTATTTGGCATGCCTGACCTTTTGGAGGTTGTTCCATTAGTTAATGTCAGATCTAGTATAGATCCAGTACTATGCAAGGGGGCATCTCCATCCATTTGCATGTGGATATGTTTGGTTGTGGTCACATTGCACCTTCCACTCCTTTTTTGAGAGGGTCTTCATACCCATTACCCATGCCTAATACTAGTATTCATGTTCATGAAAATGGCCCTAGACATGTGAACATTGGAAGCACAAGTTACATTCCATCTTATTCTCCATAATCCACTACACTCATTCCTTCGAATGTGTTTCTAATGTCATATCTTCCCCATAACTCACGTGGTCCTTTGGGATGGAGTACTACCTATCGCCATGTTGTTCCCTCATCTTCTCACACAGTCGTGTCACGAGGCTATGTGTCTCCTTAAATATTGGAATGTTATGCACCACCTTATGTGTCCAGGAGTCAACCTATTTATTAGGATTACAATTATTGCTATGTAACACCCCAATCTCAAGGTATACCAAATTATAACATTCCCATGTATCCTTTTATGGGTCAACCGGGAGGAGGCTACTTTCCCATTGGCCAAGGCCATGGTATTTACAAAAAATAGAATTACATGAATCAGTCTTATTAGGGGGCATGGAACCAAATGGTACAACCTAGTATCCATTTCCTAGCTACATTGAACTTGCCCTATTTTTCGAAATTAACCAATGATCTTGTATCTCATGATTTGACATCGTTGGTTGTTCTTGCCAAGATTCCTTCAGACATTCCAAAATTTGAAGGTAAAAATGGTGAGGACCTTACCGAGAACATTAATAATTTCAACCTATCATGCTCTTTGAATTCATTGAACTATGATTCTGCTTTTTTACAACTATTCCAATGCACCCTCACAGGTCCTGTGGCAAAATTGTATATAGAGTTTCTTGGGAAAACATATAGGAAATTCAATGACTTATCCATGACCTTTCTATACCACTTTCATCTACCTGTGTGTTACGATTCCGGTAATAATCTCTTGTCGACATTTTGGCAAGACAAAGCCACACATATTTCAGACCATATTCAAGAGTGGTGTTGATGAAAGCGGTTGATTAAGCCCAACATTCCACCCGAGTTCCTTTTGGAATGGTTCCTCAAGTCGTTATTTCCATATATAACGAAGGATGTTTCCACATATGGAGTTATGAACGAGGAGCAAGATATTTTTCAATCTCAACAACTAGAATTAATTTATGCTTAGTCTGGGCTCTTATATGAGATTATTCCAAATGCACCACGATCAAATTTTGATCCTAAGTTCAAACCTAGGCCACATGCTGATGACATTGTTGGATCTACGAGTACTAATCCCATAGATTTGGTTACAAATCAAATGAATAATTTATATATTAACCAACTTGCATCTGGGGAAGCTACAACTTCATGTAATCCCACCCAATCGGTGGATGTACACTCTTTTCAATCGTCAAACTAGAAGGGTAACAAACAAATCGAACATAACAAGAAAAATGGATGAAACAATCATAAGGGTGGGAATAGGAATGGAAATTCTAACGATGACAAGAACAATAAAGACGTTGTGGAGGACAAGAAGTCTAAATTTAAGGTTAAGTTCCCTTGCAATATTTGTGAGGGAGATGACCTCACTTACTTGTGCCCTCATATCGAATATGACTCGAAATTCATTGCACAAAGCCGAACAATGTTAACGAATCCTTTACCACATAATTAGAATATGAATTCTAGGACCATGGAATCATAAGTGCTTTTGGAGGGCATCAAAACCCGTCAAACATTGAAAGTGGCCATGGGTGCATCAACATTATGTCTACCCAGAATGTTGTGATGTGAAATAAAGATTATGGTTCGTCGCAACCTAACTTGGGAAAAGAGCCTACTCCTCCCGAGGTCGCTTTGCATATAGAAAATCCTGTCGATAATACTGAAGTTACACCTTGCATTCCTAAGGGAGTCTTACACAATTTGGGGCACAACCCTAATGCTCAAGAAGCCTAGCACTATTCCATTGTTAAGGATTTGGGCCAGACTCCTTATGCGATGTCCGCCTCAGAAGTCCTTTAGACGTCCCCTTCATAGAGGAAAGCTTTGTTGTTTTCCCTTGGCATGGTTGATTCACATCCTTCCACAGTGATTAAATTTGAAACCCATGAGGTCCAGCCATGATTGCCTTACCATGTGTCTCTCCTAGTCCATGTGGAGTGTATGAACACCACCATTAAAGGAACAATAATTGATGAAGGAGATGCAACTTCTATGATGTCTTTATCATATTGGAAAGGTCTAGGTTCATCTACATTGTCAAGATATGGTACCATGTTGACTTCTTTTGATGGGATATCTTTTTGGCCACATGGTATACTTCCTTCTATTGAATTCCAATTAGGAGGGAATACCATTTCGATCGAGGTCGAGGTGGTTGATGCACCCCTTGACTATAACCTTTTATTGGTATGTAACTAGATTTATAACATGAAAGAGGTCATGCCATCCCTATTCTAAATTATTTTCTTCCCTTTCGAAGGGACGATTGTCATAGTCGAGAAAAAATATTTCTATAATTCCTGTACAAAAGCATCATTGGGAGATCCTATCCCAGTCATTGATAATTATTAGCTGACAACTGAGAATGTTGGGGTGGGAATGTATTTGTCTTTGATGGGAACTTTCAATATTACCGCACCAATTCTTACTATAGGCTCCATCCTTGGTAGTGAATCGTCATTGTTGAGTTCTAATCCGTTTCGCATTTTTCATTTGGGATATCCTTGGAATCTCTCTTCTTCGAGCACTTTAGATGAAGATCCCAGACCTACCAAGATGGAAATGTCATTATCTACAACGACAATTTCGTATCAAGATACTCTTGGTCCTGTTGTAGATCCTAGTCCTTCCTCTTTGCGGACAGAGGAGGAGGACTCCTTTGCACTTCCTGCTTGGTTGGTTGCGTCATCACACTCTCATGATTTCTCTGATGACACTTTTACTTCAGATGAATATATTCTCAAATCAATGAATGGTTTATAAGGGCCTTAAGAGGATTTACACCATCGATCTTACTTAATCCTAGAGCTTAAATGTATGGAGTGTGATGACTATAGTGAGATCCTTAGCAAGAAAGTTGATAGTCTTGTGATCCCATTAGGAGCTCATGGTAATTTTTCTGAAGGGAACATGGTTAATTTGTCACCAACTATACCTATAAACATTTCTTGAAGTCCTAACAAAATAGAAAATGTTTACAATGCGGCGGATTTTCCCCCCGATGAAATTGAAGCATACACTAATCTATTCAAAGAATTTCGAGATGTTTTTTCTTGTTCATATGATGAAATGTTGGGAATAGAACCTTGGATTATTGAAAATGAGATCAATACTTATCTTGATGCTACACCTGTTCAACAACGCTTGTGTGTAATGAATGCTCGTAAGGCACCCTCTATTAAGGTAGAGATAGAGAATTTTCCTAAGGATGGCTTTATCTATCTAGTTTCGTTGACTTAATGGGTATCCAATACCATTTCGGTTGATACGAAACATGAGACTATCAATGTGTGCACTGATTTTAGAGCTTGTCCTAAAGATAACTTTCCCACAGCGTTTATAGGTCAGAGTTTGGATGAGTGTGCAACAAGATAAGCGTTTTTTTTTATGGATGGATTTTCAGGGTATAATTAGATTTAAATCAAACCTAGGGACCAACATAAAATGGCTTTCATTTTTCCTTGGGGTACGTTTGCATACCGAAAAATTCCTTTTGGAATTAAAAACACCGGAGCTACTTTTCAATGGAAAAAAAGACCTTTTCTTTTCATGACCTTAAGGGAATTATTGAAGTATATCTTGGTGATTTAGCTACTCACTCTTGTTTGAGAGTGGATCATCCTAACCATATGCGCTTGGTTTTTGAAAGATGTTGCCGATATTAAATTCAGTTAAATCCACAAAAGTGCATCTTTTGCGTGAAAGTAGGTCACTTATTGGATTTTATCATTTCTAAGGAGGGAATTAGGGTCAACCCTATTAAGGTTGAGGCGATGCTTCAATTGTATCCCCCACACACCATTATACATCTTCAGATTTTGCAAGGGATGGCTAACTTATTGCATAGGTTTGTTGTCAATTTTGCCAATTTGACCAAAGGTTTCATGTGCCTTTTGAAGAAAGACAATCCTTTTATCTAGGATGAGTGAGCCCATGAGTGTTTCAATGCATTGAATAAATCCTTGGCATCGACCCCCGTGCTTAGTCCACACGATTATAGCCATGATTTATGATTGCATGTGACCACATCTCAAGAGATGATTGGCATGGTTTTGGTTCAAGAGGATGAGGAACTCCAAGAGCATGTTATCTATTATCTTAGAAAAAACCTCATTGATGCTGAAATTTGTTACACTCATGTCAAGAAGCTAGCCTTAGCTACTGTCCATGCATTCCATTGGTTGATACATTGCATACTCCTTCATCAAAATTTGGTTGTGGCTCACATCAATCCATTTTAGTTCATCCTAACCATACGGATGATAGGGGGGAAATACAATAAATGGATTGTGATCTTGCAATACTTTGATCTCGAATTTGTTTCGACAAAATCAAAGAAATCATTGATTTTTGTTGAGATCATATAATATTTTACTATTTTGGATGAAGTTGAGGTTCATGAAGACTCTTTTGTTGATGAGCATGTATTCCTTATTTCAACTGTGGACCCATGGTATGGGGACATTATTGTATATTTGTCAATTTGTTCACAAGCAACACCCTTCGAAGCATTTTTTTTAACACAAGTAATTTGAAGATTGATAATTTTCAAACAATATTGGTTCTTTTTGTCTAGATCAAAAAACTCATCATGGATATCTTGGGAGTGCCCTAAGAATATTTTATTCTTAAGGAACTCCTGACAGAAGCGTACTTGACTGATTGATTCGGATGGGTTGAACATCAGTTATAGCAAAACTCGACTCTTATGATCTTAATTCTTCATTTCTGTCAATCATCAGGAGGACTATAATTACAGAAGATTAGTAGCTCCTATTTTTCCACTCATCACTCATGTTTGATTAAAATCAAATGAATTTATTAATTATTAATTCAAACTAGTTACTGCATGGTGTGATAACTGTTATTGTCTGATTCATATGGAAAATTTGGGGAAGCTTCATCACTTCTGAATTATTTATCTTATCTTAGTTGTCATAAGTTTTAAAGTGGATTTAATGTGATCTACATGAACCCTACTATACTATATTCTCATCGCTTATTTCGAATTCGTATTTGTGAAATGGGTTAGTATCAAAGTTTGTGATGAAGGTCTAAAGTCACTTTAAAGGTTTTGACATTGGTTTGGTCACATTATAAAATTATTCGCTGATCAGTTTTGACCTTTACCCTAAGGTATTGATTATATACTAAAGTGATCACCTTATGATGATTGTATTCAATAGATGAAGGATTAGGGTTTTTGGAAATTATTTAGTCGTGTTAAAAAACGATGAGTTAACCTACATTATCACCACGTTATAAAATCACAATTAATGCTGAAGTAATGGTGGAACTAAAGGTTTTGATAGTCATATCATTTTACGGTTGCTATCTATCAATCCTTAATCATGCAAACATCACTTGTAATAACTCGCCTGTGTGACTCTCCTACAGCTTATTATGTTTTGGTAAGTTATTTTTGAAATCTCTTTTCTCTGTGAATTCATGTTATGATGAACGTACAGGGATATTTTCAGGGTTTTAATAGAATAGGGTATTTCTGGGTATTGCTGGTAATGCCTAGACTATTGATAAATCGACTGCATCTTTTAATATGTATTTCAAAAACCCTAGAGGTTTGTGTATCTGTTGCCATGGCTCCACTGTCTAGGTTCAAACCTATTGGTGATGGGTATCTATATGCTGCTCCTGAGTGTCGAGAGGTCGTGTCGAGGTTTGGATGGTTGTAGTTCCTACGGAAGTTTTTTGGTTTCAATATGGAAGTATCTAAGGAATTCACAAAATAATTCAATGGGGTTCATGCACATGTGGGAGATGTTAAAATTAGGCTTTCTTAGAAATTAATTTCTTGAGCCATTGGCTTGCCACAAACTGGCTAGAAGTGGTATAAAGGAAAGCATATTAAGAGTGACTAGTGGAAAGGGTTTCTTACCCCTGCTCATCGACAAACCAAGTTCAAATCCGGCTTCCCATCCTAGCTATTAATGAAGAAATGGAGGGCTCTTTTGGAGGTAATCATCATGTATGTAACTTGCGTAGGTAGGTTGTCTCAGACGCAATTTTATCACCTTCGACTGTTGATGATATTCAAAGGGTACCCTGTCAATATGCCCTTTTTATTTTTGAATAGTTTGCACAAAATGGCATCCACTTATCAGTCTAATGTTGGGGATAAAAATAGGAGTTTATTCCGCCATGGGTTAATTTAAATTCTTGTGTCCTTTTGACTAGAAGAACTAAGTCAGACCTAGGAATCTTTCCTTATGCAAAATGGGTTTGGTGTTAACGAGGAATGGCCCAAACAGAGGCCTAGGGTTAGACGTAGGTGTGTTAACAATGAAGAAGCTGAGCTTGAAATCAAGGACTCTGGTTCTCAGGATGATTTGAGTGATGAAAGGTTTCAACCTGACCAAACCCTAGGTCTTGATGATGTAAAAATTGAGGTGGAAACTAGTGTTGAAACCCCTGCTAATAATTCTCCAGGTCGAGTAAAGAAACCCTCAATTCCCATAACCTGTCAAAACAAGAATTCTTCTCATTCATAGGTTGATAAGAGGAAAATAGAAGCTAAAGATCAGACTAGTCGTACTATGAGCAATCAGGCTATACGCAGAACCACACCCAGTATGACAGCCAAATTGCTTGCCAGGAGGAATTTGAGTGTTGGGGATATCTCAGTTACTGAGGTGAGTGACTCTTCAAACGTTCGACCAAATTCAGCTCCCATAGGCCCATCTGTGCTAGATCCTAAATATGTGTTTGTCTCTGCAAACGAGGTTGTTGACAGTTAGCAAGTGAATCGTGAGTGTGACCAAAAAATTGATAGAAAGCCTTACCTAGCTAAAGAAGCCCGAATAAACATGAGTAGAGAGTCAAAAGAACAAACTAATCCAAATCCTCATGTTCGATTGATTTCCTCCCTGCAAACAGATTTAAAGGAAACACAAGTTATACAAACAATTGCTCTGGAAGAAATTACAGCCTTAAAAGCTGAATTGATCGCTTGGATTGGGAAATGGGATGTGTTAAGAGGAAAGAAGTTGAAATGCAAAGAACTAACTAAAAGGATTTTGTTAAAGAATCAAAGGTTGAAAAGACAGAATAGGATTAATAGGACCACAGCTGTCAGGTTCAGAGCTAAACTAAATGAACCTAGGAGAAGTGTACCTATTCGATTCTCAATCGAGTCGGCCTTAAAAACCTGATATTTTGTTTTTCCAGTGACTTCTAAATTTTTTCTTTTGTATCTTACGTTATTCCTATAGAGGATTTTGGATAGATCCTTAAAGTTTAGTGATGTTTTGGGTTCATCAGCTCTGGTTTTCAATTCATGATCTAAATGATTAAATTGAGATGTCTACAGAATTTAAATTCTGCAAATATCTCATTCATGCTTAATTGATCATCATTAAATCTTGCTAAACAAATTTTTGTTAAATATTTATAGGTGTCAAAAAAGTTGTTGGGATAAAACTAAATGCTGTTCTACACTCATGTCTTTTGAATGTATGTTGTTACGGAGAGAAATTCCTATGGCTTGGGGTACCACAACAGACAGCTTTGACTCGAGAAATCAATATTTCCCAATATGCAATAGAAATAAAATGTCTAACACTAAAGGATCATACATCGTACCTTATTACGGGCGGTTGAAGTAGATCCCCATTGAGCTTTCCAATCTTCATCTTGAATTGATATAATACTCCCTCAACAACAAGTAAACAATGCAAGCATACTATATATCATGGTGTTAGATCTATTCTAGCATATATAATCAATAATGTAAAAGCATTTGGCATATTCCAATGGATACAATATTCAATAAAATACACATCATTGGACAGGAAAAGATAGTTCTTATTAATATGAATCAGAGATTACAAGATAGATACAACCTCTGACGGCATGTCTGCGAACCGAAGAAACTGAATCCCCCACTTGGGCCTCCACCACCTCAATCCTCCATCTCACGATAGCAAGCTCACTAGCAAAAGGAAATCTTGGGAAGAACATAAAATTGCTCCAAAGGGACAAAGGGATGTAGACTCAAGTATAAATTCCGGCAAGAATGGACTATAGTTTCTTTGCTTTCAATCTCTCTATATGCCTTCAATGTACCAAGGGGTTCCTTATATAAATTCACAAGGGATAATGAAGGATCGAATCCGAGCGATCTCAAGGCATATGGAAGGCCAGGAGTCAAATGAGTCGGATCCATGTCAAGGAAAACTCCAAAAGGATTTGTATTATGCACACATCCCGATGTACATGGTTATAGGAGTCAAACCCGCGTATGTACACGATTATCGGGTAAAAAGCCACGTATATCATTTTTTATATAGTTTTTAGGGATGATCAAGGAAACATCAAAGGATTAAATATGGTCCATGGGGTCTAAAGAGTCTGCAACGGGACAGGGGAAGGCCATACAAAGTGTGATGCACCTGGAGTGGTGAAATCCGCTATAACAGATGCCCCCTAATGTGTGAGGTCAAAGGGGTCATACGATGGCCAAAATAAATTATAAGTCCATCAGATAAGTGGAGTTATGAAGGATCCCAAATGGAAGACCGGCCACCCAATCAGCATAGTACAATAATACAACTCTGCATATAATTGCAAGTACATCTAGCAGTCCTGGATACATAAGAGTACAATGGCCATGAATAGGCACAATACATGATATCACATATGTGGTCATCACCACGTACAATATACATAGATCAAAATCTCCATGATGAAGATATACAAAGGACCATGATCTCCAAAATGGATGAAGATATACAATAGATCAAGATCTCCATAGTGGCTGGAAATGTTTGACATACACTAGAATGAAGTCACGAGAGCTGAAATCTCATGAACATGGGCATGATAAAGGAGGTAGAATATAAGAGATGCCACCAGTATCGAAGGTCTTCTACACAAACCGCTACAAGTACATGTCCTACTATGCGAATAGAGGTGTCGAGGTCGAACATAGTATTCCATCGTCTGATTACCGGTCGTTGATGTATAATGTTAATAGACGCGAGATTACCCACCGATAATGATAATGGGAATCAAGGTACTAGAGTGCAAACTAACAAGTGTGAATAGATGTGTTGAGGTCAAACACTTGAGAGAATCCATCGATCAAGGGACATTGATGTATTCCCAAGAAACTGTTGATGGTGAGAGAACCTGCCACTGATGACTGCAAGTCTCAAGGCACTCAAAAGGACTCTAGATTCCAATCCTAGAATAGATGATCTGAAGTCGATGGGATGAAATCCGCTGGAAGGAGGGCATTAAGGCATCCCCCATCATCCAGCATGAGGTACTCAGCAAGGCTGTATAATGTGGAAGAACTCAATCATAAGGTGCACGAACCAGTAACTGTACCGGGAATGGCCGACATGCAAAGTCAAGATAACTGAGGAATGGCCGACACAGGTTTCAACTTCCTTCGAGCAAGAGCATAATGGCGTATGGTGATTGAATGAAGGTAGCATAGACTTGATATACAAACTGGGACATCTCTATGACACAGGAGGCATCAACAGAGGCTCCATAGGGACTAGAAGCTTAACCAATCGGTGGAGATAAACTCAGATAAACAAGTACAGCTCCTAAAGTGAAACTATAACCCAACCAATGGATGTGATATACAGTGCTCTGTTCGAAGGTGACATGACTCGAAAGCTGCCAAAGATAATATCTTTCCTTGTCCAGCTTTTTGGTTTTTTTTATTTTTTTGGACTTTTTCAGTTATTTGAAAATCTTGAAAAAAGAATAAACTAGATTTATAGTTACAAACTAGGAGGAGATGAGTGTCATACGGGAAAACAAACTAGTTCCAAGAAGTGGAACATACCTATGCTCAATGCAAGGATACATGTGTAGGATATCGACACTCAGGGGAAAATCCCTTCCCAGTAAAATGGCTCTGCATGGCTAGACATCAGACAAGCTCGGGCTATATGGCTGAAAGGGAATGTCAGGGGAGCCAGCATAAATATCAATAAGGCAGGAAAATCTCATGATAATGCATTCACAACTTGACATAAGGAAGTCCTGAGGGAGATAGGCCAGCAAAAGATCAAGAGGAGTATGAGGCTCTTGCGAAATGTCATGCCAATACTATACAATGGACTCCCAGACCTAAGAGAGGACTCACGGCATGGGCACCAAATGCAAAGGGGAGCTAACTAGGACACCCATGTATAGGAAAGCTCTACCATTCACATAGTACCACTTCTAACAGCAGCATGAAGGTTCCGTGATACCATGGAATGGGTTCATACCTAAGGTTAAGATGGAACGGTCATAAGGCAATGCATAAGTGCAAGCGGATGTAAAATCCTAACCTATATGCCAGTTCAGACATAATACCTGTGACAGGCACGAACGGGTCGAAACCTTTGAGAGAGTGTACAAAAATGGACCCTACATGACAACCATATTAGACCAAAACAACCCAAAATAGTCAATAAAGAATCCACACTATAGGATATAGGGAGGAATGATCATGACAACAACACCCAAAGGAAACAATGGGGTGAATGATGAGACATAAAAAGGAAACTAAGGTGTAGACCCAACGTTCACGCATACACTACCACCCCAGAGAGGGTGACCACTAGTGTAAAGACCAAGCGAAGGGAACAAAAATCCTCCATAAATGGAGTAGAGGGAAGAATGTGACCATTCCCAAATCTATGAGCATGGTAAGGGGCTGTGATGCCCCCAAGTTTGACACCAGAGTCTGCACTAGGACCAAGGACAGGTGATAATATACCAGGAACACCAAAGATAAAAGGACCCAAACTCAAGAGAGCATAAATATACTCAAGTAACCACGATCCCAAAGGCCAACTAGCGCACAAAGAGCACACTCTAAGAAAATCTACAACCAAAATACAAGCAAACCAAGGGGAGGATATGTGATCTCCCAAATGCAGCAGGTATGTCTCACCTAGGAGAGGCTCAAAACTCCCATACACTACAAGCGTAGGTACGTAACCAATTATAGTGGCCCTCAGATTCAACGTGTAAAGCGACTGTGCTGTCCAACCCCAACCTGGTCGGGACACCTGCAGAATAACCTCTACAAGTACCCCCTCGATATCCTAGGTAAGGTCACTATGGTCACCTCAATATAATCAAAGCTCAGGAGGATATTCGCAGGCGCGATTGACCGTATGGGTAGGGTAGCAAAGCCCGAAACTCTCGAAAGAGCCCCCAGATACAAATACGATCCTGGAAATATCTCCGATGCTACTCAGTTATGACTAGGGGTCATCCCAATCAATAACCTCTCACACTGCCTCATGCTTAACTACTGTTTGAGAGGAGGATCCTGAGAACGATGGTTATACCAAGGATTTCACACACTCCCTGGAAAGACACCTAGATGTTGTTGTTTAGTGATCTTGGAGAATTGACTCACAATGAACTATTCCAAGATCCTAAAACCTAAGCTTGTTGGTGCACCCTAGAAAAGAAAAGAGTGTAATTCATTTTATTTAGCGTTGATTTTAGTTGGCTATAATTACTCAAAGGGAAATGGCCGTGCAACTAGTGATATGAAGACTCAGCAGTGAAATAAAAGTGCACACCATAACAAACAATGCTAAGTGCAATATTTGTCAAATGAAAAATATGGTATGCCACTACATGAGATGCATAAATATATATTCCTTTCTGAATGCCAATGCAATCCTTCCTATATGAAAGCCTAAAAACAACTCTCATCCAAGCAATCCAATGCAAGTACATCCTCAAATCCATATCTAAGATGCAAATAAGAGTGCAACTACTTTGTATTTTTCAATATAAAAGAATGAAAAATGCAATAAAAGTCATCTAAAACTCTCAGTCTTTGTAGCAAGTATAAAATACAAGCCCAGCAAGACACTAAGACAAAAAGAGTAATGCACTAATGGAAAAACAAAAAGGATAAATGACTAAAACTACTTTCAAAGAAAAAGTGGTCTTTGGTCACAAAAGAAGCATCCAACAGACAACATCAGACCCAAGGAATACTCAACCACACTCACAACCCACCCAGCAAATTCCCACAACATTAGACTCACCAAAAGGGAGGATGTAAGTGACTGTATAAAGAACAGTTGCGTATGTACACGACTTTTGGCCAAAAATTTGCGTATGTACGTGACTTTTGTCCAAAAACCCGCGTATATAGAGAAGGCAGTGGTAAAAAGCAGGCCAAGGCCAAACCAATAAAGGGGAGTGTCAATGGACAAACATACTATAAAATGCGACATAGAAAAAGGGAGAAACAGAGAGCAAATCAATAATATCAATCCCATTGTGCCGACAACCCCAAAGAAAAATAAGGAGAATCCCTAGTAGAGTTGTCAATTCTGTTACGGAGAGAAATTCCTATGGCTTGGGGTACCACAATAGATAGCTTTGACTCCAGAAATCAATCTTTCCCAATATGCAATAGAAATAAAATGT
>LPNX011156444.1:30650-47136 GCA_001517045.1 Pseudotsuga menziesii
ATAACTTCACAAGGGACAATGAAGGATCAAATCTGAGTGATCTCAAGGAATATGGAAGGCCAAGAGTCAAATGAGTCGGATCCATGTCAAGGAAAACTCCAAAAGGATTTGGATTATGCACACATCCCGATGTACGCGGTTATAGGAGTCAAACCCGCATATGTACACGGTTATCAGGTAAAAATCCACGTATATCATTTTTTATATAGTTTTTAGGGATGATCAAGGAAACATCAAAGGATAAAATATGGTCCATGGGGTCTAAATAGTTTGCAGTGGGACAGGGGAAGGCCATACAAAGTGTGATTCACCTGGAGTGGTGAAATCCACTATAACATAGAAGACCTCCCAGACTAGTGGCATCTCTTATATGCTACCTCCTTGATCATGCCCATGTTCATGAGATTTCAGCTCTCATGACTTCATTCCAGTGTATGTCAGACATTTCCCGCCACTATGGAGATCTTGATCTATTCTATATCTTCAGCCATTTTGGAGATCATGGTCCTTTGTATATCTTCATCATGGATATTCTGATCTATGTATATTGTACGTGGCGATGACCAAATATGTGATATCATGTATTATTCCTATTCATGGCCATTGTACTCTTATGTATCTGAGACTGCTATATGTACTTGCAATTGTATGCAGAGTTGTATCATTATACTATGCTGATTGGGTGGCTGGTATTCCGTTTGGGATCCTTCATCACTCCACTTCTGGGATGGAATTATAATGTATTTTGGCCATCATATGACCCCTCTGACCTCACACATTAGGGGGCATCTGTTATAGCAGATTTCACCACTCTAGGTGAATCACACTTTGCATGGCCTTCCCTTGTCCCGCTGCAGACTCTTTAGACCCCATGGACTATTTTTTATCCTTTGATGCTTCCTTGATCATCCCTAAAACTATATGAAAAATGATATACGTGGATTTTCACCCGATAACCACGTACATACGTGGGTTTGACCCATATAACCGCGTACATCAGAATGTGTGCATAATCCAAATCCTTTTGGAGTTTTCCTTGACATGGATCCGACTCATTCGACTCCTGGCCTTCCATATGCCTTGAGATCGCTTGGATTCGACCCTTCATTATCCCTTGTGAAGCTATATAAGGATCCCCTTGGTACATTGAAGGCATATAAAGAGATTGAAAGCAAAGAAATGATAGTCCATTGTTTCTAGAATTTATACTTGAGTCTGCATCCCTTTGTCCCTTTGGAGCACTTTTGTGTTCTTCCCAAGCTTGCCTTTTTCTAGTGAGCTTGCTATCATGAGATGGAGGATTGAGGTGGTGGAGGCCCATGTGGGGGATTCAGTTTCTCCGGTTCGCAGACGTGCCATCAGAGGTTGTATCTATCTTGTAATCTCTAATTCATATTAATAAGAACTATCTTTTCCTGTCCAATGATGTGTATTTGATTAAATATTGTATCCATTAGAATATGTCAAATGCTTTTACATTATTGATTATATATGCTAGAATAGATCTAACACCATGATATATAGTATGCTTGTCTTGTTTACTTGTTGTTGAGGAAGTATTATATCAATTCAAGCTGAAAATTGGAAAGCTCAACGGGGATCTACTTCAACCGTCCGGAATAAGGTACGAGGTCTGATCCTTTAGTGTTAGACATTTTATTTCTATTGCATATTGGGAAAGATTGATTTCTGGAGTCAAAGCTGTCTGTTGTGATACCCCAAGCCATAGGAATTTCTATCTGTAACATAGTTAATGAATGTATGTATGCTATCCTTCAGTTTACAGTAACGTAGAAGGTTAAATGCAAGTTGGACGTGTTAAGTATTCTGCATATGAGTTTATCAGTGCTTGATTCAGACCATAATAGTTATAGTGTTAAGTGACTTCTGTATATTTAGTTCAACAAGTTGAGCACAATAGATGTTAAGCATGTTAGACTATAGAGGTTAAGTGAAGTCATTTAACACCTTGATGAAGGTTAACTAAGCTACTATAAGTAGAAGAAAAGTCGTTGGACCTTGAGAGTTGGAGAGTCCTATTGAGTCTTACTATAGAGGCCATCGCAGTACATAAAGGAGATATCACACTGTCGGAGGAGCCGCGGCGTGGGATATCGTAGGTAAATATTCAAGTAGAAGAGAAAGTTTGCGCATTGTCCTAGAAGCCGCGATACGATAAGATTCAGTATCATAGCAGAGTCTGCTGGTTAAGTAGAGTAAGGAGAATGTAGGATGCTCCAGAACCTGGTTGAGGACACCTGAGTCTTCACCCACCCCATATAGGATCACTTCAGGTGAGACTTCAGGTCGTTCTGTGGTCTATCACCGAAAGGGCCAGTGAGCCAAGGGTTTTGTTGGTACATTACAGTAAACCCAGGTCTTCCCAGAGCAAAACCAACATCCTGTTTAGTCATGCTACCAAATTCTTGTGTTGTGCCACCCAATGTTCAAAGGGAAGTTGAAGAAGTTTACCTATGCAGTCAAAACAGTCTCTGTGTCAGTACTTTTGAGTCAGTCTTGTGGTTACTACATTCATATCATTCCAGAACTTTGTTCTGAGTTTTTTGTCATCAATGTGGGACTCATTATGGACCTCCTTCGAGGAGACTATTCTCGTCGATATTAGCTCATCATCCGGGAAATAGTCTTTGAAACAAAAATTTAGTACCTTGATTTCTATATGCCTTAATGACAGATTCTCTCGCTCTCAACATAGGATTCACATCATTGACCTTTGATTGATAGAATCAACTAGGTTTTTGACATCAAGACATCTATTCACACTCAATGGATTATACTAGGGTACCTTGGGAATCATTGACATCAATGGTGATCTCCCTCGCACTTGTTAATGGTTAACATCATTGACTGGTAATCAAGTGGTTTCTACCATGTTCGAATTCAGATCATTGTAATCACATGGATAGAATCATACTTTTTTGAAGATGAGACAAAGACCCTAGGTATTTATTTAGTGCTCATTTATTTCCCTAGGTTGCGATGGAGTTTTGTATATCTAGCATGGATCCACATTTGTATGTTCATGGCTATGCTCAAATTTGCATTTGTATGACATAGATCTACGTTGTATGTCTAGTAGTTATGTCCAGGTTTGAGTCCTTTATCACATGGATCTACATTGTATTTTAGTAGCCATGCTTGTTTATTCCTCTCATGGATCTGCCTTGTATTGGTCTGCAGCCATGATTTTGTTACTTGTGTCTATGAGTCAAATGTATTGATGTACCACAGATGCCTACTGGACGACATTCTCCGATTGAGATGACATTTTCATCTCTAAGTGACAAAGTGTTCTCTTAAATATTTTGCTTATCGTATTCCTCTAAGTCTCATGCTTTGGGGGCATTTGGTTATACCCAGATCCTGTCACCACCATGTGATAAGACCTTTGACTTCCATGTTTGCCCTTAATCCCAGCACTTGGAGTGGAAACCTATTCTATTTGTCAATCTTACATGAAAAAAATCAGCACCAGGCTTTCCTTGTGTCCCATGAGAGGTACCTTGCTCGCACCACCTCTATCCTGTTTTCCATAAACGGTGCCACTGCCTATGGCCTTTCTTCCATAAGCATTTATCATATAAACTGCTATGTCATAAGAGAACAAAAGCGGCACCCTGGGTAAAAAAGGAAAAATAGAAGTTTCTCGAGGCTTCTAGATCATGAGCCTCATGTCCTCCCTTATCCCTATCATTATTTGTTAGTTGAGCTCGATATCCCCCATCATAGGATCTTAGAGGCCACCTCACCCACAAATCTCTCAACATCCCTATCCATTGAGCCTTATAACTACAAGCTCATGTCCATAGTTGAGGGGGAGAACTATAGAGGTATTGTTATGATGTTGGATTGAATACCTATTCCAAACCATTGGAGAGCATAGAGAGCAAAGTTGGAGCTTATGGGGATGAAATGTTGGTTTCATGGAGATGTATGTCAACACTAAGGCAATGGTTGTAAGCTTCTCCATACATTTTTAATGCAAAGCTGATTTCCATCCCACATTATTATTGTTTTGATTTCACATGTACATGTTTTTAGATTCCTTAGTCACTAACATGGATAAGTAGATGATGTTCTAGTAGCTTTGATGTGTTTGCATGTTTGATCTGTTTGCAGGTACACACGTTCACTATCGAAGCAACATTCCAGGTGTCTACGACATCCAGGGAGGGTCTTCATCATTTGTCGTTCACTTATTTGTTATGGATCTGAACCATTCAGACCAAAGGAACAACTTCTATCCATAGAAGGTGAAATATTCTTGGTTACAAAGGTCCACATACAGAGCACATCAAGCAATTTCAATAGCTAAGTCTTAGAGTGAAGAATATTTCTGAAGATAATTTGTTGGTTCTCTTTGTTGGAACCTTGAAATATAACATTCAACATGAGGTTCATCTCTTTGAACCATCATCCCTATAGAAGGATTTCATGATGGAAAGAAAGGTTGAAAGTAAAAATATGGCAATGACTACTAGAAAGGCCTTCTCCAAAACATAGAGAAAATAAATTTCCCTATTCTAAACCACCACAAAGGCTGACACTACTATATTTTTATCATTTAAGCAAGATGATCTTAGGATCTTATCTGAGAGAATAACAAGCACAACAATCAATCACAAAAGACAATGGACACAAATATTTTCCTTAGGGAAACCGTAAAGGAGAAAACCCCACAAATTTATTAGAGATAGAATGAGCACCAAAATTTAAACTCAAAGATACAAAGATTATCTTCAATAGCTGATCTCTCTCTCTCTCTCTTATTCTATCTCCTTCTCTCTCTCACTCATGTGCTACAACTCAGTGTGAGTGTGTGTGTGTTAAATAGAGAGGTTCACTCTCTATTTATACTATTTTTTGACTTGACATTTACTCACCAGGGCTGACTTCTCTAGGAGAGTCTAATAACCCTAGTGCCCCATGACTGTGGGGAATTTCCCCCCTGATCAGCAAGGAGAGTTAACCTCTATGACTTTACATGACTTGTTTACATTAATTATTCTCCCAATAGGAACATCGGGGACCAATCAAATAAAATATATGAAATACATAAGTGAATACATTTCGAAGTTACAAATACATCAACACTCCCTCTTAACTAGGAAGGTATTCTCTTGACACAAATAATCATCACAAATCTTCGTCACTAGATCATCATAAAAGATGGATCATCACGGAATTATCATCAAAGTTGGATCATCTATTTCGAACAAATTGTGTGATCTCTCAATTCTACTCATCACAGGAAGTTCTAAAAAGCGAACCCCTTTTCATGTTGGTTGTAGGCCTACCCTCCATGTACATCTTCTTCTTCTTCAGTTCTTATATCTGACCATGGGAGGAACACATCCTACATCCATCTCAAAAAGACCCTCCCAACACTCACATCAAACCATGGGAGGAACACATCCTACATCCATGTCAGAAAGGCCCAGCACTCACATCTAACCATGGAAGGAACCAATCCTACATCCATGTCAGAAAGGCCCTGCACTTACATCTAACCATGAGAGAAACACATACATCATTCATGTCAGAAGGGCTCTATACTTACATATGACCATGAGAGGAACACATCCAGAATTCATGTCAGAAGGGCTATGCACTTACATCTAATCATGAGAGGAACATGTCCATCATTCATGTTAGAAGGGATCTTCACTTACAACTGACCATGAGAGTAACACATCTAGCATTCATGTTAGAAGGGATATGCACTTACATCTAGCCATGAGAGGAACACATCCATCATTCATGTCAGAAGGGCTCTACACTTACATCTGACCATGAGAGAAACACATCCAACATTCATGTCAGAAGGGCTCTGCACTTACATCTGACCATAAGAGGAACACATCCAACATTCATGTCAGAAGGGTTCTACACTTACATCTACCCATGAGAGGAACATATCCAGCATTCATGTCAGAAGGGCTCATGGACTCATTGCTTCCCTTTAGAGGGAACCTCAATCTGGAGAACACTAAGCTTCTCCCTAAAGTACTCAAAATTCACTCTAGCTAATGGCTTGGTCAACACATCAGCTAAATGTTCATCCATCGCAACATATTGGAGCTTCACTTCTCCTTTCTACACCATATCCTTGATATAGTGATATTTGTTGATGTATATGTAACTTTGGAATGTATTCTTCTATATATTTCATATATTGTAACCCGATGTTTATTCCGAGATGTTTCTATTATGTATTTGAGTCATGTGGTCATGCCCCGATGTTCCGATCGGGAGGATTATAATGTAAACAAGTCATATCAAGTCATTGGGTAAGTCCCCACCGTTTAGGGGCACTTGGGTTATTATACACTAATTAAGGTGTAGGCTCGAGTAGTAATTATTAGGTTGAGTGCACTTCAAGTCAACGGAATAATATAAATAGAGAGTGAGAGTCTCTCTATTTATCACTTGTGACTTAGCTCTCTTGCTCTCTCAAGTGTGGCGCACTTTTGGAGAAGGAAATTCTTGGGCTTGACAGAAGACAGAAGGCTGCTGTTGTGAACGGAGGTCATATTACTATTTTGGGATCACATCTTGTGGTGATACTATCTTAGAGGAAGTTGAGGGGTTTTCTCCATTTATGGTTTCCCCTCCTAAAATCTTTGTGTCTCTTGTCTCTTGTGATATGCTTATGTGATTGCTGTGCTTGTTATTCTCTCAGTGAAAAGATCTTATCATAATGCTAGCTTAAATGTTCAAAAACTAACATGGTATCAGAGCTAACCTGAGAAGAAGACATTGTGCATCTACAGGAACTAGGGCTTCCTATTTTTTGGATCTTCCTCCACAGATTTTCAGCACAAGTATGCTAGGATGACTCTCCATTGAAGGGTGCATCTTTCTGTCGATACAGAATTCAATTTCAAGCATTTTCAGTTTCGATGTGGAAATTAGGGCTTTCTACAGAAGAGGAATTTTTGGGTGAGACCAGCATAGGATTTTTCTCCTCATAAAAACCAAAATTTAGAGACATGGATCAGTAAATTTGGTTGGGTAAATCTCTGGGAAAGTCAAACCCTAGTTTGACCCTGAGCTAGGAGAAACCCTAAATACTAAAACTGCTAAGTTTTGGTACAGTCGCTATATTTACATATTGGAGAAGTATCAGAAGCTGAAAATTTCAGGGGACGAATATAAAATCCTGATAAACACTTTGTAAAAAGGGCAGCCTCGGATTCGCTATATTCTGGGAGATATGATCTCTCCAAGTTAGGGTTCCAGCCTCTTCCAGAATTCATCCATAAACATGACACCTGGGGAGATCTGCAATATCTTAGGCTACAGAGGTTGAAATGGAATTCCTGAAGATGTTCCAGAAAGGGCACAGACTTTAATTTCTGTGGTCCGAAGTTCAGACTCAGAATATGAACCAGTGACACGTGGCATTCCGTAAAACGTCGCTATTCTGAACAGTCCTGTAACAGGTCACCTTGGGAAAATGATCATAAATCCCAAATGGTGAAACCAATTCTAATGAAACCTGTGGTTTTGGATCAGGGACATGCGAGGTTACCTCAGTGAGAAATTGTAGACATATAGGATCAGTAATTCCAGAGATATAATAGAAACAGTAACAGGAATTTCTGCAGAAGAAATCAGAAAATTAGGGTTTCCTGTTCCGGGAGTTTCCCTTCACTGTTTTCAGAAAAGGAGTACATTGGACAGCTCCATTTGAAGAGATCTATATGTTCATCCAATAATATATGAAAGTTTCCAAGTTTTGAAAATTAGGGTTTTTGCGACAAACCCTAGATCAGCAAACTCCGGGACAAGGACTGACACCTCAAATCGGTAAGATCTAATCCTTTGCTATTTCCATTTGAGGTTCTCATTTCAATATGATATATCACATCAGCTTAGTGAAAAGCTTGCGGAATTTGACAACTTCCAAGCCTGGAATTATATGATCTCTTTGAAGAAAATGGATTGGACACCTACATGAGTATGGAGGTTCCAGTTTCAGAGGGAGACGAGGCCAAAGAAGACATCATGCTCATGCTACAGAGGATGATGAACCATCCATAAAGAGATCCAGATATGAAAGAGAAGATTCTTCAAGCGAGGATGAATATGTTCTAATATTAGCTCTCATAGGTAACATTACTCATGGAAGTGATGATTGGCTCATAGATAGTGGTGCTTCCAAACATATGACGGGATTCAAGGAATCCTTTGTAAGACTATCAGAACATGAATCACCTCACAAGGTGAAACTAGGAGATGACTACCAATGTCCAATAAAAGGTAGCGGGGAATCTTCATACAAGCTATACTCTGGTAAGTCTCTAACAATGAAAGAATTATTGTTTGTGCTAGGATTGAATAATAACCTTCTCTCCATTTTAGCATTGATGCAAAAAGAATGCGGGCTGCATTCATAGATGGTCAAGTCATCATGTGACCAAAAGGAAAGACTATTGATGATGCAGTAGTGATTGGAGAACAAGAAGGAGACTTGTACAAATTGAAGGGCCATCCAGAACAAGCCTTGATCCATGTAGATCCAAATGAGCTTTGAAATAGAAGGCTTGCACATGTGCATTACAGAGCACTACCTATTGCAAGCAAAGCTGTTGAAGGTCTTCCTGAATTTCAAGCTATTTGAAGGGAAGAACAAAATCAAAATATGACCTAAAGACACCAGTTGAAGAATGTGAAGATCTAGAATGCAGAAACCATGCAGTCATAAGAGTCTCTCAAATCAAGAACAACTTGAAGCGGTAAAAGAAGCGGTGAAGAATGCAGAAGTGGTGATGGCCACCTTGAATGGCCTCCCAGGATCGTAGAATTCATTCATTCAAGGAATGTGTTCCAGAAGGAAGTGATTACTTTCAGAAGACTCCATGAACAAGAAGAAGCTCGAATCATAAGAAGAGAAGAGAAGATGGGAGCAATTGAAGATCAAGCTTTCACCTTTCAAAGAAGATCCCTCAAGCAATGAGGAATATGAAGAACTCAACTCTTGAAGAACTTCTTATCCACCTCAGCATTTGGATAAGAAACGATGCGACTATGAATGAAGAAGACGATGAAGCTGAAGGCTCAAGAAGGAGTCTACCCTCGAAACAAATAAAGATAAGTATTCAATTGTCATTTCATGATATTGTTTTGTTATGCATTTGTTTATATTCAGTTATTGTATTATGCATGATAGGATGTTTGCATTAATGACAGTATACTACTAATATGCATGCG
Source organism: Pseudotsuga menziesii (assembly GCA_001517045.1). Classification (NCBI taxonomy): domain Eukaryota; kingdom Viridiplantae; phylum Streptophyta; class Pinopsida; order Pinales; family Pinaceae; genus Pseudotsuga; species Pseudotsuga menziesii. Next base: position 39,888 of record LPNX011156444.1, read on the forward strand.
ATGGGTAAGTAGCTCATGGTGCTATACAAATTCTCCATTGCTACTTATCTAGAATGAAACCTCTTTGCTGACATATTGGATTAGTGCACAATCTCAATGTTGTCCTGGTAGAGATGGAAGGCATCTAGAAAGTTTCAATGAGATATGGATGAATGTTGTATTGGCTAAAGTAGTTGCATGATCATATATTTATGCATAAGTGTTTGCCAGTATAAATATTCCTTATGAAATGTTTCTAACCATACAATTGCATTTGACTTGTAGGAAAGATCGCATACATAATCTCCTACAAGCAAAGAAGAATGAAGACTTGCTCCAAAGAACAAGTGACGACAGTTCAAAGATAAAGAATAATATGACGAGTACAGTGACATCATTGATGCAAAACCTTCCATCCACCAAGAAGAAAGGGAAGACCAATTCAAGAAGAATGATGTCAGGGCATAGTATCGAGACCTGAAGAGAAGTTCATAGTTCCATCATGCAGTAGATGGAAACATGGTGGGATACAAAGCAAGATCGGTAGAATGAGGATTCTCACGAAAAGAAGGCCTAGACTATGAAGAGACATTTGCAGCCAGTAAGAGTTGAAACAAATTGATGAAGATCTTAACCTTGGCTAAAAGGTTGAAGATGAAATTCTATACACTAGATGGATGCATAGAATACTAGTAGCATAGGAACCTACTTGTCACTCCGGTACAGAATGTTTTTAGTGCATAGAGAACAGAAGACATAGGGAGTATGATGCTCCGCTTCAGAGGGAGTGACTACATAATATCTTGAGGTTCGACATGGTACAACAGGATGAGCAGATTACTGATGACTCTAGGCTTTACTGAGAGTAAAGTGGATTCCAACCTTTGCTTCAAGGTTGAAGACGAAAGACCAGTGATACTCCTGTTATATGTAGATGCACTATTGTTCTAGGTATGGAGGTGTGGCAGAGTACAGATGGAATCTTCCTTGGATGAGGGAAGTATGCAGTAGAGATCCTGAAGAGGTTCAGGATGATGGACTGCATGACCACACCTATGGCATCGAACATGAAGCTATTGAGTGATGCTTCATCAGAGACGGTTGATGCTACGATGTATTGTCAGATGATTGGGTCCTTGATGTACCTGAGACCAGATATTTGCTTTGCTGTGAACACATTGAGACATGTTCACCCGATGGTTGCAAAGCATGCAGGGGTACAGTTGATTATGGACTCAAGTATGATGCGAATCAGAAGATTAACCTGGAGGGTTATGTTGATTCAAATTGGGCAGGCAGTGCCATCGACAGGAAGAGTACTTCGGGATGTTGCTTCAGTATGGGATCAGGTGTGATCTCTTGGTTTAGCAGGAAGCAATCCTGTGTGGCACTGAGTACAGCTGAAGAAGAGTATGTCACAGCTTGTTCAGCTAGTTGTGAGGAAGTATGGCTACGGAAGCTACTGTCTGATATATTTGATGTCCAGTTGGATGCTACCTATATACATTGTGACAACCAGAGTTGTGTGAAGTTGTCAGAGAATCCAGTGTTCCATGACAGGTTGAAGCATATTGAGATCAAATATCACTATATCAGGGATATGGTGCAGAGAGAAGCAGTGAAGCTCCTGTATGTTGTGACGGAGGAACATATAGCTGATGTATTGATGAAGCCATTGGCTAGGCTGAAGTTTGAGTACTTCAGAGAGAGACTTGGGGTTCTCCAGATTGAGGCTTCCTCCCAGCGACAGTGATGAGATCCAGAGCCATTCTGACATGGTGAGAGGATTGGTTCCTTCCATGGTCAGATGTAAGGGCTGAGCCATTCTGGTCATGGCTAAAGGATTAAGTTCCTTCCATGACAGATGTAAGTGCAGACATCTCTCTTCATTATGGTTGAGAGGCTTCCATCCTTGGATGGGATTGTGCCATTCTGACAAGCAGGTCAGATGTAAGGGCAGATCCATTCTGTTCATGGCTAAAGGATTTAGTTCCTTCCATGTCAGATGTAAGTGCAGAAATCTCTCTTCATTATGGTTGAGAGTCTTCCATCCTTGGATGGGATTGTGCCATTCTGACAAGCAGGTCATATGTAAGGGCAGATCCATTCTGTTCATGGCTAAAGGATTTAGTTCCTTCCATGTCAGATGTAAGTGCAGAAATCTCTCTTCATTGTGGTTGAGAGTCTTCCATCATTGGATGGGATTGAGCCATTCTGACGAGTAGGTCAGATGTAAGGGCTGAGCCATTCTGGTCATGGCTAAAGGATTAAGTTCCTCCCATGACAGATATGAGTGCTGGCCATTCTGTCGAGTAGGACAGATGTAAGGGAAACTCCCATTCTAGGAATGGAGGCACCTGGTCAGTTACTAGGAACACTCAGTCAGGTTGTGCAGATGAGCATGTAATCAGTCCTGAGAGATTTGCAGATGGTCTTTCGAGGTTTTTCCTATGGCATGTAATTCGGTGCCCTGGGACATCTGGCAAATGCTCTTTCAAGGTTTTGCTCTGGAATGGCATGTAATCATCCCTGGGAGATCCTATAGGTTGGGCTGTGTTCCTGTAATCAGTCCTGGGATGCTCTTGCGAGGTTTTGCCATGACCACATGTAATCAGCCTTGGGAGATCCTATAGGTTGGGCTGTGTGCCCGTAATCAGTCTTGGGATGCTCTTGCGAGGTTTTGTGGTGAGGTCACATGTAATCAGCCCTGGGAGATCCTATAGGTTGGGCTGTGTGCCCGTAATCAGTCCTGGGATGCTCTTTCGAGGTTTTGTGATGCACGTAATAAGTCCTGAGGATTCTCCAGTATGGCCAGTGATGATGAAGACCTGCAGGTGGTGGGCCTACATCCAGCATGAAATAGGGTTGGATCTGTAGAACTTCCTATGACGAGATAGTACACACTTGATGATGACCAGTGGAGATCCATATCGAGCTATGATCCAGATCCAGTTATGATGTCTCCGAGAGATCCAGCAGTGATGATCCAGATCGAGTGATGATCCAGATCCTGTCCAGAGAGATGATCCAGATCAAGTGATGATCTAGATCCTGTCCAGAGAGATGATCTAGATCGAGTGATGATCCAGATCCAGTCCAGTGATGATGATCCAGATCGAGTGATGATCTAGATCCTGTGATGGTGTCCTATGATGATCCAGATCGAGAGATGATCCAGATCCAGATGACTTGAAGACAAAGATGACATGATGACAGAGATGACTTGAAGATGAACATGATCCAGTGATACAGAGAAGAAGACTAGTGCTGAAAATTGTGTCGAAAGAATACCTTCCTAGTTAAGAGGGAGTGTTGATGTATATGTAACTTCGGAATGTATTATTCTATATATTTCATATATTGTAACCCGATGTTTATTTTGGGATGTTTCTATTATGTATTTGAGTCATGTGGTCATGCCCCGATGTTCCGATCGGGAGGATTATAATGTAAACAAGTCATATCAAGTCATTGGGTAAGTCCCCACTATTTAGGGGCACTTGGGTTATTATACACTAATTAAGGTGTAGGCTCGAGTAGTAATTATTAGGTTGAGTGCACTTCAAGTCAACGGAAGAATATAAATAGAGAGTGAGAGTCTCTCTATTTATCACTTGTGACTTAGCTCTCTTGCTCTCTCAAGTGTGGCGCACTTTTGGAGAAGGAAATTCTTGGGCTTGACAGAAGACAGAAGGCTGCTTTTGTGAAGGGAGGTCATCTTACTGTTTTGGGATCACATCTTGTGGTGATACTATCTTAGAGGAAGTTGAGGGGTTTTCTCCATTTATGGTTTCCCCTCCTAAAAGCTTTGTGTCTCTTGTCTCTTGTGATATGCTTATGTGATTACTGTGCTTGTTATTCTCTCAGTGAAAATATCTTATCATAATGCTAGCTTAAATGTTGAAAAACTAACAATATTTGATCTTGATATGCTTTGACTTGTCATGGAACACTAGGTTCTCTGACAAATTCACACAACTCTGGTTGTCGCTATATATACAAGTAGAATCCAACTGGAGATCAAAAAAATCAGATAGTAACTTCCTCATCCACACTGCCTCACAACTAGATAAACAAGTTGCAACATACTCTGCTTTGACTATACTCAGTGCCACGCAGGATTGTTTCTTTCTAAACCAAGAGATCACACCTGATCTCATACTGAAGAAGCACCCTGAAGTGCTCTTCCTATTAATGGCACTGCCTACCCAATCCGAATCCACATAACCTTCCAAGTTAATCTTCTGATTCAGCTCATACTTGATCCCATAATCAATTGTACCCTTTAGGTACCTCAAAATATGCTTTGTAGAAATCAGGTTAACATGTCTTGGATCTGTCACGAACTAGCCCAATATGTTCACAAAAAAGCAAATGTCTGGTCTCATATTTGTCAGATACATCAAGGACCAAATCATCTGATGATACATCGTAGAATCAACCAACTTTGATGAAGCATCACCCAATAGCTTCATGTTCGATGCCATAGGTGTGGTCATGGCCTTGCAGTCCATCATCCCAAACTTATTCAGAATCTCTATTGCATACTTCCCTTGTCCCAGAGATATTCCATCCACATTCTGCCACACCTCCATGCCTAGAAAGTAATGCATCACACCTAATTCCTTCATCTTGAACTTAGAAACAAGATTTCTCTTCGTGTTAGAAACCAACCCATCCTCACTTGTTACAAACAGGTCATCTACGTATAGTAATATTATTACTAGGTTCCCTTCCTCAACCCTGTAGTAAAGGTTGGAATCTACTTTACTTTGGTAAAGTAGAGACTAGTTAGGAATGTGTCAATTCTGGTGTACCATGTCTTGGGTTCCTGTTTCAAACCGTATAGGGCCTTATTCAAATTGCACAGATGAGTCTCTCTGTCATGTGTCTCAAAACCAAGTGGCTGCTCTACATACACTTCCTCTTCTACTACACCATTCAAGAAAGCAGTCTTGAAATCCATCTAGTGTATCTTCAATTTCATCACTGCAACAAGAGAAAGTACTAATCTAATGGAAGTGTATCTGGCTATAGGTGCAAAAGTCTCTTCATAATCTATTCCTTCTTTTTGGGAGAAGCCACGAGCCACAAATCCTACTTTATATTTCTCTCTGCTACCCTTTGCACCATGCTTAATCTTGTAGATCCACTTGGAAGTTGCAACAGAATTCCCCTCTGGTCTCGGGACAACATCGCAGACATCATTCTTCATGATCGACTGGTACTCCTCAATCATAACATCCTTCCATTCTTTCTTCTCTATCTCTTATTCATAGTTGGAAGGTTATCTATCAATAATGTCACATAATAAGGCTACATACCCGGAGTATGACCTAGTTCTCTTCCTTTCTCTGTGTATTTCTTCTGGAGCCCCATATCTTTCTACACCTTGGATAACTTCTCGTACCCATGCAGGTTTCCTCTTGTGAGGATTCTTCTCTTGAGGTGGATCTATGGGTTCCCGAGGTTCTTCTATTTCTTGATCCTCTTTTGGAGTTGCTTCATTGAAAGTTGTATCTTAGATTCTGGGTACTTCTTCAAGGTCTTCAACAGGTCTCTTTCTGGATTTGTTGTAAGCTAAGTCTTCATCAAATGTTACGTCTCTACTGATATCGATCTTTTTTACTCCTGGGAAGTGTATTTTGTAATCCTTGAAGCTTTCACTATATCCCATGAATATACCCTTCTTTCCTGAAGAATCTAACTTTGTCCACTTTTCTTTTTGAATGTGTATGTACACTGGACAGCCAAATATTATGAGTGTTACCACCTAAGTTGTACTTAGTGGTTTTTTATCAACTGATCCTGGTGAACCAGACAAAGATTCTTTGTTCGGACTTCAGAAGACCTTTGGAATTACTTCTGGGAAGTGCTTGTTGTACTATATCACATGTTCATACCCCATGGGGGAATTGTAATAAATGTTCTAGCATGATAGTGTCTATAAAAGACTCAGCCTCTTAGACTTTATTTGTCAATCCGATCATCCCAAGGTGTTTTTTCCCTTGGTTATTATTGGTTGTTGAATAAACAACTGATAATTTTTGAGTTTTTCACTCCATACCTCCAAAGTTGAGGTGGTCATCTTGGAATTTAGGCCTATTGAGGTTATTAGAGTCTATGTGTCAATGTATAAACATGATAGGCATCATGGTCGAGTCATATGAACATGTCTAATTCCCCATAGGTTTTTCAATTTTTTTTAATTTTTATATTTTTTCAGTGTTTTTTATTAAAATTTAATTTTTCCAAAACTTAGGCTATTTTTTAATAGTTTAATTGGAAAAATTGGTTTTGTAATAAAAGTGGTCCAAATAATCAGTTTCAGTCATGTCGATGCTCATTTTCAAGGTAAGAGCACCATGCAAACCCATGGACCCACTTTTTTCAAGTTTTGAGTGATTTTCCATCACTCAAGTCAGAAAAAACCAAAAAATCAATTATTGATTATTTTAACTAATAAATTCATGAATAATGGAGCGAATCAAAAATCCTAGATAAGTGGATTCTTAGCCGATTTGATTGAAATCAGTTAGATCTGAACCATATTGAATGGATCTAACAAATCCTTGACTGAAGGGGGTGATCTGGACAGATCTAGAGTTGAACTTCAACATCCTTTATCGGGAATTGTGCCCTCTCTCTCTCCTCCACATGTGTGGGCCCTCCTGGAAGCTCTGTGGATTGATGTGTTACTCTGTGGGTTGATGTGTCAGCTCAATCAGCACCCTGGTTGACAAGTAGGCTTAGTGTAAGCTCATTTTAGCTTCATATTGGCATTGATGGACTCTCCTTCAGCGGCAGTGGTCTGTCTCCTTGGGATTTGTGCCCCCTCTGGGATGGATCTCCTATTTTTTGTATAAATAAAGCTCAGATCACCTCTTCCAAGATAGTTAGAACTGGGATTGAGGTGTTGTTTCTCTTCTACTGTGTTATTGTTTATTATTCTGGAATAAAGAAGCTTTGGAGGTAATATCTATGGTGTAATGCTCTTCTTGTGTGGATGGTGATTATCAAATGCTTATGAGGTATAATCTGTGTTATTTATCATTGTTTTTGCTGGTTAATTATTGGCCTTGAAGGAGAGAGCTCCCTCCTGTTAGGGAAAGAGTTTATTCTAGTTTGATTTATGCTCTGCTATTTGCTTGTTTCAGATCTATTGGAGTTGTATGTGGGTGATTCCATGAAGATGGGTAACACTTTTTGGCCAAATTTGGCGATGAAAACCTGATTTTTTACTCATGTGCTAGATAGAAGCCCTCAAAAC
>LPNX011156471.1:0-116031 GCA_001517045.1 Pseudotsuga menziesii
AAGTCTATGACTTTCCTCATCTTGAAAGAACTCAATCTAGCGGAAGTTCTAAATTCTAGATCCACTAAATAATTACAAATTTAATGAAATATGTGTTCTACTATCATCTGTGGAAAGGCACAGCGCTCACATCCACGAGCATGGTAGGACACACCTACTACCATCTGTGAAAAGGCTCTGCACTTACAATCACCAGCATGGTAGGACACACCTACTACCATCTGTGAAAAGGCTCTGCACTTACAATCACCAGCATGGTAGGACACACCTACTACCATCTGTGAAAAGGCTCTGCACTTACAATCACCAGCATGGTGGGACACACCTACTACCATCTATGAAAATGCACTACACTTACACTCACCAGCATGATAGGACACACCTACTATCATCTGTGAAATGGCACAACACTTACAATCACCAGCATGATAGGACACACCTACTATCATCTGTGACAAGGCTCAGCACTTACATCCATCCAGGCGGGAACACATCCTGCTCACAATGATGGAAGGGCATGCACTCATATCTGAGCATTAGGGGAACACATCCCAACAATCATATAAGAATGGCCCCAGTGTCACATACCCCAATTTTGTAAAATTATGTAATTTGTTTTATTATATTTTTGAGACATTATGTCAAATTTAATCCTAAGTAAGGATTGATGACTAAGCAGAGTCAATACTAATGGAGTGTAATTCAGAATATTTTATTATTATAAATAAATTATGGAGATAACAGCATGGGAGAGCTGTTAAAAGAGGTTACCGGTCAAACTGGTGGTTGGAACTAGGTGGAAAGGCAAAAGACAAGTGGCAGCATCCTCAAACACTTCCTAAATTGTAGGTGGAAACTTCCCTATATTTGGGGTCATGATTCCCCAAGAAAGTGGAATCAGAGCAGGTGGCTCATTAAATGACAGTTAACCCAACAAAGACCTAAGCAATCTTTTAAAAAGTACTCAATGAAGAGAGCTCGGGGCTGCTCAGATTTTTATTCCAGAGATAATTCATTTAGGTGAATGTTATTCAAGAATTTCATTGAGGAAAGAGGGAAAAACAGTAAGGAAGTTGTTTGAGGAGGATTGCTGTTGTAACTTGATATTATTACAGCTTTTTGGGCTGAGAGAACTGACTGATAGTTCTGAGTTAATACTGAGTTTGAAGACTGGTATCTGACTTTGCTGCACCTATTTTCAGCCAGGGAGACCAGAGCAAGCTCGGGGGTCCTGAGAAGTCGATGTTTGAGCGCTCTCCAGGAGTTGGTAGGGAGGAACGACCTCCCATTGCTGTTGTTGTCCACAACTTAAACAGGTTCTGTCAATTATTTCTTTATGTTTACTGAGTATGAATGGATGTATGTATGTTATGTTATATGTCTGAGGAGTTAGTTAGTTTCAGTAATGTTAGTATCCCAGAATATTAGTAGTTAAATCTGTTAAAGAATTACTGTGTTTTTCCACATCTCGGATCACCAGACCGTACTCTAGCACAGTATCTCGGTGATGAGAAGTAGTATTCTTCTGAACCGAGTTTCCTAATTAATTACTACAAGTGTTTTCACAAATTATATCTTATTTTCCTTCAGTCTTAAAAATTATTTCCTAGTACTGTGTGATTGTATCTATTTGGTTCTACTGAAAAGATTAGATAGTAGAAGTTAAACTAGAATTTCATACTGTTTACTATAAGTTCCATTCTATGCTTTCAGATAACTTCTTTACGAAAAATAAACTCAAGCAAGAAACTAGTTATATAATATTAGATACTACTGTTAACTATTCTGGACTGTAGGTTATGTATGTTTATAATGTTTATTCCTTTCTTGTTATTATTTACTTTCTTTTATTTTAGACTAAGTTCGAACAGGCTACAGAGTTTTTATTCTTTTTCCAAATAGAAGTATGTTAATATTTTGTTCTTATAGAACAATAATAAGTAAAACATTTGGAACTAAGAAAATAAACTAATTACAGCAGAGCATTAATAGAATAGTATAAACTATAAAGAATTAAATAATAAATATTATTCCAAATATTATAAAAACAATCAAGGGTGTACAAATGGAGAGTTTATTACTCCAACTAAAAACAAGGTTATTAATTCTGTATTAGTAATTATTATTGTAATAATAATGTTATACTGATATATATATTATCTAATATAAACTTGAGAAAAAATAAATATTATTTACTTTATAAAATTGAAGTTAAAAATACTCTGCTCTACACGCAACTAGACTTTTCCAAGATCTATTTAGTTAAAATAAATTAAAACATCAAATATAAAAACCTGTATGGTTTAAGGATATAAAACCTATTTATATTACTTAACAAAGTTTTTCATTATAAGCAACCATAGTATAACCCAGGTATTTAACCTCACAGCAACTCTATCAAAGAATTTCACTTACTTAAATAACTCAGTCGCTTATTTAAAAATAAAGGTAAATAACAAAACGGCTAGAATAATGAGCTTAATCAATAGGGTAGTAATCTTTTATTTACCCATAGATACAATAGAAGTATCATTATTATACTTAATATCAAATTAAGAAACAGTACTGCTCTCAAACTGTAAAAATAGGGTTTAACCCTGTAATATCTAGTTATTGCAAATAAATAATAATTATAAAAATAAGGCAATAATTTACTTACGACCGCATTGTAAAACAATATTATAAGGCTTTTCTAAGCCTGTACATTATATATTTCTTACACATACCATAAACTAAGAATAATGCAATAATACAAATACAGATACAGATGAAGAAAACAATATATCACATTATATTGGAGACAATGGACAAAACATCCAACGTTTCAAAATTTATAGTAAAATGAGAAATCGAGGTCACAACCTCATCTACGGGCAGGCTTACAGCTCAATGCCACTATACAATATTTCTTTTATAATATATTTAAACATAGAATAGAAACTATTAATTACAGCATCGGCCTAAGCCGTAACGACCTCACCTAACGTGAAGGGTTTCACCTATTAATTCTTAAACAACAGTCTTAAGACTTGAACAACGTAGTACGGGTTTCAGGCTTCTCAAGCCAACCCACGAAAGTTCCAATTGAAGACCATAAGGAGGACAAGCCATGGTTTAACCAGGCTTACCAGGATTGCATCCGGTGTCCTCAATCTTCCAAAAAAAAAGGGCCACGCGCTTAGAGCTATAAAAACCTGCAACCACAAAGTTTAAACCCTACTTAGAATACTATAACTTGCTTTTAAAATAAAATAACTTACAGCTAAGGAAAAACAGTAAACCAAGTTTTTAAGTTCTTATTTTTCTTACCTGTTAGTTCGAAGAAGCAAGACTGTTGGTAACGATGTCCCAATTAACAGTACAGGGAGGAAACACTACGGCTAGGAAGAATAACTCCCAAACCTTGCACAAAGATTAAAAGGACTGTAAGTCAACCATCGAAACCCCGGAGGAAAGGTTAACACCGGCGAGGGTTCAGTTTTGTATGATAGAAGCAAATATAATGGGAGGTCGAAGGACTGAACTCAACAAGAAACACATAGAGAAAGCTACGACTGGGAAACAAACATGGAGGACACTTCACAGATGCATGGCCACGCCGAAATGCCCAACACAGTTGCAGAGCAACCAGTAGAGCGGCCAGCACCGAGGAAAATGGAACAAATGAAGTTTAGGGTTAACAACCCATGCTTTTATCCACGGAGTGCTTGGTGGGAATAATGCCACGATAGAAGTTTTATTATCATTGCAAAGTGGGTTCAAGACTATAGTCAACTCAAGATCTTGGATGGAGGAATGATTTCCCAAATCATTCGTTGGAACAAGGTATACCCAATGTTTTGGAGCGATATTCACCATTCAACGCTGCATGCCAATGACATACGTTAATATTCACCACTCAATTGCTTAAATAATTGAAAGACACATTAAATCTATTATGGATCTCCTAGAAACCATAAGTTTGAAGGTCAAAAAGGGCGTTCAATCTAGTATAGTAACATTGTTATTATAGTTTATATGTTTTGGAGAGTAATATAATATGTGATAGTATAACTAGAGATGTACTTGGTGCATGTTCATTATAAACCTTTTTCATTATATTATAAAGTGCCTCAAGCTCTAAATAGGTAAAAGAAATATATAACATAAAGTTCTTAGATGGTTAATTAATGCATGCTATATAAACTTTGGGTTATATTATAGCATTGCCATTAACCTTGTAGATTATCACTTGTTTGAAATAATAACTCTGTAATAATAATAAAATCATCCCCTTTGAAAAGGGTTAGTCTTATAATTATTCCAAGTTCAAGGCTATGATCAATACTATAGATTTGATTATTGACTTCTAGCCTATAATTTAAATTTTCTTATTACTAGTATGAGTTTTAAAGTTCATGATAGAAGACATGACGATAGAAGGATAGGTATAATTTTCCTTCTACTTGTAATATTTTAAGATGAGTTATTTACCGAGATTAAAATAGCATCTATAGAACCAGTTACTATTGTCATGAAAGTAGTATTTACTATGTGGAGATGTGGTTTCTAATTTTAGAGATATCCTCATTAAAAAGCAAAAACTTGGCAAGGATAGGCCAAACCTTTGTAGTATTACAGGAAACACTTATCAGTTTTCTTTTAAATGGGATGGCTTGCTTACTTTTGAATTCTTGTTACAAGTTTCATAATTCCGTTTCTATACTCTAATTCTCTTTTAAGAATTAAAAGATACATTTGTATAAAATGCAATTGTAATGAAATAGAGAAGATAACAAATCAATAGGAACATAATCTAATTTTCTAAAAAGAAAGCAATTGATTATACCTTTACAAAATTTGAAATGAACTCACTCCTACTTTCTCTTGACTTTGTCTCTTAAGATGATCTTAATGAGTATTTTAGAATTACAGTGCAGCGCCACAACCTCTTACCTGTACATCTGTAAGAAAAGTAGAAAACATTGCGTTAGCTTGAAAGCTAAGTAAGCCCAGTTTTGCATAGCAGTTCACCTTATGATCACAAAAGGAACAAAAGTCAGCAAGCTGCAAATATGTTCAATAATTAAACATATTAACTGATAAATTCAACAGCAAGCTGTTATCACATAACTAGTTAATGTTATTTAATCTGTTTTAACTTTAATGTTTTGTAGATTTAAAAAAAAAAAAAAAATTGGAAATTTTGGGGTTCTGACATGTGGTATCAGAGCATGGTTCAAACACTAGGCCTTGATGTGGCCCAATTACTTTCCACAGAACAGTAAAAATAATATACTAACCTGTATTTTGTTTTATGTGAAAGGCAGAAAATTACTTTTTCTGAATCTATTAGGCAGGTATGGAGAACTTACGAGAATATGCTGAGGAGGAATCTCCAAACACTGAGACCCGACAGATGTCCAGAGAACCTGTGATAGAGGAGGTAACTGCTCACTCCTCAGAGTTGATGCAAACCATAAAGGGTTTAAAGACTGAAATAGCATCAATAAAAAAGGATAATGAAAGAATTCTGAAGACTCAAGAGGAGTTAAATAAAATTTTGATAGAGAAATTTTAGACTGAAGGGAGAAACAAAAGGTTTGAATCTGAAGAAGCTAGCCATAAAAAAGGGTCCAAAAAGATGAAACTAGCTAAACTTGATAGTAGTTCATCATCTGAACGAAGTAAGGAACAATAGAGCTATTACACTACTAGTGACAGTAGTGAGGCCGAGTTGTATAAAAGGAAGAAAAAGTACATGCCTTATGAAGAGATTTCTGGGGAGTTCAAGAAAATAAAACCCCCAACTTTCAATGGAGAAACTGAAAAAGGAGAAGAGGCAGAATCCTGGTTATCTGAGATGAGAAAATACTTTCAGATTTATAATTATTCAAATCAGCTGAAGGCAAGAATGGCCATATATAACCTTTCAGGGAAGGCAGATATATGGTGGCAAGATTTGAAAAGGGTCAAGGGGATCAAAGAGAAAGAGGTCAATTGGAGTACCTTTAAAAGGTACTTCAAGAAGAAGTTCTTGTCTGAACAATACTATGAAGAAAGGGCCAAGGAATTTTATGATTTAAAGCTTGGGTCCATGACTATGAAGGACTTAAACAGTAAGTTCTTAAGTCTGTTAAGGTATGTGCCGTATTTAGTTGATGAGAAACCTAAAGTACAATGGTTTCTCAGCTGTCTGCCATATCATATAAAAGACAAAATCGAATATGATAACCCCAAAACTATGGAAGAAGCCATGCGAAAGGCTAATTTCTGTTTTGAACAGAATAAAAAGAAAAAAGGAATATCCAACTGGAAGGCTAAAAAGAATGGTAATCAGCCCGAGTTCAAGAAAAAAGAGTTTGTACGCCAGAAAAATTTCAGGAATAACAAGAACAGAAACCGTTCTAATGGTAAGAATTTCCATAGAAGCAAAAATGGTGCTTTTAATAATTCCAATAACTTCAAAGGCAGCAAGGAGGCTTCTAACAATCATGGAAATTTCACTAAGAATTTCGAATGGAAGGAACCTGTTAAGTGTTGGGAGTGCAATGGCCCACACTATGCTTCAGTTTGTCCAAATCGGAAGAAGCCAAACAGTAATATTCATACAATACAAGATGAAATGACTGTTGGAGACTTTGCAAGGACTATGACCCGAATCAATGCAGCATTGGAGGACCGCCAAGCTGATTATCAAAATTCCATGGTGGAAGTAGAAGGTATGGTTAACAAAACCCCTGTAACTATTTTAATAGATCCAGGTGCAAGTCTTAGTTATATTTCACCGCAGATAGTAGAAAAGTGTAATTTGACTGTTGAAAAGTTTGATAACTCCTAGCTAGTTCAACTAGCCACAGGGGCAAAAAGGAAGGTAAATTGTTATGTTAAAGATTGTGTTTTAAATATGAATGCTTTTAAAACTACTGTTAAATTAAATGTTCTGCCACTAGACTCGTATGACATACTTATTGGTATGGACTGGTTAGAACAACACAAAGTAGTTTTAAACTGTTTTGATAAAACATTTACGTGTGTGAATAATAATGAACCACCAGTAATAGTTAAAGGTGTTCGTAGGAAAACTGTAATTAGACAGATTTCTGCCTTGCAGCTCAAAAGAGCAGTTAGGAAAGGGCGTAAATCCTATGCTGTAACTATTACAGATGAGGTGAGTAAATCTGAAAAAGATAAAATAAAAATAGAGGATATTCCTGTGTTGAATGAATTTATTGATGTTTTTCCAGAGGAAATTCCAGGATTACCTCCCAGAAGGGAATTGGATTTCACAATAGAGCTGGTACCAGGTGCTGTACCCAGCACAAAAGCTCCGTACCGTATGAATATTCTGGAACTTAACGAATTAAAATCGCAGTTAAAGGAATTAATGGATAAGAAATATATTTGTCCTAGTGTGTCCCCTTAGGGAGCACCAGTAATCCTTGTTAAGAAGAAAGACAGAACTATGCGACTTTGCATAGATTACCGTCAACTAAATAAATTGACAATTAAAAACAGATATCCATTACCCCGCATAGATGATCTATTTGATCAGCTATGTGGAGCTACGGTGTTCTCTAAGATAGACCTGAGATCAGGCTATCATCAGGTGAGAATCAAAGAAGAGGACATATTCAAGACAGCTTTTAGAACAAGGTATGGACATTACGAATTTGTCGTAATGCCATTTGGGCTTACTAATGCCCAAGCCTTCTTTATGTGTCTAATGAATAACATAATGCATAAATATTTAGACAAATTTGTTGTTGTATTCATCGATGACATCTTAATCTACTCTAAAAATGAAGAGGAACATAAGGAACATTTACGAATAGTCTTACAAGAACTGCGAGAGCAACAGCTCTTTGCAAAGTTCAGTAAGTGTGATTTCTTCAGGGATGAAATCCAGTACTTAGGTCACGTAGTGACTAAGGAAGGGATTTCAGTGGATCCTGAAAAGATCCGGGCAATCGAAGATTGGCCAGTACCAAAAGATGTAACAGATGTTAGGTCCTTCATGGGAATCATCGGTTATTACCAGAGTTTCATAGAAGGTTTTTCAAAAATATCCAACCCAATCACTTCCTTGCAAAAGAAAGGCAAGAAATTCGATTGGAACTTAAAATGCGAAGAAAGCTTTAAGAAACTAAAAAATTTATTAACAACTGCGCCAATTCTAAGAATAGCAGATCCCAATAAAGATTTCGTGGTTTGCATCGATGCTTGTAATGACGGTCTAGGCGAAGTGCTAACTCGGGATGGGCATGTCATTTCCTATGAGTCCAGAAAGCTAAAGATCCATGAAAAGAATTATGCCACTTATGATTTAGAGCTAGCTGCCGTTATTCATGCCTTAAAAATGTGGCGACACCACTTAATAGGCAGAAAGTTTACTTTAATGACTGATAATAAGGGTCTTAAATACCTTTTAGATTAGCCTAACTTAAATGCAAGGCAAGCAAGATGGTTAGCCTTCCTAAGTGAATATGATTTAGAAATTCAACACATAAAAGGAAAAGAAAATAAAGTAGCTGATGCTTTGAGCAGAAATGCAAAACTGAATTTTACAACAGCAATCAGTACTTATAATTCTGATTTAAATGAACAGCTAACTGAAGGGATAAAATTGGATGAAATTTATCAAAAATTACAAGCTACAGCTAAAAAAGAACCCACAGAAAGTTTAATTAAGGGTTATTGTCTAAATAAAAATGGATTTTTATTGTTTAAGGACAGACTGTATGTGCCTAATGTATCTAAAATTAAATTGCTGATTCTGGATGAAGTACATAAAACCCCTTACTCAGGGCATCCAGGCTACTAGAAGACTGTCACCATGTTAAGAAAAGATTATTTCTGGCCTAATATGAAATCTGAAGTAGCTGAGTATATAGCTAGGTGTTTGGACTGTCAACAAGTAAAGACAGAACATCAACATCTAGCTGGGTTACTACAACCTTTGCCTATTCCTAGTTGGAAATGGGAAATAATCAGCTTAGATGTCATTACTGGATTACCCAGAAATCAAAATCAGAATGATTCAATTATGGTGGTAGTGGATAAATTAAGTAAAGCAGCACATTTTATTCCGGTTAAAACTACTTACAAGGCTGCAAACATAGCAGACATTTTCTTAAAGCAGATTTTTCGGCTACATGGTGTGCCGAAGGTTATTATTTCAGACAGGGATCCTAAATTCACAGGGAATTTCTGGAAATCCTTGTTTAAAGGATTAACCACAACACTGAATTTCAGCACCTCTTTCCATCCTCAGATGGATGGACAGACTGAAAGAGTTAATCAGGTGTTGGAAGATTTGTTAAGAATGTACGTCAAGGATCAACCAGGCAAGTGGAAAGATTACTTACATTTAGCAAAATTTGCATATAATAACAACTATCAATCATCTGCTAAATTCAGTCCTTTTGAAATTCTGTATGGGCGTAAATGTAACACTCCTATCTCCTGGAATAATCCAGTAGATAGATTAGTGTTGGGACCCGAATTATTAAAAGAAATGGAACAGATTGTAAAACAAGTGCAGGAGAACTTGAAGGTTGCCCAGGATCGGCAAAAGAGCCAAGCATATTTAAAAAGAACTCGTAAAGAGTTCCAGGTGGGTGAGCACGTGTTCATAAAGGTAAGACCAAAGAAGAGCTCCCTGAGACTAGGGAGTTGTGCAAAATTAGCGCCACGTTACTGTGGTCCGTTTGAAATTTTATCTAGAATTGGGCAAGTTGCATATCAGCTAGCGTTACCACCTAATTTAAAAGTGCACAATGTTTTTCATATTTCCGTACTGAAAAAGTATGTTCATGATGCTACTCATGTGATTGATTGGAACGTTGTATAGGTAGAACCAGAAGGGGAAGTTCTGGTGGAACTGGACTATATCCTCGGGAGGAGGGAAATTACTTTGCGGAACTGCACAATTGGACAGCTAAAGGTGCAATGGAAGCACCTTAGTCCTGAAGAAGCTACTTGGGAACTGGAAAGTAAGATGCGGGAATCATACTCGAATCTGTTCCAGGAGGTTGCAGAGGATGAGGAATAAGTAACATCGAGGACGATGTTACATTTTAAGGGGGTGTGTATGTCACATACCCCAATTTTGTAAAATTATGTAATTTGTTTTATTATATTTTTGAGAAATTATGTTAAATTTAATTCTAAGTAAGGATTGATGACTCGGTAGAGTCAACAGTAATGGAGTTTAATTCAGAATATTTTATTATTTATAAATAAATTATGGAGACAACGGCATGGGAGATCTGTTAAAAGAGGTTACTGGTCAAACTGGTGGCTGGAACTAGGTGGGAAGGCAAAAGACAAGTGGCAGCATCCTCAAACACTTCCTAAGTTGCAGGTGGCAACTTCCCTATATTTGGGG
This sequence comes from Pseudotsuga menziesii, assembly GCA_001517045.1. Lineage (NCBI taxonomy): Eukaryota > Viridiplantae > Streptophyta > Pinopsida > Pinales > Pinaceae > Pseudotsuga > Pseudotsuga menziesii. The sequence goes on from LPNX011156471.1 coordinate 10,370, forward strand.
TCATGATTCCCCAAGAAAGTGGAATCAGAGCAGGTGGCTCATTAAATGATAGTTAACCCAATAAAGACCTAGGCAATCTTTTAAAAAGTACTCAATGAAGAGAGTTGGGGGCTGCTCAGATTTTTATTCCAGAGAGAATTCATTCAGGTGAATGTTATTCAGGAATTTCATTGAGGAAAGAGGGAAAAACAGTAAGGAAGTTGTTTGAGGAGGATTGTTGCAGTAACTTGATATTATTACAGCTTTTTGGGCTGAGAGAACTGACTGATAGTTCTGAGTTAATACTGAGTTTGAAGACTGGTATCTGACTTTGCTACACCCAGTTCCAGCTAGGGAGACCAGAGCAAGCTCGGGGGTCCTGAGAAGTCACTGTTTGAGCGCTCTCCAGGAGTTGGTAGGGAGGAACGGCCTCCCATTGCTGTTGTTATCCACAGCTTAAACAGGTTCTGTCAATTATTTCTTTATGTTTACTGCGTATGAATGGATGTATGTATGTTATGTTATATGTCTGAGGAGTTAGTTAGTTTCAGTAACGTTAGTATCCCAGAATATCAGTAGTTAAATCTGTTAAAGAATTACTGTGTTTTTCCACATCTCAGATCACCAGACCGTACTTTAGCACAGTATCTCAGTGATGAGAAGTAGTATTCTTATGAACCGAGTTTCCTAATTAATTACTACAAGTGTTTTCACAATTTATATGTTATTTTTCTTCAGTCTTAAAAATTATTTCCTTGTACTGTGTGATTGTATCTATTTGGTTCTACTGAAAAGATTAGATAGTAGAAGTTAAACTAGAATTTCATACTGTTTACTATAAGTTCCATTCTATGTTTTCACATAACTTCTTTACTAAAAATAAACTCAAGCAAGAAACTAGTTATATAATATTAGATACTACTGTTAACTATTCTGGACTGTAGGTTATGTATGTTTATAATGTTTATTCCTTTCTTGTTATTATTTACTTTCTTTTATTTTAGACTAAGTTCGAACAGGCTACAGAGTTTTTGTTCTTATAGAACAATAATAAGTAAAACATTTGCAACTAAGAAAATAAACTAATTACAACAAAGCATTAATAGAATAGTATAAACTATAAAGAATTAAATAATAAATATTATTCCAAATATTATAAAAACAATCAAGGGTATACAAATGGAGAGTTTATTACTCCAACTAAAAGCAAGGTTATTAATTATGTATTAGTAATTATTATTGTAATAATAATGTTATACTGATATATATATTATCTAATATAAACTTGAGAAAAGATAAATATTATTTACTTTATAAAATTGAAGTTAAAAATACTCTGCTCTACAGGCAACTAGACTTTTCCAAGATCTATTTAGTTAAAATAAATTAAAACACCAAATATAAAAACCTGTATGGTTTAAGGATATAAACCCTATTTATATTACTTAACAAAGTTTTTCATTATAAGCAACCATAGTATAACCTAGGTATTTAACCTGACAGCAACTTTATCAAAGAATTTCACTTACTTAAATAACTCAGTCGCTTATTTAAAAATAAAGATAAATAACAGTACTGCTCGAATAACTAGCTTAATCAATAGGGTAGTAATCTTTTATTTACCCATAGGTACAAAAGAAGTATCATTATTATACTTATTATCAAATTAAGAAACAGTATTGCTCTCAAACTGTAAAAATAGGGTTTAACCCTGTAATATCTAGTTATTGCAAATAAATAATAATTATAAAAAGAAGGCAATAATTTACTTACGGCCGCATTGTAAAACAATATTATAAGGCTTTTCTAAGCATGTGCATTATATATTTCTTACACATACCATAAACTAAGAATAATGCAATAATACAAATACAGATACAGATGAAGAAAACAGCATATCACATTATATTGGAGACAATGGACAAAACATCCAGCGTTTCAAAATTTACAGTAAAATGAGAAATCAAGGTCACAAACTCATCGACGGGTAGGATTACAGGTCAATGCCACTCTACAATATTTATTTTATAATATATTTAAACACAGAAGAGAAATTATTAATTACAGCATTGGCCTAAGCCGTAACGCCCTCACCTAACGTGAAGGGTTTCACCTATTAATTCTTAAACAACAGTCTTAAGACTTGAACAATGTAGTAAGGGTTTCAGGCTTCTCAATCCAACCCACGAAATTTCCAATTGAAGACCATAAGGAGGACAAGCCATGGTTTAACCAAGCTTACCAAGATTGCAGCCGCTGTCCTCAATCTTCCAAAAAACAAGGGCTACGCGCTTAGAGCTGTAAAAACCTGCAACCACAAAGTTTAAACCCTACTTAGAATACTGTAACTTGCTTTTAAAAGAAAATAAATTACAACTAAGGAAAAACAGTAAACCAAGTTTTTAAGTTCTTATTTTTCTTACATGTTGGTTCGAAGAAGCAAGACTGTTGGTAATGGCATCCCAATTAACAATACAGGGAGGAAACACTACGGCTAGGAAGAATAAATCCCAAACCTTGCACAAATATTAAAAGGACTGTAAGTCAACCATCGAAACCCCGGAGGAAAGGTTAACACCGGCGAGGGTTCAGTTTTGTATGACAGAAGAAAATATAATGGGAGGACGAAGGACTGAACTCAGCAAGCAACACATAGAGAAAGCTACGACTGGGAAACAAACATGGAGGACACTTGACAGATGCATGGCCACACCAAAATGCCCAACACAGTTGCAGAGAAACCAGCAGAGAGGCCAGCACTGAGGAAAATGGAACAAATGAAGTTTAGGGTTAACAACCCATGCTTTTATCCATGGAGTGCTTGGTGGGAATAATGCCACGATAGCAGTTTTATTATCATTGCAAAGTGGGTTTGAGACTATATTCAACTCGAGATCTTGGATGGAGGAATGATTTCCCAAATCATTCATTGGAACAAGGTCTACCCAAAGTTTTGGAGCGATATTCGCCATTGAACGCTGCATGCCAATGACATACGTTAATATTCACCACTCAATTGCTTAAATCATTGAAAGACACATTAAATCTATTATGGATCTCCTAGAAACCATAAGTTTGAAGGTCAAAAAGGGTGTTCAATCTAGGATAGTAACATTGTTATTATAGTTTATATGTTTTGGAGAGTAATATAATATGTGATAGTATAACTAGAGATGTACTCGGTGCATGTTCATTATAAACCTTTTTCATTATATTATAAACTGGCTCAAGCTCTAAATAGGTAAAAGAAATATATAAGATAAATTTCTTAGATGGTTAATTAATGCATGCTATATAAACTTTGGGTTATATTATAGCATTGCCATTAACCTTGTAGATTATCACTTGTTTGAAATAATAACTCTGTAATAATAATAAAATCATCCCCTTTGAAAAGGGTTAGTCTTATAAGTAGTCCAAGTTCAAGGCTATGATCAATACTATAGATTTGATTATTGACTTCTAGCCTATAATTTAAATTTTCTTATTACTAGTATGAGTTTTAAAGTTCATGATAGAAGGCATGACGATAGAAGGATAGGTATAATTTTCCTTCTACTTGTAATCTTTTAAGATGAGTTATTTACCGAGATTAAAATAGCATCTATAGTACCATTTACTAATGTCATGAAAGTAGTATTTACTATGTGGAGATGTGGTTTCTACTTTTAGAGATATCCTCATTAAAAAGAAAAAACTTGGCAAGGATAGGCCAAACCTTTGCAGTATTACAGGAAACACTTATCAGTTTTCTTTTAAATGGGATGGCTTGCTTACTTTTGAATTCTTGTTACAAGTTTCATAATTCTGTTTCTATACTCTAATTCTCTTTTAAGAATTAAAAGATACATTTGTATAAAATGCAATTGTAATGAAATAGAGAAGATAACAGATCAATAGGAACATAATTTAATTTGCTAAAAAGAAAGCAATTGATTATACCTTTACAAAATTTGAAATGAACTCACTCCTACTTTCTCTTGACTTTGTCTCTTAAGATGATCTTAATGAGTATTTTATAATTACAATGCAGCGCCACAACCTCTTACCTGTACATCTGTAAGAAAAGTAGAAAACGTTGCGTTAGCTCGAAAGCTAGGTAAGCCCAGTTTTGCATAACAGTTCACCTTATGATCACAAAAGGAACAAAAGTCAGTAAGCTGCAAATATGTTCAATAATTAAACATATTAACTGATAAATTCAACAGAAATCCGTTATCACATAACTAGTTAATGTTAGTTAATCTGTTTTAACTTTAATGTTTTGTAGATTTAAAAAAAAAAAAAAATTTGGAAATTTTGGGGTTCTGACACCGAATCCTCCTCGACTGAGCTACTTGGTAACTGACCAGGCACCTCCATTATCCTAGAGAATGACAATTTCCCTTACATCCGACCTGCTCGTTGGAATGGCCGACACTCACATTTGACATGGAAGGAACTTAATCCTTTAGCCATGAGCAGAATGGTTCAGCCCTTACATCTGACCAAGCGGGAACACATCCCTCTATCACATCAAAATGGATACTCAGTTCTTACACTGAGTTTTCCTGGTAACTGAACAGGTGCCTCCATTCCTAGAATGGCAATTGCTCTTACATCTGTCTTGCTCGACAGAATGGCCAGCACTCATATCTGACATGGAAGGGAGAAACCCTACCACCATGACAGAATGGATCAGCCCTTAGATCTGACCTAATATTCAGAATGGCTATGGATATCAACACTCATATATGACATGGAAGGAACCAATCCTCTCACGATGACAAAATGGCTCAGCCCTTACATCTGACCATGGAAGGAACCAATCCTCTCACCATGTCAAAATGGCTATGGGTCTCGTCACTTTCTCTGGGAGGAAGCCTCGATCTGGAGAACACCAAGTCTCTCTCTGAAGTACTCGAACTTCAGCCTAGCCAATGGCTTCATCAATACATCAGCTATCTGTTCCTCTGTCGCAACATACAAGAGCTTCACTGCTCCTCTCTACACCATATCCCTGATATAGTGATACTTCATCTCGATATGCTTTGACTTGTCATGAAACACTGGATTCTCTGACAACTTCACGCAAATATGGTTGTCACAATGTATACAAGTAGCATCTAACTGGAGATCAAATATATCAGACAGTAGCTTCCGCAGCCATACTGCCTCACAACTAGCTGAACAAGCTGCGACATACTCTACTTCAGCCATACTCAGTGCCACACAGGATTGCTTCCTGCTAAACCAAGAGATCACACCTGATCCCATACTGAAGCAACATCCCGAAGTACTCTTCCTATTGATGGCACTACCTGCCCAATCTGAATCAACATAAACTTCCAGGTTAATCTTCTGATTCGCATTGTACTTGATCCCATAATCAATTGTACCCTTCAGGTACCTTAGAATATGCTTTGCAGCTGTCAAGTGAACACTCCTCGGATCTATCAAGTACTGGCTCAAGGTGTTCATAGCAAAGCAAATGTCTGGTCTCATGTTCGTCAGGTACATCAATGACCCAATCATTTGACGATACATCGTAGCATCAACCGACTCTGATGAAGCATCACTCAATAGCTTTAGGCTCAATGCCATAGGTGTGGCCATCACCTTGCAGTCCATCATCCCAAACCTCTTCAGGATCTCTACTGCATACTTCCCTTGTCCAAGGAAGATCCCATCTATACTCTGCCACACCTCCATACCTAGAATAGTAGTGCATCGACACATAACAGGAGCATCACTGGTCTTCCACCTTCAACCTTGGATCAAAGGTTGGAATCCGCTTTACTCTCAGTAAAGCCTAGAATCATCAGTAATCTTCCCATCCTGTCGTACCATGTCGAACCTCAGGATCTTCTGCAATCACTCCCTCTAAAGTGGAGCATCATAATCCCTCTGTCTTCCATACTCTATGCACTGAAACATTCTGTACTGGAGTGACAAGTAGTATCCATCTAGGATCACTGGATACTAAGATCCTCTATCTTGAACTTCTTCAAAATTTCATCTTGCACCCATCTGTGAGCTTGTCATCCTCTATCAACCTTGTAGAAAAGTTTAAGATATTCATCAAGCTCATCATGTATGTGTTATCCCATGGGTGTCTTCTAAACTCATACAAGGCCTTCTTTCATTTGCACACATGATTATGCATGTCATGTGACTTCACTTCTATTAGCTATAAATGTTTCTTTGTAGACTATGCCTTCTCTTCATGAGAAGCCTCATGCTACGAATCTTGCTTTGTATCCAACGATGTTTCCATCTACTACATGATGGAACTATGAACTTCTCTTTAGGTCTCGATACTACGTCTAGAAATCATTCTTCTTGAACTGATCTTCCCTTTCTTCTTGGTGGCTGGAAGGTTTTGCATCAATGATGTCACTGCACTCATCATATTATTCTTTGTCTTTGAACTGTCGTCACTTGTTCTTTGGAACAAGTCTTCATTCTTCTTTGCTTGTAGGAGATTATGTATGCAATCTTTCCTACAAGTCAAATGCAATTGTATGGTTAGAAACATTTCATAAGGAATATTTATACTGGCAAACACTTATGCATAAATATATGATCATGCAACTACTTTAGCCAATACAACATTCATCCATATCTCATTGAAACTTTCTAGATGCCTTCCATCTCTACCAGGACAACATTGAGATTGTGCACTAATCCAATATTTTAGCAAAGAGGTTTCATTCTAGATAAGTAGCAATGGAGAATTTGTATAGCCCCATGAGCTACTTACCCATCACGTGCATATTAGTAGTATTCTGTCATTAATGCAAACATCCTATCATGCATAATACAGTAACTGAATATAAACAAATGCATAACAAAATAATATAATGAAATGATAATTGAATACTTATCTTTGTTTGTTTCGAGGGTAGACTCCTTATTGAGCCTTCAGCTTCATCGTCTTCTTCATTCATAATAGCATCGTTTCTTATCCAAAAGCTAAGGTGGATAAGAATTTCTTCAAGAGTTGAGTTCTTCATATTCCTCATTGCTTGAGGGTTATTCTTTGGATGGAAAGAGCTTGATCTTCAGTTGCTCCCACCTTCTCTTCTTGAGCTTCTTCTTCTTGTGAGTTCTCTTTCTAGAGTCTATTGAAATTAATCACTTCCTTCTAGCACACATTCCTCACATGAATGAATTCCACGATCCTGGGAGGCCATTCAAGGTGGCCATCACCACTTTTGCATTCTTCACTTTTTCTTTTACCGCTTCAAGCTGTTCTTTGATTTGAGAGACTCTTATGACTGCATGGTCTCTGCATTCTGGATCTTCACATTCTTCAACTGGTTTCTTTAATTCATATTCTGATTTTGTTCTTCCCTTCAAATAGCTTGAAATTCTGGAAGACCTTCAACAACTTTGCTTGCAAAAGGTAGTGCTCTGTAATGCCAAAGCTCATTTGGCTCTACTGTGTCATGGATCAAGGCTTGTTCTGGATATCCCTTCAATTTGTACAAGCCTCCTTCTTGTTCTTCAATCACTACCGCATCATCGATAGTCTTTCTTTTGGTCACATGATGACTTGACCATCTATGAATGCAGCCCGCATTTCTTTTGCATCAATGCTGAAATGGAGAGAAGGTTCTTCTTCAATCCTAGCACAAACAATACTTCTTTCATTGTTAGAGACTTACCAGAGTCTAGCTTGTATGAAGATTCCCCACTACCTGTTATTGGATATTGGTAGTCATCTCCTAGTTTCACCTTGTGAGGTGATTCATGTTCTGACAGTATTACAAAGGATTCCTTGAATCCCGTCATATGTTTGGAATCCCCACTGTCTATAAACCAATCATCACTTCCATGAGTAATGTTACCTATGAGAGCTGATATCAGAACATATTCATCCTTGCTTGAAGAATATTCACTTTCATATTTGGATCTCTTTCTGGATGTTTCATCATCCTCTGCAGCATGAGCATGATGTCTTCTTTGACCTTGACCAATTTCTTCTTGTGAAATGCTTCTAACCTTGTCTCCCTCTGAAACTGGAACCTCTATACTCAGGTAGGTGTCCAATCCAGTTTCTTCAGAGAGATCAGATACTTCCAGGCTTGGAATTTGTCAACTTCCCCAAGGTTGTCACCAAGCTAATGTGATATATCATATTGAAATGAGAACCTCAAATGGAAATAGCAAAGGATTAGATCTTACCGATTTGAGGTGTCCGTCCTTGTCCTAGAGTTCGCTGATCTAAGGTTTGTCACAGAAACCCTAATTTTCAAAACTTGGAATCTTTTCAGATATGATTGGATAAACAGATAGATATCTTTAAATGGAGCTGTCCAATGTACTCTTTTTATAAAAACAGTGGAGGGAAGCTCTTGAAACAGGAAGCCCTAATTTATTGATTTCTTCTGCATAAATTCCTGTTACTGTTTCTATGATATCTCCGATGTTACTGATCCTCTGTGTCTAAAATTTAGCACTGAGGTAACCTCATATGTTCCTGATCGAACACCATAGGTTTCATTAGAATTGGTTTCACCATTTGGGATTTATGATCCTTTTCCCACGGTGACATGTTACAGGACTGTTCAGAACATCGAAGTTGTACGGTGTGACACGTGTCACTGGTTCATCTTCTGAGTCTGATATTTGGAAAAACAAAATTAAATTCCTTTCCCTTTCTAGAAAATCTTCAGGAATTCCATTTGGACCTCTGTAGCTCAAGATATTGCAGATCTCCCCAGATGTCCTATTTAGGGATGAATTCTGGAAGAGGCAGGAACCCTAACTTGGATAGATCATATCTCTTGGAGTACAGCGAATCTGAGTCTTATTTTTGGACACAATATTCATCAGGATTTTATATTCGGCCCCTAAAATTTTCAGCTTCTGACACTTCTCTAATCTCAGAATATAGCGACTGTACCAAAACTTAGCAGTTTTAGTATTTAGGGTTTCTCCTAGCTCAAGGTCAAACTATGGTTTGAATTTACTGGAGTTTTACCCAACCAAATTTCTTGATCCAGGTCTCTAAACTTTGGTTTTGATGAGGAGAATAACCCTATGTTGGTCTCACTCAAAAATTCATCTTCTGTAGAAATCCCTAATTTCCGCATCGAAGACTGAAAATGCTCGGAATCAAATTCCGCTTCGACAGAAAGATGCGCCCTAAGGAGGACAGTTGTTCCACCTTACTTTTGCTGAAAATATGTGGAGGAAGATACAAAAACTAGGAAGCCCTAGTTCCTATAGCTGCACAATGTCTTCTTCTCAGGTTAGCTCTGATACCATGTTAGTTTTTCATCACATTTAAGCTAGCATTATGATCTTAGGATCTTTTCACTTAGAGAATAACAAGCACATCAATAAAACACAAGCACATCACAAGAGACAAGAGACACAAAAAGTTTTCCTCAGGGAAACCATAAAGGAGAAAACCCTGCAACTTCCTCTAAGATAGAATCAACACCAAAACAGTAAGAGATCTCCCAAAATAGCAGTAGTCTTCTGTCTTCTTTCTAGTCCCAAAATTTCCTTCTCCAGTAGTGCGCCACACTTGGGAGAGCAAGTGATGTATTTCACAAGTGATAAATAGAGAGACTCTCAATCTCTATTTATATTCATCCATTCACTTGAATTACCTTTTCACACGTAGGCTCAACCTAATAATTACTACTCGAGCCTACACCTTAATTAGTGTATAATAACTCAAGTGCCCCGAAACTGTGGGGACTTACCTAATGACTTGATATGACTTGATTACATTATTAATCCTCCCGATCGGAACATCGGGGCATGACCACATGACTCAAATACATAATAGAGACATCTCAGAATAAACATCGGGTTACAATATATAAGATACATAGAAGAATACATTCCGAAGTTACATATAAATCAACAACATGCTCACAATTCAAGCCATCATATTCATATGGAAGATGACAAGCTAGTTGAAAACAAATACCATTATATAAGAAGACAGATTTGTGAAGAAACTCAAATAGATAAGTTTCCTATCAATTTATCAATTTAAATACAAGCAATGGCCTAAAAATTGAGTGAGTGTTAGTGCCACATTATTCATTTTATTAAGAGATGTAACAATAATATGACCAAGTCATCCATCTCCCAAAGTAATAATAATATGAGTATATAGACCACCTCCCAAGAAGATTTTGAGGCACATAATCAACTACAAATTCAAATTAGCTGCCATTCTTCACCATAATTTGAGGACCCTTTCTCGTAATGATGAGCTCAACTATGAGGTCAATATGTCAACTAATAAAACCCTAACACAATGATCCTTTTAATCTTTTTGAAATATGACCTATGTATTCATCATGAATAATATAAAATTATTAGCGCTTTAGTTAGTTAAGGAATTTGAAATTATTTTTTGTGTATATGGATAAAGTCAAAGAAAAATAAATATGCAAGTTATGTTATGTTAGTTCAAGTGAAATGTTATGAGGTTTGTAAGATAAGATTAGAAGCATATTCTCTATAATAAGTTTGTGGTGCAACTTTTGGTGAGTTGAATGAGTTTATTTGTCATTGATGTAAACATAGAGTTTGTTGGTGAGTTGAATGAGTACATGGAGAGTCAAATGGTGTTTGTCATTGATGTAAACCTACATTTATATGAACTTATTGCTTTAAAGAATTCCTAAGGTATCATAAGCTATCAAATTTATGATTTCAAAGTTCTAAGCTATCAAACTTATAAATATATGACAAACTTAAGAAGAAAGAATAAGAAAGTGATAAAGAGGAAACTAAATCAATAAACAATGAAAATCCGACTCTTTATACTTTGTTACAAGGTTCAACTCCATCTAAAACTCCAAGTAAAAGGATACAATGAAATCATCCTGAAGATCAAATGATTGGTGATATAAATACAGGTGTTGAGACAAGATGAAAAAGGAAAGAATCTGTTACAAATAAAGAACATGTATCATTTACTTTCTTTATTTGAACCTAGAATGTTGAATAAGCAATTAATGATGAACATAAGGGTAAAAGCCATAAGGGTTTGTAAGGGTTATGCTCACATAGAAGGCATAGATTATGGTGAAACTTATGCTCCTATTGCAAGGATGGAGGAAATTAGATTAATTATAGCTTATGCTTGTTCTAAACGAATTAAAGTTTATCAAATGGATGTCAAGTCTTTTTTCTTAAATGGAAAATTAGAAGAAGAGGTTTACATGGAACAAACAAAAGGATTTCAGCTATCTGAAGCAGAAAACTATGTTTACACGTTAAAGAAAGCTTTCTATGGGATCGAGCAGGCTCCACGAGATTGGTATTATAGGATTGATAAATATATAAGGCAACAAGGATACAGAAAATGAAATACGGACAATAATCTCTACATTAAAGAAGAACATGATAGCTTGATTATTGTTGAAATATATGTAGATGATATTATATTTGGGAGTGATAATGATCAGCTTAGGAAACAGTTTGCATTAAGTATGCAGAATGAGTTTGAAATTTCTATGCTCGGTGAATTAAATTTTTTCTTGGGCCTCCAAATATCAAAATCCGATAAAGGCATTTTTATCTCTCAACCCCAATACATAAATGAAATGCTAAAGCAGTTTCAAATGTAATATTGTAAACTAGTAGGAACTCCCATGGTTACTGGATGCAAGTTAAGAAACATAGATGACTCTGAGAATGTTGAGAAGAAAATATATAGATCTATGATGGTAGTGTTTTATATGTAACAACTACAAGGGCAGATGCTATGAATGCAGTATATCAGGTTGTTCAATTTCAAGCATCTCCCAAGTCTTATCATTTGCTTGAAGTTAAGAGGATTCTTATATATCTCAAAGGAACCACATATTAGGGCTTATGGTATCCTAAAGGTACCAATCTTGATTTACATGCTTTTACTGATGCAAATAGGGGAGTTTGTTATCGGAAAAGTACAAGTGGGGAAACATTTTATGTGGGAGGATGCTTGATTAGTTGGTTTAGCAAGAAACAATCAGCAGTGTCTCTTGCAACTGCTAGAGCAGAATACATTGCTGTTGGAAATTGTTGTACACGAATAATATGGATGAAACAAATGCTAGCAGATATACATGTCACCTATGATGATCATATTCCTATTTTTTGTGATAATACAAGTTCAATTATCATTTCCAAGAACCCAATGATGCATTCAAAAAAAAAACATATTCCAACTAAGTTTCATTTTCTTAGAGAGCATGTTTTAAACAATCTTATCAAGCTAGAGTATGTTGGCACAAAGATCCAAATTGCTGATATATTCACTAATCCTTTACCTTAGCTGAATTTTGTGAATCTGAGGGAAAACATAGGTGTCTGTTCTATGTAATTCCTTTCCTTTTCATTTTGATGAACAACTGATTATAATTATATTTAGGCTTGTAGTTTTCCAGTGACATACTTCTACTGGGGGCTTCTCGGTTATGCTACTTTTTGGTTCAGTACTTCTAAGGGGTTAGTTTTGGGTTAACTTTCAGGTGTTTTTACAGTCTTGATAATTATTATCTTCTACATAGCTTTGTTACAGCTTGCAGAGGTGTTATACAATGAAATGTAACTTCTCCTTCTGATTACTGACATTTAATATGCCAGTACACAAAATGACAACATGGATTGAAGTTTCCCAAACACTATAGATGAAGAGAAGCCTTAGTACACATTTCTTCCTTTAGTATTGTCCATGTTTATAAATAAGTTTCTCTTGTAATAGTGAATCTTTACAAGTCACAAGCCATTTATGGGTAGGTTCATATGTAAGCCGCGGGTTAGCTATGCAACTCTACATTCACAAGTTGCCTTTGTTATATTTTTATCATTCAGGCTAGCATTATATTAGGATCTTTAACTAAGAGAATAACAAGCATAGCAATCAAACACAATAGATAATGAACACAATGTTTTTCCTCGAGGAAACCATAAATGGAGAAAACCCCACAACTTCCTCAGAGATAGAATCAACACCAAAAGTAAAACCCCAAAACAGTAAGATGATTTCTCGACAACAGTAGTCTCTTTCTTTCTAGCCCCACAACTTCTTCTCCCTCAGCTATGCACTACACCTGAGTGTGAGCGAGTGTGTGATAAATAGAGAGGCTCACTCTCTATTTATACTAATTCCCGACTTGACAATAACTCACTAGGACTGACTTCACTAGGAGGGTCTATCAACCCTAGGGCCCCACAACTACAGGGACTTTAACACTTGATCAATAGGAGGGTTACCCAAAATGACTTGACATGACTTGTTTACATTATAGAAACTCTCGATCGAAACATCAGGACATGACATGACTCAATTACATTACAAATACTTCTTAAAATAAACATCAAGGTACAATACATAAGATATAAAAGTGAATAGATTCTGAAGTTACAATTACATCAACAGCCTTCATGAGAGTCGTGAATCATTCGCAAGCTCCGTATATATGCACCCGCAATTGACTTAAGATAAAATTTTAAAAAATAAGATATTATTAGTTAAGGACAGTTGGGTTCAAAATCATAACTTCCCTAACCAACCTAGACCTCATAACTCCTCCTCGTCAGCAAGTATAAATAGAGGGGAGAGGTAGAGGACATGGGAAGCAATCTAAAGAGCAAGGTTATGGTGGAGGAATTCATTGGAGAGATGAGAAAGAGAACTTAGTATCTTAGTCAGCAAAGAGTTTTGTCTTATACAGGGTTGTAATATTCCTTGCAACTTCTGAATAAACAGTGAATTTCTTCCATACTACTTATGTATATGTTGTTATTGTTGCGAACTATGGAATGTATTACTATTAGTTATTATATGGAATTATAATATTTTCATTCTTCTGTATATAAAAATCAGGATTTATGTGGGAGAACACTAAAACATTTTGCAGGTACAGAAGATCAGTAGCTTTGAATAGCATTGGAGAAAGAAGGATAAATATTGGATCAACCGTCGGTAAAAAGGTACACATTCTCTTCATCCTATTTATCTCATTTATTTCTTTGTAGCCCGATATGTATGCAAGCCAAAACTTAGTATGTTGGTGACCCTAGGACCCTAGTCATAAGGTAGATATCCCTCACAACAGAACTAGCGACTCCATTGGGGATTGTCTAGTTTGTTTAGGGTATTTTCCTTTAGATTTTAAGTCCAGTTTTGCTCTTTTTTTTTATCACGTGATTTGCTTTAATCTATATTTCATCCAGTAGATTTATGTGCTTAGGATCATTTTCCATTGATTTTTGTTTTGAAAATTTTTAGGTGCATTCATGGGTTGTTTTGGTAAAATTTGTGAATCTTGAGTTGCAATCATGGGCTGTCTTCATAACAGTCATGGTCCATTCATGGGTTGTCCTCTAGATAATCACAATTTCCTACAGGAGGTCTCCAAAAAATAGTGTTTGTCCTTTTGTCTGATATTTTGGTTTTGTATACTCCTGTAGGCTGATTTCATGGCATATTACCGCTATGTTACTTCATGCATTTCATTGTAACTTGTCTTACAATTTTTTACTGAGTAGGTTAGTTTGATTTTGTGTGCACGTTTGCTTAGGTCTTGCCTCTTGGATTGTTTGGTTGAATTGGTTCTTCAAGTCCTTGGATTCTATCAATTCTATGTTACTTTTATGCATATGATTTCTTCATTGACAATCTAAACCTTTTTCTTTTTCCAACCTCTTGATTTATTTTTCTTTCAAAGTCTGGTAATTCAATCCAAGTAGGGTTTTGGGTCAGCTTTGCATTGCTTGTCAAAGTTGTGATTTTAATATCTCAGCTTTATTTCTTTCATTTATACATCTTCATGTTATCTAGCTCACTTATTTTGCATTAGTTTGCATCAACTTTTATCTTTTTGAAAAGAAAAATAAAACAAATATTTTGTAGTTGCATTGTCAGTCTCATATAGGCTCTTTGTCTGCTTGTTTTTAAATTGTCTTTCAAAAATGAAAAGGTATAAAAATTGTCTTGTATTGTTCAAAGTTCTTAATTAATTTCATTTTGTTTCGAAAAAGAAACAATACATGTTGAATAGCGTTTGTTTTAAAAAAAAAATTACATCATCTTTGCGTTCAGTTGAGTCAAAACACCATGACTTGCACTTCCACTACCTTTGAGTAATATTGACTTTAAAAGGAATGGTATAAATTAAAATTTATTAGTAACACTTTCTTTTTTAGGGTCATACATCAACTAGATTAGGCAAGGTTCTTGGATTAGGATATTTTTAACTATCCAATATCATTTGAACTCATACTTAGTGGATTATCATTAGGTAAATCCAAATTTACAAGAGATATACTGGAAATATCCTCTAACATGAGTCAAGCACGAGACTGTGTGAGGAATTAGTTGTATAGATAACCCTCCAATACTTTGTTCAAGCATAAACCTAGATTGTTATGCATATAGGAGTTCTTTCTGTACCATATTTCGGCCCTGTGAGGTGTCGACGCTGTCAGAATTTTGGTCTTAGCTACCCTACCCATGCACACTAGTCAGAACTGCGACTGTTCCATTGAAATATTGTTGTAAATTTTGTAGCCTTAGTATCCAGAATCTAAGGTTTCTTCAAGGGTCACGGTGGAAGGTTATATCCACTGTACCTAGGGAATTCTTGGGAGGTAACGCCAGTTAACAATTTGGGAGGGCGGTTTGGTGATTCTAACACTTTCACCTAGAAAAATTATTACAGGACACCAAGTAACTATTCTTTAGTGCTTCATTGGTTTTTCCTAGGCCCTAATCATTCCAGACGTTCATTTGGAAGACATATATTTCACCTGATTGTGTTTGTGATACTTAGGATATGTTTTGTAGTGTGCTCTATTGTTTTCTTGTGATATAGTTTGACCATTAAGTGCGTGACTTAAATATGTAGTTGTAGAGGATCTCCTCCACTCTCCACAGTAGAGCCTCCACTGCCACCTCAAAGGAAGAGATTAGATACTGACGGTTATTTTGAATTGACTGGATTCAGTAAAATTCCAAGGGAACCTAATATTCATTATACTCATATCGGCCACTCATCTATGGAATTTGAAGACTTGCAAGCTAAAGAGTTTGCAAAAACTTACAATCCACCTATACTGATTTAAGTGGTCCTATTTTAGTGTAAGTTCATCCTTTTGGTTCACCTGCTATTGGTATTCCCTTTAGTACTATTATGTCTAGCTCAAGAGAAGGTCTAGGGGATTTGTCTACCCCCACTTCATCCATGGTGGTCAGTGGAGTCTCTCCTTCACTAGCAAGTTCTCCTACACCATGTATCTCTATTGTACCTATAGTGTCTATTAACTTTGGTTCATCTACTTCGGTGTCTCCAAGTTCCTGAGTGGTTAATCCATAGGCACCCTTAAACAATTTTGGCCATTATGTAGTAATGGTTACCGGGATACTTGGTGCACCATTCACTTCTTCTCTGTTATTTCAGACTGCTCAAAGTGGTCCTAGTGGATCCAATCCATTCATCCAATGTTTTCTGTGGTATGGGGGGGACATCCCTCCATCAACTCCTTATGTAGGTCCACCACCTACTTATATGGGTGTGTCTTCTAGAGGTCCAAACCACTTTTCATGTTTTAACTTTGATACTTCTAATCAGGTGTTGAATGATGCTTTTGGGAAATATCCTTTCTCACTTTTTAGAGGGGGAATATCAGCTCCTATCTTTGCAAATGTAGCTTTGCTTGGAACTAGTCAAACACAATATCACACACCACAAGTTACTAACCCTTTGGCCTTTGGTTGGAACCCTTTTCAAAACCTTGGTATTTTTCATAACCAGTGGCTGGGGGTGACCACAATCTATCATTCAGGAGCCCTGGTGCACGTACTTCCTCACCCAAGACTTCTCAATACCAATTTCTAGCTCAGCCTCATTTACCTTTTTTGGAAACTTTAAACTTACCACAGTTATTGAAACTAATGAATAAACATGTGTGTCATAATCAGATATGGCCACCAGTGCCAATCAAATTACCCTCAAACATTTACAAATTTTGAAGACCCAGGTTCCCATATTACGACTTTCCATTTATGGTGCTCTTACAACTCACTGAGTGATGATTATGTTTAGTTAACACTATTTCAATGAACACTAACTAGTGTAGAATAAAATTGATACATTGAACTCCCATCGGCCACATACAACAATTTTCTTGATTTGGAAACCGTTTTCTTGAATCACTTTCAACTTCTTGTCCAGTATGATGCCGGTGCAAACCATCAGTCAAATTTTAGGAATACCAAGGCCACTCATATATTTGATCACATTCAGGAGTGGAGAAGGATAAAGAGGCTTATCAAATCCAATATTCATCCTGAGTTCTTATTGGAATGGTTTTTTAAATCATTATTGCCTTATATTTTAAAAGATGTTTCCACATCGGGAGTGAATACGAAGGAAGAGACCATTCTCAAGTTAGAGCAAAAGGATTTGATATATACCTAGTCTGACATTTTATATGAAATTGTCCTTAAGGTGCCAAGGTCTAATACATACTTTGCTCAACCCAATACTAGACCAGATGCAGATGGCATGGTAGGTTCAGTTGACACATTGATTATAGAGTCACTGGATAAACAAGTCCATAATTTGTTAGTGAAGAAATTTGCAGCAAAGGAGGATAAGGCTACCATCCCCTCACCCAAAATGTGAATGTATATTCGACACAATTTACCCAAAAGGGAACTCAGTGGCCTGGTGGGAAAAATAACAAGGGTAAAAAGAGTGGGGCGAACCAAAACAAACCAAAACCCACAAACAGTGTTGAGCTAAGTAAGAAAACGAAGAAGAAGGCCAAATTCCCTTGCAAGTTGTGCCAAGTAGACCATATTACCTATCAATTCCCATTAATAGACCAAGCACGAAAGTTTCTAAAACAACAACAACCGATTGTCTTGAAGGATAAATTTCCCCAAGGACATGATGCAACTTCTAGTTCAAAATATGTTTGGGGCACACAAAATGCTCTTGTTAATCAGTCCTATATCCATATGGTTCGATCCCATTCTTTGTTACAAACCAAAAATAAGAATTATGAGTTGGAGGCTCAGTAGAAAGATAAGCAGAAATATTTCCCATTCCGATGGATAAGAAACAGGGGACTATATGCATCTATACAAATTTCCATGATTTAAAAAAATCTTGTGCCAAAGACAACTACACTAGACTATTTATTGATCAGATCATTGATGCTTGTGTGGGTAGCGAGGTGTTTTTGTTTATAGATGGTTTTTCAGGGTACAAACAGATTCATATCAAACCAGAAGACCAACACAAAACTTCCTTCATTTGTCCTTGGGGTACATTTGCATATAAAAAGATTCCTTTTGGCTTAAAAAATGTCGGAGCAATCTTTTAGCGAGAAATGAACTTTGCTTTCCACAATATTAAACATATCGTTGAACCATACTTAGACCATTTCCCTACCCAGTATTAGAAGAGAAAGGATCATCTAGATCATCTTCGCTTAATTTTTGAATGATGCAGACATTACAAGATCCACTTAAATCCCCATAAGTGTGTCTTCTGCGTCTAGTCAAGGCAATTAATCAGTTTCATGATTTTGAATAATTGGGTAAGGGTCGATCTTTTAAAACTTGAGGCAGTTGTCAATCTTCCTCCTCCTGGATTCATTAGGAAATTACAAATCATGCAAGAAAAATCCAAATTTATTCAGTGGTTTATCGTAAAATATGCCAAGATCACCAAGGGTTTCATGTGCTTGTTTAAGAAAGACACTCCATTCCTATTGGATGAAATTGCACAACAATATTTCAAGGCATTAAAAAAGGCACTAATAACGGCTCCTCTCTTGCATCCACTAGACTACATTAAGGACTTCATATTGTATTTGGATTCATATGAGTCAACTATAGGAGTGGTGTTGGTTCAGGAAGATGAAGAGCTACAGGAGCATGTTGTCTACTATCTTAGTTGCACTTTAGCAGGTTCTGAATTGAGACACTCCCACATCGATAAAATCGCTTTAGTGACAGTTTATGTCATCTAGAGGTTAAGAAACTATATTCTGTTAAGGACAACCACTATGGTTTCGGATGTAAATCCTTTCCAATATGTTTTTATCCTGGTGGATAATCAGGAGAAAATTTAATAAATGGATTGTCATTGTCCAAGAGTTTGACCTTAATTTACAGTCTGCTAAATCTAAGAATTATTTAGTGTTCACAAAAGTGATTTCATAGTTCTCGACCGAAGAAACCATAGTGACAGAAGATGAATCATTTCTGGATGAATACATATTCTTAATTTCAAACTCTGTTCCTTGGTACATGGATATCCCAATATATCTATGGACTTTGAAATGTCCCGCAAACTTCTTAAGGGAAGATCGACATAAACCAAGATAAAATACAAGGAACTAACTCATAATAGGTGATACATTATATAGAAGAGGGGTATACTCCATTTTTCATCGGTATCTCACCCATGAGGAGGATGAGCATGTCCTAAATGATTCACACAATGGAGCACATGGGAGTCATTTATCTGGGTTAACAAGGACCCATAAAATCTTACGTGTCGGTTGTTTCTGGCCCATTATATTCAAATATTGTGTGGATGCAGTGAAACACTGTCATATGTGTTAGATTTACACCAGGAAAATGCAGTCATATCCTACTCATATTTTTCCCATCATCACAGTAGGTCCCTTCACCAAGTGGGGGGTTGATTTCATGATGTGTAACCCAGTGTCTACTAGGGGGAACAAGTATATCATTTTCGTTGTTGAATACTTCACAAAGTGGGCAGAGGAAATTCCTACATTTAAATCCAATGGTGAGATGACGACGTATTTCATTTTCAACTAGATCATTTCTAGGTTTGGCATCCGAAAAGAGATTGTCACTTACCATGACAGTCATTTCCAAAATAGGATGATGAAAAAATTGACCACTATGTTAGGTTTTAGGCAAGACCACTCATATTCCTTTTACCTGTAAGCGAATGGACAAGTAGAAGAAGTCAATATGAATTTGAAAACCATTCTCAACCGAACATTAATGCTAGTAGGTCAAACTGGAAAATTATGTTGTATCTAGAAATTTGGGCGTATCAAACCAATGTTAAGACTGCCACATGTTTCTCACCTTTCCATCTTGTTCACGAGGTAGTCAACTTTTTCTCAACATGTCATATTATGGTTCTTGGCAACTGCATATGTATGTGATTATTTTCTTCTATAGTTTGTCATAGATATTGTAATGGGTTTTTCTAGAGTGGGTGGTAGGAGTACCCCTAAAAAATGATGGGGGTTGTATTATAGCTCAAAATGACACATCTCTTCCTCTGACCACTTTTCCATGATTATGTCGCATGTCGACACTTCCATGACGACAGTTCATGAAAAGTTACTGAAAAAACACCTGACTTGGAGGACCTATATATTGAGTTATGTAACACCATTTCACCTCATCTCTACACCATTGGAAAGATATTTCTATTAGCTAAAACTTTCTAGAAGACACTAAAGCCTGAAAATGCCTAGAAATACCCTTAAAATCAGTTATTTTGTCTGTACACGAGTTGCTCTCTATAATACCCATGTATGTATGCGAGTTTCTCTCTATGATACCCGCGTACGTACGCGAGTTGCTATATATACGTGACTTTCTTTATTAGAAACCCACGTGTATTTTTCGTGTACATGACTGTTGTATTCAGCAACCCACGTACGCATCTTAAAAATGTCAAAAAACATGACTTTTGAATTTCAGGTAGTTTGGGTAGTTATGCAACTGACTCCTTCAGTTGTAACTACTTTGTCTTCACCCCTAGCTCTTCCTTAAGCATATAAATAGAGGTAGGGAGGTCCATGAGAGGAGACTTGAATCTTTGCATTGTTATGCTCGAGGATTTGGAGCTCTCTTTGCCCACACCTTTGCCCTGGTGATCATCCTCTTTTGTTACAGAGCTTGGAGGTTGAGTTCTTTGGAGAAGAGAATAAGCAGAACTGGATCAAGGTTTCGTGAGGTACAAAACTTGAATAGAAGGTATACTTGTACTTGTTTTCAAGATTAATAAAGATGTGATTTCCTTCTTCTTCCCAAATCATTGTTCAATGTGTGATTGAATCTCTGTTTATGATCATATGATAATGTTATTCAGATCATTATTTCAGGTTTATTTGATTATCATTGCTTTATATGTGGTCATAATGGTTTGAGGAAGGTATAATTTGTTTTGCAGGTCTCTTGGAGCAAGAGGAGCAAGAAGAGGATTGAAGAGAAAGCTTGGACCAGCCTTCAGTTAATCAAGTGTGGACCATTCTAATCTCTGATCTTGTTTGTATTTACTTGAAGAACCATTTGCATCCACCTTTCAACCCCAATATGTTGATGGCCTCTTAAACCCCAGCCATATGACACTTTCCTTTACAATAGAACTGGGGACTCCGCTAGGGAGAGCCTTGTCTGTTTGGAGTTTCTCTTTATTTCTTTCAGTCTTTTGCATTGTTTCAAGTCCTTCTTTCCACTTAGGAACACCTTATAAGTCTGATAGAACACTTCCCATGCCTTCCTAAGGCAATTTTTGACCTTTTTTTGGGAGTTTTTCCACCCATACACGACTTGTATATTGAGCAGTCGCGTGTCTGGTTTGGTACACGCGACTGTCTATACTATCAACCTGCGTATGAGACACTACTTGTCAGCTATACAACCTGCATGTGCTTATACACATGACTTGTTGTATTGGTAACCTGCATACGTACGTGACTTGCTGTATTAGCAACCCGTGTATGACACGTGACCTGTCAGTAGTGCAACCCACTTGTGGCCCTAAAACAATGTTTTTCCTCATTTTTTGTGGTTCTTTCTACTGTTGTGGGTTGTTTGGTAGGTCTTTTGGTGTCCTCTGCAGGTGCATGACTCCAAGGAGTTAGTTTCATCCCGTTTGGTTGTTCTTTATCTATGTGGTAACCCCTTTTATAGCATGACGGTTTGCTCTTTGCTCTTTCCCCCACCTCCTTTGCTTGGTATAATTTTTGGCTTATGTTTTTGGTCAGCCTCTGTTAGTGATCTTTGTTTGATTTTAGAAGCTTGTTGGTTTTTGTTTCCTTCTTCTTTTGTTGGTTAACTTCACCATGCCAAATAGTTGACTTGTCTCTTATGCAATCCTTCCTTCCAAGTAGGGTTTATACTAACTTTAGTTCATTCTAGTGTTTTTCTGGTGGTTGTATAGCAGAGTTTCCTTTTGTTTTTTTCTTGTTATTTACATACTTTGATTTGTAGGTAGTTTTTATTTTGCATTTATAAAATAAAATTAAAAAGAATGTATACTTGTTTTTGCTGCTTTCCCCCCTACCTCCTTCTTTGGCTTGACCTTGTTGGACAAGGTACTGAGCAGCCTCTGTTTGTAGGTTAGATTTATTATTGGGACTTCTTGACCTTTGTTTATGTCAGTCTTATTGCTCAGTCTCTTCATTCCAAATTTGTTGGCTTGTTTACCTTTGTAAGCCTTCTTTTTCAAGAGAGGTTGATATCCAACTTTAGGGAAACCTAGGGTTTGTTTGTGGGGTGTAGAGTAGTTGTCTATTTTCTTTGCTTACATTACTTGCTTGCATTAGTTGATAGGTTGTTTTTCTTTTTCATTTATAAAAGAAAAATACAAAAACACATGTTTGCTTTATATGCATGTAGATTAGGTTTTTAGTCTAGATTGCATAGCATATATTTTTTTGTGGCTTTCAAGTTTCTATTTGAAAATGAAAAGATAATAGTTTTTGCTTTTTGCAATTCATATCTCTTTGCTTAGTCATTTTGTTTCAACTTTGAGTCAAAACACCACATAAGTTTCATGCCATTTACCCTCTGACTAAAAATAGCCCTTAAAATAAACGATATAATTTAAAAATTATTAGTAAGTTTTATTTTATAGGGTCATACACCAACTAGCTTAGGCTAGACTTATGGATTAGGGAGTTTCAACTCTCCAAAAGTGTTTAAATTTTAGACGTAGTTGGCCAATCACTAGGTAAACCCTTCTCTATGTTGATTGTATCTGGGAAGCTCCTCTCAAATGGGAGTTAAGCACGAGGCCGCGTGGAGACTTGGACTGAGGAGATAACCCTCTGATTCCTTGTCAAAGTATAGACCAAGGTTTTTACACATCTGGGGATTCTGTCTTAGACAAGGTTTCAGGCTTTGCTACCCTTCCCATGTGTGCGAACCAGGCTTACGACTGTCCCCCTAGACTGTCAATATAGTTAAGTTATCCTTTAGTCTCTTTGACATCTAGGGTTCATACACAGGTACACCGGAAGGCTATTTTTGGTTGACCTTGAACGGGCTTGGAAGGTAACCCCGGTAGAAAGTATGGGAGGGAGGTGGGTGATTCCTCTGCTTGTGCCTAAGAACATCTACAGGGATGCCAAGTAACTGTCTATCAGCTTTCTTCTGGAAAGTATATCTTATACCTATTTTTCTGTTTGGCTTTAGGAATTTTTACTGAGTGCTGTGTGGTTTGTCTGTAATTAGTGTGCCTTTAGGTGTGTGCTTTGTACTTTTGGTTCCCTATTGACCTTATACTTGGTCTTATTGTTTGAAACTATGGCTAACACCCCCTTCAACACCAACCAAGAGATCTCCATGCTAGGAACTCCTTGTACTATTCCTCTCATGGGGAATGTTGGTGTTCCCTTGATGGCCACCCTAAATCTACCTGGATTCACCGTAGGGCTACCGGTGTGGTTGTTTTCCACTCCAACTATCCTGAATGCTCCTGATGCTTCTCAAGTAAGCTCCTTATATCAAGGGCATCAAAAAACTGCTTCCCCTTCACCTGTAGTTGATTCTCCTTTTCCTTCTACCTCATGCGGTGAAAGTACTGATACTAGTAACCGACAGTCTAAAAGGAGTAAAAGAAGGAGGAATAGGAAGAAGGCACATAAGGAAGGAGGCACCCATTTAACCTTTGTAGGTCAAGTTGAACCTCACCACCCAGCCTTTGCAATTCCTACTGGGGGCACCCATCCAACCTCTGCAGGTCATGTTGGATCTAAGCACTCAACCTCTGCAAGTTAATTTGATCTTCACCATCCAGCCTCTATTGATCATGATGCTGGGATCCTTCCAACCTTTCCAAGTCATGTCGGATCTAGTCACTCAGCCTATGCTGTTCATGCTGACGGCACCTGTTCAACCTCTGCTGTTCAAGTTGAACCTCCCCATCCAACCTTTGTAATTCATGTTGGATCCATCCACCCAGCCTCTGTAGTTCATGCTGGGGGCACACACTCAACTGCTGCAAAGCATGTTCATCCTAGCCACTCAGCCTCTGTTGTTCATGTTGGTGGTGCCCATCCAACCTCTACAAGTCATGTTGGACCCAGTCTCTCAGCCTCTGTAAGTCATGCTGGGGGCAGTCTCTCAGCCTCTACAAGTCATACTGGGGGCAGTTTCTCAGCCTCTATGGTTCATGCTGAAGACAATCTGTCAGCCACTTTGAGTCATGTTGACACTGTTGAAAAGACTACCCGTTCAAAACTCAAGCCCAAGTTTCCTTGTAAGCTTTGTGAGGGAGACCACCTTACTTATAAATTCCCTTCTATCGTGGAGGTGCGAAGAGTTTGGTTTCATGGTCATCCCATTTTTTAACATTCTGAAGCTTTTCAACAACCAACCTCTCTTAGTCAGGTTGGACCCAGTCACCTGGCCTCTGGTGTTCATGATGGGGGCAGAATCTCATCCTTTGTAGGTCATGTTGAGAGCAAACAGTCAGCCATTGCTAGTCATGTTGACACCGTTGAGAAAACTAGTCGTTCGAAGTGCAAACTTAAGTTCCCTTGTAAGCTATGCGAGGGAGATCATCTTACTCACCAGTGCCCTGCTATCGCAGAGGTGCAAAGAGTGTGGTACGAGACTCAAGAATTTCCTTCTCTTGAACAACCTATAGTTTCTCAATAACCTACTCAACCTTTTGTTGATCAAGTAGTCGAACCAATCTTAGATTTGGTCGATCCCACTCTTCTTTTGGAGAGTGATCATGATGTGATTGAACCAATGTCATCTTTGGTCAATCCCACTCTCCCTTCAGAGAGTGAATTTCATGAAGCGGTTGAATTGATTTTAGTATCGATCAATCCCACTCTTCCTTTGGAGAGTGAAGTGTCTGCTAGTCACATTTTCTTCACTTCCAGTTCAGAACTTACTAAACAAGGGGGCACTGAACTTGCTTTGGATCAACCCCCACCAAGCTCTCGGATTGCTTCCTTTGATTGGGATAGCCTAGTTGAGCTGCGCCTTCCTTCCGATGCACCTTTCCAGATAAATTTCAAAGTTTAATCATACACGATTGCTCATTTTATTGTTGATGAAGGAGCCTCAGTTAGTATCTTGTCTGCTCGTGCTTGGTGAGGCATGGGATCTCCCAGCCTTGTGTCAACTGCTAGTCAGTTACCGACGTCTGATAGAAGAACTTGTATAGCATTAGGAATTCTTGCTCAAACACTTGTTACTTTGGGTGGGAAGACCGTCTTAGTTGAATTCATGGTGATAGAAGACTCCTTGGAATTCAATATGCTCCTTGGACGTGATTATTTCTATTCCATGCAAGCTGTGATGTCAACATTATTTCATGTGATGTACTTTAATCATGGCAAAGAAATTGTCACTATCGATCAATTGGATTTTCTTGATCCATCTCCTGACCCGACTAGAGACTAGGTCTTTCCTTTATTGATTCCCAGTGTCTCTATAGACACTACCTCGCCATAGGTGAGCTATGTGGCCTCATGTCCTTTACGTTTAATTGCTACTAAGAAGCAGCCTCAGTTTTCATGCTTACCTACTTGGGACTTGGTCCCAGTAGTTGACCAGGTGAGTCATCCTATACAGATTGTGGAGCCTGCTCTTCACTCTGTTGATCCATTCAAAAGTTTAGACATGTGTCCTATCTTGGATGATCTCCTTCCTTTGGATGAAGTCTTCCTAGAGTCTTTGATACAGTCTGACCTTCTTTTGGATGTTAGTTCAGTTGTGACTAAGTCTAACCCTGGTTTTCCTAGTAATCCTGACCTTTCTTCTTATATTGGTCTTTTTTAGTCTTTTGACTCTTCCTTAAAATAGCAAGTCAGTGATCGTGATGAGTTTTATTTTTCTTATGAATTTTCCAACTCCTGTGATATTGAGTTTGTTCCTACAGACTCTATCTCCCTTGTTGATTTTTTCTCTCCTTCCGAGGTTGATCTTATTGATTATAAACCCTTGAGCCTTGGTTCTATAGAATCTTCTTCGGTCGATTCTGCCTTGACTTTACCTTTTATAGAAGATAGAAAAGTCACACGTGTTTCTACCAAAGTGACCTGTATCATAAATTTTCTGTTGAATATGATCCTGATGTTGTTGTTTCTTGGAGATGGGATTCTTAGTTGGAGTCACAACTTTTTATAGGCCTCATCTTGTTTTTCAAGCTGTAAATGCATTTTCATGTGCCTTGCTCGCACTTATGAGCCTGATGACGACTTCCACGCTTTTATCTCGTTGTATAAGACCTTATCTTTGTTCTCATCATCACTAAGCCTTGTATCATTTCGCCTTTGCAACTTGACACCTTTTACCCTGAGGAGATGTTCCCTGACTGTCCTTATCTTGCTCACTTTCCTTGCATTATGCATAGGTTTGTTCCTTGCGCTTGGAACTAGTTTCGCCTGTCTATGACACTCGTCTCCTCGCATTTAGAGAATTCTTTCTGCTCTCCTTCAAGCTCGTTAAAAACAGTAACGAGGCCGTGAGTTGAATTTTCCGGACTCATTAAAACTTCACAGAAAATATTTTGAGTTTCTTTAGGCCCAGGTCTGACTCCTCAAAATACACTTGACTACTGAGTAAACTTGTCCATTCAGGCTCGTTAAGAATATGTGAATGGGCATCCACATTGGTGGTAGGTTATCGCTTTCTCGAACCATGTGGAATAATATGAGAAAGGAACACTCTCTTTTCTTTAGAATTGATAAGAGTATTCTCAGGCATAGGTTTATCACTTTTCCGGACCTGAGGAACTAAACTTACAGAAAAGGAACCCCCGGTATGAGCTTAGTTTTCTCTTTTTTGTGCTCTGGACCAAAACATGAAAAAGATTTCGAGTGTACTTTATGTCTTTGTCATGCTCATTAAACCCTAAAGAACAAAGCATCAAGTTTATTGTTGTAAGCTCCATTTCTCGTAATCAAATGGATCTTTCCGAGTGATCTTGCCTTCCTTCACAATCGTAAAATGTAGGCTATATGCTGCTTTTGAAGGAGCGTTGGGTAGGTGGTAATTTAACCTTTTTTGGACCTTCCTGACTAAGTACAAAAAAGGTGCACCTTTTCTTCTTTGGAAGTTAAGAGAGTTCTCCTTTGGTATGTTTTATACTTTTTCAACCTCAGGAGACTAAATTGTATGAAAAAGAACCCCCCTAGAGTCTTCTTTGGAGTTTTTAGACTCTCTAAACTATGAAAACACCATCAAGCATGTACTAGTTTGGGCTCGTAAAATCCATGAATCAGTGTTTTATCAAGCATTCTTCTTTCTTTTCTTCGAGCTTGCCAAAAATGAAGATGGTCCTGATTTTGCTTTCTTGGACTCGTTAAACCTTTACAAGAAAGAGGGGAAGGGAAGTTCATTCACATGTTTTTTACATCGTGGCAGCAAGTCTTGTTTCCTTGAACAAAGCACCAGATTTGAGTCTATCAACAGTTGGCTCCTAGTATTTTGATCTTATCCTGATTCATAGTTTTCTTACTCCTCTACTTGATCTCTTTTCCAATTATATGGGGAATCTTTCAATGTATCCTACAATGTAGATTTGTTTCATTGGTCCTTTTTGTGTCAAAAGCTTCCTAAGTCACTTTTGTGTCATGCTCACTGTTCAAGGATTAAACCTTTGTCAGCCATTCTGCAGTTGCCTTGACCTTTTGTGTCAGCCATTCCCTGGTATTAGTTCATTACATCATGTCTTCAGCGCCCTTGTCGTGAAATTCAATACCAATTCCAGATCTAATTAGTCTTTGACTTACCTCATGTTGGATGATGAAGGATGCCTTAATTCCTTCCTTCCAACGGATCTCTTCCTATCGACTGCAACACATCTTGCTCTGGGAATGAGATTTAGAGTTTTATGACAGTACCTTGGGGATTGTTGTCATCAGTGGAAATTTCCCTCTCTATTGGGTGGTGGGAATACCTTAATGTCTCATACTCGATGGATTCTTCAAGTGTTCGACTTAGAGTCCTTGTAATCACACTTGTTAGAATGTACTAGGTACCTTGGGGACCATTTTCATTAATGGTGATTTCCCTCATGTTTGTTAACGGTTCTCATTATTGACTGGTAATCAAACAGTTTCCTCCATGTTCGACTTCAACTCCTTTATTCACATGGTTAGGATTTGTACCTTTTTTGGGTGGTTTGGATTGAAGCCCTTGGGCTAACAGTAGCATTGTCATGTTTTGCTATTTCCCAAGTTGTGCAAGACCTTGTTACACTTTATATGAAATTTTGCTGAGACATAGATCCACCTTGTATTTTTGTGGCTATGATCGATTGTTGAGCATGGATCCACCTTGTTCATTTGTGGCCATGACTCCTTTAGATTTGATATGCTGCCTTTTTGCATATTGAGTGACCATGATAGTTTCATCAGTTATACATATGTTGGATCCACCTTATATATTTATGGTGATGTTTTTTATATGGAATTGTATGTCCCAAAGATCAGTTTTTCTGACATTGATCTCTCTTATAGGTACCTTTGTTCGAGCCTTTCAATCTTGGATTCTCTGCTCTCTCCATACGCAGTTGTTTCCTTTATAATGTATTTCGGCTATTATCTTCCCCTATAACCTCACACTTTAGGGGGCATCTATTATAGCTCAAAATGACACATCTCTTCCTATGACCACTTTCCCATGATTCTATCACATGTCGACACTTCCATGATGACACTTCATGAAAAGTCACTGAAAAACCACCTAACTTGGAGGACCTATATCTTGAGTTTTGTAACTCCGTTTGACCTCATCTCTGCACCGTTGGAAATATATTTCTGTTAGCTAAATCTTTCTAGATGACACCAAATCCTGAAAATGCCTAGAAATACCATTAAAATGAGTTTTTTTGTCTATACACGAGTTGCTCTCTATAATACCCGCATATGTACGTGAGTTGCTCTCTATGATACCCATGTATGTACACGAGTTGCTATATATACATGAATTTCTGTATTAAAAACTTGCCTGTATTTTTCTTGTACATGACTGTTGTATTCAACAACCCACATACGCATCTTAAAAATGTCAAAAAACATGCCTTTTGAATTTCGGGTAGTTTGGGCAGTTATGCAACTGACTCCTTCAGTTGTAACTACTTTGTATTCTCCCCTAGCTCTTCCTTAAGAATATAAATAGAGGTAGGGAGTTCCATGAGAGGAGACTTGAATCTTTGCATTGTTATGCTGGAGGATTTGGAGCTCTCTTTGCCCACACCTTTGCCCTGGTGATCATCCCCTTGTGTTCCAGAGCTTGGAGGCTGAGTTCTTTGGAGAAGAGAAGTAGCAGAACCGGATCAAGGTTTCGTGAGGTGTCGAACTTGAAGAGAAGGTATACTTGTACTTGTTTTCAAGATTAATAAAGATGTGATGTCCTTCTTCTTCCCAAATCATTGTTCAATGTGTGATTGAATCTCTGTTTATGATCATATGATGATGTTATTCAGATCATTATTTCAATTTTATTTGATTATCATTGCTTTATATGTGGTCATAATGGTTTGATAAAGGTATAATTCATTTTGAAGGTCGCTTGGAGAAAGAGGAGCAAGAAGAGGATTGAAGAGAAAGCTTGGACCAGCCTTCAGTTAATTAGGTGTGGACCATTCTAATCTCTAATCTTGCTTGTATTTACTTGCAGAACCATTTGCACCCACCTTTCAACCCTAGTATGTTGATGGCCTCTTAAACCCCAGCCATAGGATACTTTCCTTTACAATAGGTTGCTACTATGAAATGATCAGAGCATTGCATGATGGGGAGGATTGGTTTTGTATTGATTTCTGATTTCAGGAGTTTGTGGGTCCATCTCTGCAGAGGAAAATAGATCATTTTTCATAGTCAGTTCGTATTGATTTTTTAAAGGAAAGGAATTTTGGGTGGCATGAATATTGATATTATACAAAGTCATTTATCCTCATTAAATGATAATACATTTATCCCATTTTTCTAAATTATATCCAACATGTGATGCATTTGATGTTTCCTCTTTGTCTTTTGACCAATGTTTCCATACTTCCTAGCTTTGGGCCTCTTTCCTCTCACTATGCACAAGAAAAGTTAGCCTACACAATCATCATGTACAGAGCGAGCTTGAGCTCCTCACTTATGCTTCAGTATTCCTCCACCGTCCAAACCACTAATTTGGATGCAATTAAAATAACTACTCAGGCAACTATGAAAAACTGGTCGACAATGGTTGTATTATATTATGTTTTCACAATGAAAGGATTTAATTTGTTGTGTTCTTTTAACAAAAATAACTATGATACGGAAAGTAGGTATGGTTTTCCTATATATAGGATTAATTTATGAAAAGGTTTTGGTGAAGTACTGTGACCATATACAATGAAGTGATGCAAATATGATAACCACCTATCATGGTGAAGTATAAATGAATAAACAAATATTCCTTATGATGAGACTCGATAGGATTAAGATATGATAAGGATGTGACTTGGAAAGTTTGTCGAAGGGGTCATTCAATAATGAGGACAACAAAAAGAGGTAGGGACATGGTGATCTCCTTTACCTGAACATGATTTTACTGGCAAAATGACTAGGAAACAAAATTCAACGTGTTTGTCTAAGTCGCTAGGTCCTGACACTTTGAGTTAAGAATCAAATTCATTGAAATTTATGGGTTTGGAAGTAGTCTTATGGCTTGACCCAACATGACTAAAAATTACCAATATGTATTTTGTTGAAAATTGTATGTTGTTATTATTTCCACCTTGGAGGAGAGGATCGACAATTAGATTGAATTCTTACTCATACTATGTCGTGCTAAAATATGATAGAGTGCCTAATTTTGTGACGGTTAATGCGATATGTCTTGTAGTTAATTTGATATCCTGTTTATTTTTGGATGACTAGTAAGTGATGCAAATCTATGTAAGTATTGAAAATTATTGGGAAACATTAGTGGGTTTATATTAAGTAAAATTATTGTTGAAATATCGAGAAGGTGATGGAAACTTGTAAGGTGAAACATGAAATCAATGCTAGTAGCATACCTAGTGCTTATGGACATGACCATTTTATGAAAATATAATAGAATGGAATGAAGACCTAAATCTAAAAATAAAGAGAAACTAAGATTAAATGAATGAAAAAAAATTAACTTCAGGTTTAAGTTTCCTAAAGAGGGGGAGTATGTAATGCCCCATTTAGGGATAAGAAAAGTAATTAAATAAAATCATTATGTAATATAAATACATGACACGATTTGATACTAATGTATAATGGTTAGTGTCTCTGTGTAAACTGGAATGGAATGATTCATGTATTAATACCTAATATCAAGGATATATATAGTCCCAATACTACGACCTAGGAGGACACATTGGAAATACATAGACAATACTAATACTTATTCTAGAACTTCGGGATGAAGTTTCCTGAAGTGTGCATGTATGTAACACCCTATTTTTACCTTGAATTTTGAGATTTTTACGACTAATATTTGTATGGGATGAAGCCACACAACAATATTTCAAGGCATTGAAAAGAGCACTGCTATTAGCTCCTCTTTTGTGCGCACTAGACTACACAAAGGACTTCATATTGTATCTGGCTGTATCAGAGCCCATGATTGGTGTGGTGTTGGTTCCAGAAGATGATGGGTCTCAAGAACACGTTATCTACTATCTAAATCACGCTTTCCTTGGCCCTGAATTTTGATATTCACATGTCAATAAATTGGCTTTGATGGTAGTCTATGTCGTCCATGGGTTCAGACACTACATTCTACTAAGGACAACTACTCCCATCGAAGATGTAAATCCTTTCCAGTATGTTATCTTAGCGCATAATTTAGGGAAAATTGAATCAGTGGATTGTCCTTTTCCAAGAGTTT
Source organism: Pseudotsuga menziesii (assembly GCA_001517045.1). Lineage (NCBI taxonomy): Eukaryota > Viridiplantae > Streptophyta > Pinopsida > Pinales > Pinaceae > Pseudotsuga > Pseudotsuga menziesii. The sequence goes on from LPNX011156471.1 coordinate 42,453, forward strand.
GACCTATATTTTCAGTCCACAAAATCTAAGAAGTAACTAGTATTTGTGTAAATGATTTCAAAGTTCCAGACCAAAGAAAGCGTAGTGATAGAATATGAACCATTTTTGGATAGATACATCTTCTTGATTTCCACCTCTGATGCTTGGTATGGGGATATCCTAGTGTATATTTAGATGTTCAAATGTACTATGACCTTATCATGAGAAGATCAATGTAAGTTAATAATAAATGCGAAAAAATACCTCATAATTCCTGATAGTTTCAATAGACAAGGGGTGGATTCCATCTTGTGTCGATGGGTCACCCATGAAGAGGTTGAGTTTTTCCTAAATGATTCTCACAGCATAACATGTGGGGGTCATATATTTGGGTTAGCATAGGACCAAAAGATATTATAGGCTGGTTATTTATTTCCGACCATCTTCAAATATTTTGTGGAAGCAGTGAAATGTTGTCACTTGTACCATCTTTACACCAGGAAAATGTAGTCACACCTTTCTCCTCTTTTCCCCATCATCGCGGTAGGGCCCTTCAATAAGTGGGGGGTTGATTTCATGACATGCAAACTAGTTTATTCTAGGGGGAACAAGTATATCATGATCTTTGTTGGCTACTTCATGAAGTGGGAAGAGGCAATGCCTACCTTTAAAGTCGATGGTGAGATGATGACGTAGTTCATTTTCAATTAGATTGTTGCTAGGTTCAATATTTTGAAAAATATTGTCACTGGCCATGGAAGTCACTTCAAGAACAAGATGATGATTGAATTGATTTCCATGTTAGCTTTTAGGATAGACCATTCGTCTTACTTCTACCCGCAAGTGAAAGAATAAGTAGAGGAATTCAATAAGACCTTGAAAACGTATGATGAATGCAAGTAGGTAAAATTGACATATGATGTTGTATCCAGGTATTTGGGAATACAAAAAAATGCTAATAATGCCACATGGTTTTCACTCTTATAGCTCTTTCATGGGGTGGAAGTAGTCATGCCTTTTTAATGCAAGATACCATACTTGAAAATTTCCATTGATGTACTTATGAACACTACAGAGATTGAGGAATGTTTTCTACATTTAGAGAATCCAGATGAGTAGTGTAGACATGTTCTCACAGAAAACAAAGCACACAAAAATTAGTTAAAATACCAATATGACAAGGCTATAAAACCTAGGGTTTTCTCTGAGGGAGAACTTGTCCTAATCTAGGATCAAGATAAGGAACCCCTAGGGGCATGAAAATTTAAATATAGGTGGTTAGGCCCATACATTGTGTCAAACATTCTAAAGAATAGAGCATATAGATTAATTTATTATGATGGTAATAAGTTGTTGAATCCCCAAAATGGGATCTACTTGAAAAATTATTACGCCTAGGCACTATGCTTTTTCATGTATTATACTTGTATAATTATGTAAATGGTCGTAAGTGGTTAGTGTTTCTTATGTAGTATAGTGTTGTTTCATATGTTTATGGAATAGTTCATAGGGTTCATTGATGGTGCCATCCTTCACACTTGTAATCTAGCTTCAACTTCTTGGGTTATTTATGCACCCCTAAGACAACTGGTTTCCTTAGGAGGCACCTTCTTGGGTCCTGTAACTAACAATGTAGCTGAGTACAATGTTTTCACTGAGATTCTTTGGGATGTTATTTCACATGGTATCACCTATCTGGAAGTCATACTTGACTCCCAGTTAGTATTTTCTTAGCTCAATAGGGCCTACCAGGTGAGACACCCTACTGTTCTCATGGGGAATTCACTTAGTGAACCTCTTACATAGTACGTATGATCATGGGATATTAAAGAACACCCTTAATTTCCAAAGATATTGGCCCAAAATCTTTTCGTTGAAACCCCCCCCAATACTTAAAACCTCCTACCCACCTTTTTTTGTACCTCAATCCTTATAAACCACCCTACCCACCCCCACCTTAAACCCCTCATCCCCCCCAATACCTGCAGTATATTGGTTCAATTTTTGACAATTTTAAAACCCATAATATGAACTAACGTGATAGGATATTGGTCAACAAGTGAAGACCCCGTGACTGTTCTATGTCATTTTTTATGAATTGGGTTACTTGAAAGGAATTTTGAACATATTTCATATAATCACATTCCAAGAAATCAAAATACTATTACTCATGCATTTGCAAATTATGTGTGTGTGTGTGTGTGTGTCCATATACATTGAGTTTGATTCAAAGATACTATCAATATGTAGATCCAAAATAAAAAATGGTATCTTAATCATCATGTGCTAAACAAATATGGATGCACCTTAGTCTCATCGGTTGCAGCTGCCTCCACTTCCTCTCAATAACATAAATCATCTAGGGACACCTTTCGAAGAAGGTGTAAGCAGGATGGAGGTAATCCTATGACATGCTCCTGCATGTCCATTGTAATTTTCTCCATCCTCAATGTTGGTACATTATTCATCAGCCTATCCAGCTTCCCCTCCATAATATGAAGCATAGCTTCATTTCCATGAACCTCCACTGGTTTCATGAAGGTCCTTGTATGTCCATCTAGTCGGACAGTTCCAATATCTACATATCATTAAAATATGTTTCAGAATCAAGTACATATTGTTGGAGTATCGGTACAACCAAATGGTATAATCGATGCACCTATGGGAATTCCCTAGTGATAGGGTCTTGTGCTGTGTTTCCAATGTTCAGCAACATCTGTAGGTTTTCATGTAAAAACAAACCTTACATGGTATCAAAGCATAGGTCTCACATTCAATTCCCTTGAGCTACGTCGGAGGAGGGGTGTTGGAGTATTGGTAGAGCTGCATGGTATAACCAATGCACCTCTGGGAATTTCCTAGTGATGGGGACTTGTGTTGGGTTTCAAATGTTCATCAACATGTCCAGGTTTTGGTTTAACAACAAACCTTACATGTATGTATGTACAAAATTATGAACAAAAATTTATAAAAACTAAATATTAAAAAAACTAAAAGACTTACCCATTCCTCCCCATGCTTCCCCAAGAGGGAGAGCTAGCTTTGGATCACCATGAAAGTCCAATACTACATATGGAAAATGCTCCAGTGCAGGAACCTATTATATCCAACATGAATAAAATTCATTATCATAACCACTCTGGACTCCACTACCACCAGCCTGGAAGAGGAATATATCTCCCCACCTCTTAACTCAAGGCTCACGGGGAGAGATGGGTACACGTGTCACTGTAGGTCTCAGTGTAGGTACTCTCGAAGAAGAAGAATGCCACTAAAATAATCATGTAACCAAATTTATTCTTCCTCCCTCTCTTGCAATCTGAGAGTTGTTTCTTCATGATTGGGACCAATCCTAAAAACTAGTCATACATCACACACCAAAGACACTCCACTTCTATGTCCATGTGATTCCACGCAACCAAGTGCAAAGCGAATGAACCCTCCGCTCTAACAATAGTGCTCACAAGAAACTTCAAAGGGAAGATATTGATTTTTGATATCGGGACTTGGGTCCCTGATTTTTGAGTCCTGGGTAAACAATAGGTATCAATGTAATCTTGTACACTAAGAGGGTCACCCCCTTGAAAGGTACCCTCCATGTTCACAAGTGCCCCCTTGTTAACCCAAAAATTCCCCACATAGCTCTCTATGTCCTACACCACCTAAGGACACCACCTCACAACACTCATTTCACTCCACAAGACCTTCCATTTGACCCTCACACCTCCAAAAGAGGCCAAGGATGAAGAAAATGGCTAAAAACCCCAAAAAAGAGCCCAAAATAGACCCCCATGAGCTAAAGTCCTCAAAAAGGGGCTAAAACCATGAGAGGGGCTAAAGTTAGGGCAGGAGGGGCTAAAGGCCCAAAAAAGGGGCTAAAGCCTTGACCAAGGGCTTAAAACCCCAAAATCCCTTGGAAAAACTATATAAGGAGGGTGGGGGGTCACTCTCAAAACACTCCTCACTTGCCTATTTTTATGCTACCCGTGGATGCTTTGAGACCTCGTGCTCTCAAACCACCCACTCTCCCTCTCCTCCATCTCCATTTCTCTAAGCCATTGCTTCCCAACCAAGCGAGAGGTGCTCCCATGAGCTAGGGCATGGTGGCCCATTTCCACCTAAGTGAGGTATAATCTCCATTTATTCTTGTATTATTTGTTTTCACTTTCTAACCCTCATCTCTATTTGTAGGTTTTTCATTAACTTTGTTTGCAGGCTTTCTCCATTGTAGCTTAGGTTGATTTTGCAAGTTTTGGAGGCGGAACCCTAACCCACTATGTGTAGAGGGGTTCAACAATGCTCCATCATCTCCTCCTCTTTATTTTCCTATCATTAGTTATTAGATTCAGTTTACTATTGTAGCCATTTGCTTAGATTATCTTAGTTTCAATTTGCGGCTCTGTTTAAGTCATTTTACATTCCATTTTTTACTATTTTCTAATGGTAGGAACCTACCCTTGTGCCTTATAGGAATAAGGGAGCCATTATTACCCCTATAGTGAGGAGAAATTATCACTACAGCTTTGGTGACTCCCCTGGGTGGATCCCATAGGATTCCTGGGAAAAAAAATTCAAGTTTTCAAGTTTTTCAGTTTTTACCCTAGTTTTTCAGAGATCTTAGTTTAGATCTGTTTAAATCTACTTTATTTCCTATTTTTTTCAGTGTTGAATCCTCTACTAGGTTGAGCCGAGTCAGACTAACCCCAGTACCAGTTACTGTCAGCTAGATCTGACCTTGCCTCACCAAAACACCCCTTTCCGGAGTAGGTCGCTCTTATCGATGGAAAAGGTGAGACAAGGCGCACTTAATCCCTAAAAAAGTGCACCCAGGGCACACTTAATCTTCAGACAGGCACGAATTCAGCCCAGGAGCTCAAGTTGTGGCTGTTTTGGCATTTTGTCTGGTCCCCTCGCTCATTTCTGAAAAAATCTCGCGCCCCCCTCACGGGATTTGGTCAGAAATGTGTGGCCTATAACACAGAAGTTGTTTTTAAGTTTAATTAACAATAATTTGCAGTTTTAGAGGACTTTCAATGTGTCCTATCCATGTCTGTCTACCATTGCAGGTCTCTTTTAATTCTAGTTTTCATTTTCTGCAAATAAATCCATGAACAAAGTGTATATGCTAAATCAATCATTAAGGTTTAATAAAATGAACTAGCCCAGCTAAAAGTAACTTAAAATTAACCATCTTGCTGCCCCCTTCCTCCTCTACCCAGCCATCACCCTCTATGGTATTCTGGGATACGATGAAGGAAAAGCTCGTATAGATCTAGGCATTCCATGATATTTTTCCTAAACCACTAAAACCAGGTGACCTGGAAGGTAGAGGGGGTAGAGAAGGAGGGCTTCTAATGGTGCTAAGAATCCTCCCTATTGACCAACCTAGCACTTGGGAGGTGACCTGAGGATCTATGGATGGGATTAGTCCCATTGTGTTGAGAGCCCAACACCTTCTCTTGGTTGAAGAAGAATACCAATGAGAGGTAGACATTTAGTTAGGCCAACAATTTAGGGTTAATCACCATATTTGCTTACAAATTTTTGTTTATGGTTGCATACAAAACCATGATATGAACTCTACCATAAATTCATAAACCATATTGCAAACCAAATACCAGAACAAACAAGCAAACCGACACACCATACCAAATAATTAACCCAACTCAATTCATGACGCTGAGTAAGCCTTAAAATTTACCAAATTTACACTAAGTTCAATCAATTATGTAGTCTTTGAGGACATAAGTCCCTAACTACTTCAACTGTGGGAAGTACTTGGGATTTTCCCAGAAAATCATTGTGAGGAGTACCATAGGAACAACAAAGTAGCTGGTTACTGAGAGGAATTGCCAAGCAAAATGGGCAATGACCCCTTCCAATTGAGTAGAGGCACCCATGAGGAACAAGCCAAGCATTGTCTTTTGGTAGTGTTGGTGGCTAAGAGACCGCCTTCAGCCAATAGGAAGCCATTGAAACTGGGGTCCAAATCTCATACCCACCAGTTTCATACACCAAAGCAAACACAATTGATCCTCCACGATCTTCCTCACGCCTAAGAGGTGAACCACTACCATTTGGAACACTCAGTCAGTACCATTGTAGCTGCTCCTAGCAATCTCCGACACCATCAGAGGGAAACACAACCTCTAATTCTGATTTAGACCCATATCAGTCTGAACCAGACCTCCACACCGCACCATCTAGCCCCATGGCTACTGCAAACCTGGATCCATTTTCCAGCATAACCTTATCAAGTGGACCCATGTCCACATCACAACCTGTCACCCACAATGTGGTAAGCGGTCCAAGCACAGTCATGCAGACTGTCATTAGACAATTTCCACCACCAATAGTGACCAGCCTAGCTGGCCCAGTGGTAACACACGGGGGTAGTGGCCCCTACCACATAGGGGGGCAGTGCACCAACCACCCACATTTCCCCTACTACCATGCATGGGGGAAATTCCCCCACTACCCACACCATCCCACCCACAACAATTTGGGGCATTGGCCCTTCCGCCATGGTGCCACCATAAGCACCCCCAGCCATGCAGATGCATTATGCACTTACAAACCCCACCCCCATTGTGGCCCCATCCCACATCAACTTGGGGTCAAATCTTCCCTTCATGGCTCATCTAAACTTTCCTGACTTGGCTAGATTAAAAAATGAACCCATCTGGCACCAAGATTTCTGACCACCTATGCCAACAAAGCTACCATCAGACATCCCAAAGTTTGAGGGCAAAGCCAGGGAATGTCCCCAAAATCATATAATGACATTCCATCTATGGTTCTCATCCAATAGCATTGTAGAAGACTCTATCAGGTTGAGGCTGTTCCAACGCACCCTTACAGGTGTTGCAGCCAAATGGTACATTGAGCTGCCACAAGCCAAGTACCCCAACTTCAACTCCCTAGCCTTCATGTTCCTACAATATTTCCAACTCCTTGTCAGATATGACGAGGGGGTGGAGATCCTGCTGTCCTATCACCAAAACACCGCCACTCCCATCACTGATCATATCCACGAGTGGTGGTGGCACCGTAGCTTGTGTAAGATCCAACTTGACAACAAGATCTTATTAGATTGGTTCCTCAAGACTTTGCTCCCGCCCATCGCAAAGGACATCGCATCTGAATGTCCCCAATCTGAAGAAGAGGCCAGATTGAAGGCCCAACAATTTGATCTCATATGTGCCCAGTCGAGATACTTGCATACTATCATCCTGGATGCTCCTCGTCTGAGCACCTCCTACTACAATGCACCGGGGGTATCCCACGCAGCGGATGGAATCATAGGGTTAGTCTCCCAACAACCATAGCCTTGACTGACACCACCTACTGTAGCACCACAACCAAGCAACACTGCTAATGTTGCTTACCAAAACCAAGCTCCGGACTATGCTGGAATGATGTCTCAATCTGGAGCAACAACCTCTTATGCACAACCTATGCCACCGAAGTAGGCTCAGGCCATGGCTTGGCCAACACAACAGTATGTGGGGAAAATTCCCACATTCGTGGCACCACCAAGCCCATAAATATACTATGCACCACCAGTGCAACAAGTTCAAGCCCCTGCCCCTGGCCCCGCTCCACCCGCTCCGTTGGGACAAGTGTTCATACAACAAAACCATCCCAACCAACGTGCCCCCAATAATCAACAAGGGAAAGCTAGAAACAACTGGCCCCACAACCAAGGAAATAACCAACTGTAGGGAAGCGGTCAGTAACCAAACCCTTCCAATAATGCTGCGGCTTATTGGCCAGCCCAAAACCCCCCACAACAAAATGAACTAATACGCAATGCTCCATTGCGCACAAACCAACCTTGTACACTTTGTGATGTTTATGGGAATTACACATTTGAGTGTCCCCTCATGGCTCCTGCTAAGCAGGCCATTCAAAATGAGGCCCAACAGGTCGCCAATCCCCCCACTCAAGCCCAACCCAACCAGGCACCACAAGGACCTCCTCCCATGGTTCTTCAAAACCCACTACCAGTCCAAGTACTGGTGGAAACCACTCCCCCTCCCTAAGCCAATCCCAATGCTCCGGGGGCACCGCCCATGGCTGAAACAGGTGTTCACCACCTGATGACAATGACCACTGAAGAGGTCAACTTACAGACTAGATGAAATTAGTATGGTACCAACACTGAACCTGCTGACTCGTCAGCAGCATCCACGTCTAAGACAACCAACCTACCTCTCCAGTTACCCCCATTCCTATGCCCCCCCATACGGAGAATTTCCAATAACACCACAGCTAGAGCTGCAGTCAGCTATAGCATTGTGGATGATTTGGCCCAAACGCCAATCACCAAGTCCGCTCTTGAGGCACTTAAAACATGCCCAACATAGCGGAAAGCCTTACTAGCCGCTCTACGGGTAGTAGACCCCTCCAATTCCAAGTTAATCACATTTGACACATAAAATAGAGAGCCGCGCATGCCCTCCACTATCACCTTCCAAATATTGGTATCCATCCAGAACTTGGTTGTGCACCGATGCATAGTGGATGAGGGGGCATCCATGTGCGTCATGTCTACCTTGGTTTGGTAGAATATTGGATCACCGATTCTACAACCGTCCTCGATGACTCTGTGGGCTTATGATAGACACCCCACTAAATCCCGAGGAATCCTCCCCCATGTCCCCATCATGTTAGTCAAGAAGATAGTCATGATCAACATTGAGGTCGTCAACGCTCAACTGGATTACAACCTTCTCCTTGGGAGGATTTACATGTATGCCATGCAAGCAATCACGTCAGCTATATTTTGCCTCATGATGTTCCCCCATGAAGGGAATATTGTGATGGTTGACCAGCTCACCTACCATGATCCTCAAGGGTTAACAACTCTTGCCAAGGTTATCGCTACCATCACCACCATTGATCCATGGGGGGTGACTGAACATGATAATGTCATCCCTATAACCAACATTATGGTTGAAAACACTTCAGCCTCCCCACCTTTGAATGTGGGACCTGGTTTGTTTACCGATCCCACCATGACGGCTCCTTTCCCATTCGTGTCACCACCACCGACACAAAAGCAAACTATGGACTTGTGCATGGTCTCATCAAGCACTACTCCACCCAAACAACAACCGCAGTTTCATCCCCCCAACCACAACCACAACATCATCCATAGCCGCAACATGAACTACAACCACATCATCACCCACATCAGCAGCATTATGCGCAGCTGCAACAACAACCTCACCCCCACATGCAACCAGCTGGGAGTTATGTGCACTCATCTCTAGTTCATACAATTCCCTTCCTCTTTCCACCACCTAGTTTCATGAGCAAGCCAGACATGGCCACCTTAATCCTACCTAACCTTACGTTGGGGATCCCGGTGTGGTATCTTGATCCACCAGCTCAACCAGCAATGCTGTAGGTTATGTTAACTCTGGTGCAACCTATTACGGTTGAGTCTCACCCCCCACCCAGTCCACATAAACCAACTGCCTCACCCGCACCTGCACCGCCCCAACCCAAAAGGGATAGGGGAAAGAACACCAAAGCCACCACAGAACCACGACAAGTCCCACCTTGTGCCATCTATGAACAACAGGGCCATCCAACTTAGAATTGCCCTAAAATCCTAGTGATCTATGCACATCTGGATGCCATGGATACGAACAAAAACATCCCCATGGTTGAACTCCCAACCATGCCACTAGTTAAGAACAAGGCATTAAGGACAAACCATGCTTGCGCCCTTTTCAACTTGTATGAAAATTACTCCCACCATTGCCAAGGCTTGCCCGAATTTCGAATGGCTCTTGCTGACGTCCATCACCATTCCCTTGAGTCTAACATCACCTTGATCGAAGAATCTCACCCACCACCTCCTTCTTCAGACACCATGTCCATTTACATGATCTCCAGTTCTACAGACCCTCTTGTCTCCACCATCACTGACGGTCCATCAAACCTATCTCTTCCATTGTTTCCCCAGCCACTGCTGCAACCTTAGTTGCAACCTCAACCTTAGTTACCAGGGAAACAATGGAGTTCATTGAATCAACATGATCCTTTTCCTTTTCCTTTTCCCTTTCCTCTTCCTACCATCCAAGATCATGAGTAAGTATGTCTTGGAAACCTACAATCGACAGGATTTCACATTGGGAGATCCTGTGTGGTACCTTAAACCACCTACCCTAACTATGAGGCCCCAAGATGTGTTGACTCATGTCCAGCCAATTAAGATGACGTTGCACCCACCTCTAGGTCCATCAAAGACTCCTTCTGTATCCAGGCATACCCCTCTTACTCCAACAGAGACTAGGGGCAAGGCCACAAAAGCCACAACCAGTACCATCTACATGGTCTCTAGCACCAGTTTCCCTTCCCTCTCATTGGTCGTGGAAGATCCACTTGATCTATACCGGCACCACTTACATGATGATGGAGAGTTCTATAAGACCACCTCTAGTTTTACCCCATTCCCTTTAAACCATAGTTTGGAATCAATTCTTTCCATAAAAGACCAGATTCCGTCACCCAGACTTGCCAATGACCTTCGTCTCGGCAAAGAGGCATACACCCTTATTGACTCTGATGGACAACTCTTGGAGAACCCCTGCAATGGGCTCTACCTCAAGAGATTTTATGCTTAACATCACCAATGAGTCGCTTCATTTTCTTTTCTGTTTTTTCAATGTTTTTCACCACAAATCAGGGGCAGCACCATTAGTTGCTATGTCAAAAGTCACTTGAAACCTATTCGAGACACCTCTCACACCTCCGGGCTCAAATTCATATCTCTTTATGGGACTATTGTCTCATGTTTAGTAAGTTAATTTCTAGGCCATTTCCCACAATTCAACTCGACTCACGAGCCATGACATGATGATGTGAGTGTCTATGGATGAATACTTGTATCACACTTCCCGACCACTACTCATGCAAGCTGTCGGGCCGCCGCCCGTTAAGGATTCTACCATAATTTTTATTTTTGTATTTATAATTGTCTTTTTCACCACACCTTACGTGGAAATTTGGACCATTGTCCACAAAACCCTTTGTTTTTCTTCCATTTATTTGACATAGAAGTGTCCTCAGGCCGCTGCCCATTAATAACTGTAATTTTAGCTTTTATTTTGTATTTTTAACACATAGTTGTCTTTTCCATTCATCGCACCTTACGTAGACTTCTGGACCACTGTCCACAGAATGATTTCTTTTCTTGCACGTATTTGGCATATAAATGCCTCTGGAATTGTACTTACATCACATGTGGTCAAGTCCATCAACATTAACACGCACACATACACTCTCCTGGCCTCTGTCCGAGAACCATCTCGGTTTGCATGCCCCTGCCGCACCATCTCCCAGGCCTCTACCGCGATCTATCCCACGCATGTATTGGTATGTTTGAGAGCCTTCTGCTACATCCATACTATGCAAATGACCTTTGGACCTCTGTCTACCATCCTGACATGGGGCACCGCTCATGCCACCGCAGTTGGTTGACCACATTGGAGTTTCATTTAATCTCTTTTCTGACTCCTTAAAATAATGAAAAGATCTTCGAGCACAACTGCTTCCTTTCCTGCTCTCTAAAGTATAGGAAAGGGTGTCTACATCGTCTCGTTTACCTCCTTTTGCAGACCATGCAGACCATTTCATGAAAAGGATCTCCTTGGCACATTCAAGCCAAGACCATTCCCCTCTGCATACGTTTGTGCTTTCTCAGGCAGAGGGGTCACACTTTATGAAAAATATCACCACCAATTGTCGTTAAGCTCTTTTCCAGCCATCTCAACAGGAAAAGATTACCGAGCAAACTTGGTTTTGTACATGCTCGTAAAAGTATTTGAATGAACGTCCAATCAGTATAGGTCTAACCTTTTCTAACCTGATTGGACTACCAATAGTAAAGAAGTCTCTCATCCCGTCCAGGATGGGCGAGCTCTCCTATGTATACTTTTATTCTTTTTGGGGCATAGGAGACTACCAATGAAAAATATCCCCCATTGGAGTCTTCTTTGTGCTTTCAGACTGTCTAAAATTGAATGCACCATCGAGCACTTACCTTCTCCGGCTCGCCAAAAATCCGTGAGATTGTACCATAACAGTGTCCCTAGACACCACCCCACAGAAAATAGTTTGGAAGCATTCCCACATTGAGTCACCTTTGTTCAGAGTACTCTGCAATGTGTCTTCCTTGTATCCCATCAGTATCAAAAGTGTCCACCTCCTCCAAGTATTTCCCATCTGTAGCAACATTCCCAGTATTACAGCTATGATCCCATTCCCATGAGTTAAGTTTCATTTGCTGCTTGGCCTGCCCTGCTGTCATACTCTGAACAAAGGAAGTTTGAGTCTCCCACTCCTCCCATGCCCCTGTTTCGTTTTTTCCCTTCCCTCCCCTCCCCTCCCCCCCAATTCAATGAGTCAGTCCGCAGATTGCTTCACATCTTTCGGTTATCCCTCGTGCTCCTGGTCAAGGAAACATCATTTCCTTGACTAGGGGTAGGTCTCCCTCTATCGACACCAACACACATATTCCAGAGGATAAACCTAGAGGTCCCTGTACCTTGGTTTCATTAACATCATTGATGAGTTCCTTGGACCACTTCAGAGGAGTCCTTAGTTCCTCTTGGGATGGTTGTTTCTCACGTGCTCAACTTCAACTCCATCATCGTACCATTGATATTCGTACAGGGTTTGTTCCGCACAGTACTTGGTCAAAGACCCCGGACGTCACCTGACTCTAGCACATTGTTGAGTCCACTTGAGGGACCTAAATAGGTTATGTCCCTTGTGATTTTCGAGTTGCGTTGGAGACAGTGTTCAAAAGCCTTAGCAGTGCTTCGATATACCTTCATGATTGATGCAGCATACTGGTACCACAGAGACTCTGACTCTCAATCAGTGAATTCGTATAGATATGTACCATTCCATATCCATCAAATCATCAGTCATGAAGATGTAGCATTCCATGAGAATGCCATGGGTCCAATGTACCAGATTAGTATTGTATTCAGCCTCACATGAGAGGCAACCATCATTGTAAAAACAATTGTATATGAATGGCCCTTGTATTTTAGAGCATAGATCAAATGATTCTTTTGACACTGTCACGAGCATGGGAATTCCTGCCTTGTCCATATACATGTCACACATTTATTGTATCTCACCCATTGATGGGAACCAAATTAATACAAAATCAAAAGCCACCATGCCCCAACCCTGGAAGCACCACCTCTTGACAACAAATCCTATGATGTCCGTCAGCCATACGTTGAGCTCCTACCCTCACACATTAGGGGGCAATCTGTTAACCCAAAATTCCCTGCATAGCTCACTATGGCCTACCCCACCTAAGGACACCACCTCACAACACTCATTTCACTCCGTAAGACCTTCCATTTGACCCCCACACCTCCAAAAGAGCCCAAGTATGAAGAAAAGGAGTAAAACCCCCCAAAAAGAGCCCAAAATAGACCCCCAAGAGCTAAATCCCTTAAAAAGGGGATAAAACCCTTAAAGGGGCTAAAGTTAGGGCGGAAGGGGATAAAGGCCCAAAAAAGGGGCTAAAGCCTTGACCAAGGGCTTAAAACCCTAAAACCCCTTGGAAAAACTATATAAAAAGGGTGGGGGGTCACTCTAAAAAAAATCCTCACTTGCCTATTGTTATGTTACCCATGCATGCTTTGAGACCTCTTGCTCTCAAACCACACACTCTCCCTCTCCTGCATCTCCATTTCTCCAAGCCATTGCTTCCCAACCAAGAGAGAGGTGATCCCATGAGCTTGGGCATGGTGGCCCATTTCCACCTAAGTGAGGTATAATATCTGCTTATGCTTGTTTTATTTGTTTTTACTTTCTAACCCTCATCTCTATTTGCAGGTTTTTCATTAAATTTGTTTGCAGGTTTTCTCCATTATAGCTTAGGTTGATTTTGCAGGTTTTGGAGGCGAAACCCTAACCCACTGTGTGCAGAGGGGTTCAACAATGCTCCATCATCTCCTCTTCTTTATATTCCTATCATTAGTTATTATATTCAGTTTATTATTGTAGCCATTTGCTTATATTAACTTAGTTTCAATTTGCAGCTCTGTTTAAGTCATTTTACATTCCGTTTTTTACTGTTTTCTAAGGGTAGGAACCTACCCTTGTGCCCTATAGGCACAAAGGCGCCATTCTTACCCCTGTAGTGAGGATAAATTCTCACTACACCCGTGATGAGACAAACCCATGATGAAATATATATCCTCTATGGTAAGCTCCAAGGTTTCTCCTTGGAGGTCAAACACACCAAGATCGTGGTCCCATAAGTGTTCCAATGTCTCTAATAACCTAACATGGGCTCTCATGTTTGATGTGCGGTAGAATTTGAGCAACCCACAGCTCTCTAAAGCATGTAATGTCTTGGGAACTCCCATAGAAAGTCGATCCATGTCCTCATGTCCTCTTTCACACCACTCTAGAACCATTTTTACCTTCCCAATAAACAATTTCACCATTATATTTTACATAAAACATCATCTATACAGTATTTGTGACTCTCTATTGTAAACAGCGCAAGCCATTCGTGGGTTTCTCACTGTCAAACTGTGGTTATATCACAAAATCGCAACTTTATAATGGGATACCCACAATTTCTATGAATTTCCCTTAAGGTAGGCTAAAAAACTAAATAATACAAGAAATTTAATAATAAAAACATGAAAATGAAGTAGAGGGAGTTATGAATTACCTGCACTTTACGGAATGAAGATCCATCCACTGGATTTCCTTCACTGATCGTTTGAAGTAGAGAGGTAAAATTTCCCAAATATGGTAGAAGAACTAATGTTATGTTTTTCACTCTATTTTCAAATATTTATAGTAAAAAGAAAAATTACCCACTTTTGAATAGTTGAAGTTATTTTTTGTCATATGAAGTAATACTATTTGTCTTTTCCTAAGTTTTACAAGTTATGTATTAATTGGAGTATTATTTCCTTTGCATTTAGGGTAGGATTTGGTCCTCTTCGCATGCTTTACACTTATAACTTATCCCCTGATGAACTTTAGGATCTTATTTTCATGCATGGCCTATGATGTATAAGCACTCCCTACCTTGCAAACATTGATGTTCTTACATGGTTAGGGCCTCCTTTACATGGGTAACCCTAGTTAGAATATTATTTGTCATTTCTGGTACCCATTCCGCATTTGTGCTAGGTTGTAGGAGCTTTTGTAGTTGTTTTTCACACCAAAATGATCCTCATTTTGCATCTCTTACTGAGATACCCTTTATTATAATGCTCCCGCCTTATGGAGATATATTTAAGTGATGGTATGAATCCTCAAATATGACTAGATAGCCAATTTACTTGATCTTTTAGACTCGTTAAAGTAATTGAAGGGTCATCCACATCAGTGATAGTTTATCCCTTTTATCGGACCATGTGGATTACGTACGAAAAATGAATACTTTATTTTCTCAAGAATCTAGAACAATATATTAAGGTATAGATTTATCTCTTTTCTATATAAATAGAGGGTATGAGTAGATGATAGGGGAAGCAAGTTAGAAGAGCAATTTTATGCCAGATAAATCCATTGGAAAGAGAAGCAAGAGAACTTAGTTTCTCAGTCAGCAGAGAGGCTTGTCTCAAACAGGGTTGTAATGTTCCCTGCAACTTATGAATAAAGAGTGTTTTCTCCCATACTATATGTGCACATGTTGTTGTTGTTATGAATTATGGAATGTATTGTTATTTGTTCTTATATGAAATTATAATCTTTTCATTTTACATTATATAATAATTAATATATTTGTGGAGGAACATCAATCTCTTTTGCAGGTACAGAAGACCTGGAGCTTGAGGAGCATTTGGGAAAGAATTCTAAAGCTTGGATCAACCATCCATCGTAAGGTACATAGTCATTTTTCCCTTTTTCTCTCATATATGTTTCTGTAATATTGTATCTATGCAATTCAAAACCAAGTATGTTGGTGACCCTAGGACCCCATGTCATAAGGTATATCCCTAACAAGAATTGTAAGATTGTAACTTGGTTAATTTTGAGGTGAAATCGGTTGATCTCATGCTTTCTTTTTGTCAAATAATGTTGCTTAGATCGAATTTATTTTGAATAATTTTTTTCAGTTGTTAATTTACTTATTTTCATTTCATTATAAGAATATTGTAAGAGAAAAAGACTATAGTTGGTTATACTTATGTTCTCTTGCTTTTTGTTTATGAGATTGACTAGATTAACCTTTTTTGTATGTAGAATTGTCTAGATTTTGTAGGTTCTTCTTGGGTAGAAGTGATATTGGAGCTCAATTGCATCCAAGTATTTTATAAAACATCCATTTTTATATATTTTACATCTTTGTTTTGCATATCACTCTCTCCTTCATTCCATTCAAGCACGGGCTTGAGGATTTCTCTCTCCTTTCAAAATTCAAACTTTTTTCTTGGTTATTGTTTATT
Source organism: Pseudotsuga menziesii (assembly GCA_001517045.1). Classification (NCBI taxonomy): domain Eukaryota; kingdom Viridiplantae; phylum Streptophyta; class Pinopsida; order Pinales; family Pinaceae; genus Pseudotsuga; species Pseudotsuga menziesii. Next base: position 58,892 of record LPNX011156471.1, read on the forward strand.
TATACTTAATAAAATTACATACATCAATATTATATTTGAAAAATTATTTCAATTATGCATATATATCATATCTAGGTTCCTTTTAAAATTCTCATCTCGAACTATATCCTAACTACTCTCTCAAAGTGTCATTTTCAATGAAAAAATTCACAATTTTTGAGCATTTCCAGTGGTGTAAATTATGTATTTTGTTTTGAATCATTTGTTACATTCTAAAATATTTTTATCTCTATTTTTTATCATTTTTTAATAAATATAGAAGTACATACTACTCAAAAATCAAGTTTTGGGTCACGAAGGACACCAAAAAGTCCTTCATCCCCTTTCTTCATCTCTCGTATCTCCCAAAAAATTTGTAAGCCTTTCGATCCATTTTCAAGGACCAAAGTGCATTTTAAAAAGGATTTTAATCACATTTTAAATTTCAATAATAAATAAATCAAGTGGGATAAAAAATGCCCGCACTCCATCCCCCCTAAGGGGATTCACAGTCTCCTTTTTGGTTTGTTTTTTAGTAACAAACACATGCACACAATTATCCTTCTAGAAAGGCTGAATAACTTGATTAGTTTGTTTTGATTTTATCTTATAATAAAGTGATAATATCATACTCAAATCATTGCCACAAATTATTCTCTTGCCACCAACCAAACGTTTTGTCGATTATTTGTGGATGACCAGAAAGTGAAACATAGTTTGTGGTTTCAATTTGTAATTAGTTTACTTGTTTTTAAAAATCATATTTTCTTTATTAAATTAGAACATACATTTTTTCATAAACCTAGTGTATTTTCTTTCTGTTTGTGGAATTTTCGTGGTCATTGGGAAATCAAAAGAGATTTGCAACTCTTTCTAAATTCCACACATTAATTTAATAATACATTAATAAAACAAACTCCCCCAAAAAACATTATGAATATCTGATATAGTGACATTTGAAAATCGTGGGAAATTATTCAAAGGAAGCAGGAACCACTAAATAGTGACCTCCAGATACCATTAATCTACACTCTTGTTGGTGTAGTGTTGGACAACTCTCAGAGACTCTGATTTAGCCCACATTTCTGAGTGAAGAACCACTTTCATCATATTCCAGACATGTTCTCATTAATTTTAGTATATCGATAATCCCCTTTCCATATATCAATTCTTATTTTAATACTTAAAACTTACCAAGACACATTGCAAAACATTTCAATTTTAACAACATAATTTCTTTACTTTGACTCCATTGGCACTAATCTAATTTTCAACATTTCAATTTTTCTTATGTATTAAAGTTATGCTGGTGAAATATTTATTTAAATTTGCAAACAATATTGTCTCATTATTTTACTTCCAAAAATACTAAAAAACTTACTTCCATTTTTAACGACTAAAACATAAGATCCTTAGTGAACTCTTTCTTAGGGACCACCCCTAATGGATTTGTTAGGAATTTTTTCTAAACAGAGGAGTCAAGATCAAGTGACAGTACTTGAATCGAGACTTTCCCCCAAGAACACACCTATCATATTGAATATTTTTATTCCGCTTAAGCCCTAGGTCTGTGAAATTTGGCAACAGTCCCATCAAAATGTTCACAAGCAACATTATCCTTGGCATATTCTACTTCTAATATAGCTTTGCAATCTTATGCAACATCCATTATAGAAATAGAGGGCCTTATAGATAAGCCATTTTCTACCACATTAAATTATATTCAATATCAAATTCAAATTCTTGAACCTTACTCACCCACTTTTGTTTCCTTTCATTTAGATCTTTTTGAGTGAGGAAGTATCTGATGCTATTATGGGCAGTTTTGACCACAAGATTGTTTCCCACCAAGTATTTTCTAAACTTTATCATATCATGCATGATGGATAAAATTTATTTGTCATAGAATAAATATTCTCATGTGGTTGTTTTTTCCCACTCTTGAAAGATATTGGGTGTTGTCCTTTCTTTAGGACTGCTCCAATTCCCTCCCCGTAAGCATCACAATCCAATAAAAATGGTTTAGAAAAATTAGGTAATGCAAGAATAGGACAATTAATCATTACCTCTTTCATTCTTTGGAAATCCTTTTCATCATCTTCATTCCATTGGAAAATATCTTTCTTTTTCAAATCAGTGAGAGGTGAAGTGATTTGGGAGTACCTCCTCACAAATGTCCTATAGTAGGTACAAATTCCAAGAATTGACTCAATTCAGTGAAATTTTTGGGATGTGTCCATTCAATAATGGAATTTATTTTCTCTATTTCCACCTTCACACCATATTGACCAATTATTTTTCCAAGATACAAATTTTTTGTCAAACCAAGCTCACATTTTGACATCTTAGTAAACAAATATTGATCATGCATATTTTTCAAGACAATTTTGAATTGATGCAAGTGCTTCTTCCATTTATTACTATAAATAAGAATATCATCAAAGAAAACTAGTAAAAAATTACTAAGTTTCTTGTGGAAGATAGTGTTCATGCATGATTGAAATGTGGAAGGAGAATTTTTCAAGCCAAAAGGCATGGCAAGGAACTCAAAGTGATGATAGTGACATCTGAAAGTATTCTTTGGGATGCCTTCCTCCCTCATTTGAATTCGATGATAATGAGATCTAAGGTCAATATTTGAGAAGAAATATACTCCATGGAGATCATTCATGAGTTCATCAATCCTTGGGATGGGATATCTATTTTTCATTGTCTTCTTGTTAAATGCTCTAATTTCAATGCACATTCTTAAGGTTACATTATTTTTCTTCACCATGACAACTAAAAAAGCATAAGTGCTTGTACTAGGTCTTATGTGACCCAATTCCAAGAGTTACTTAATGGACTCCTCAATATCATATTGAATCCTTTTGGGGCTTCTATAGTGCTGAATTTTTATAGGTTTTCCCTATCTATAATCCAATGGTATGCTCCACACTTTTGTTAGGTGGAATTCCTGGAGGAAAGTATCCCAAAACCTTCTCACACTTACCCAAGAATCGATTTATTTCCTTTGTATTTTTTGGAACCTTTAAGTGATGCATGGAAGAGGTGATCAAACATTCAACATCCCATTCAATGTCCATGTTCCTAAGGTAGACCTCATACTGTGAGAAGAAACCACTTGGTGAGGGTAACTGTGCATTCCTCTCAACAAGATAGTTTTCCCTTCCAAAGTTTTGAACCTCATTTCAAGGACTTGATAATTCATTGTATTCTCCCCTATAGAATATAACCATTGGAATCCCAAAACCAAATTTGCATTAGCCACATTCACTACATAGAAATCATCAGTAATAGTGTGATTTCCTTTAGTTACTTGAAGCTTTGGAATCCATTTGGTACAACCCATATAATTTTTACCTAGAATGATGACTGTGAAGCCATAAAAAATTTCAGCATGTAGATTTATTCTCGTCATCAAGTCTGCATCTATGAATTTATGAGTTTGTCCTCCATCAACTAGAATTGTAACATTTTGGCCTTGTATATTACCCTTGAGTCTTGTTGAAGCCCTAATTGTGTATGTGGCTGATAAGGGTGTTTAAGGATTACATCACACGAAGAAAACCCATCCAAAATCTTCAAACAATATCACATAGGTATGCTCTATCCTCAAGCTGTTTGATATGGTAATCCCCCACAAATAATTTTGTAGCCTCCATTGGATTACGGATGGATTTGATCCAGAGTGGATTTGTTTTCTAGAATGGAAAACAAAGAGTTGAGAAAAGAAAAGGGAAAACTTAAACCTAACTAGGAATATGAACTTAATGTAAATATGAAGTACTTTGAAAAGGTGTTGAAGGATTAGAGATTATCTTGAGTTATGTGAAGAACAAGCAATTCATCATATTGACAAAAATGTAAATAAGATAAAACTGTACTTACTAAAATTACAATTGTTTAATGAAAATAAAATAACAGTAAATCAGTATTAAACCATTCAAGATAACCTGCAAGTGCTCAAGTTGGTTGAAAAACCAACTTATAAGATATAAAACTTTTACTGCTAAACCATTTGTAGAAATAGGTAAAGACAGTTCATAAAAGAAATTTCATGAAGCTTTATCAATGCATTAATAATTAATAGAGATAAATTAGAGTTAAATAAACGCATTAGTCAATTACAAATAAATCACGGTCCAATCTGATCATTTGGAAAAACAAAACTAAAACTTGTCAAAGAAATTTGATAGATCAAATACAAGAGATAAGAATTGCAATACTGTATTTATTAAAAATTGTCTGTAACAAATTACACAAAACCTTGGCAAAAATTCAAGTCTTATTCGATCCCTTGTATTAGTCTCCCTTTTCCAAAAAGTCAAAAGTTCAAGATTCCTCAATACATTAGAGATCACCCACGTAAATAATTATTACAAACAATAGAATTCCCCCTAAAGGGGGTCAAAAAACTGAACAAGGCTAATATCCTAAGAAATATTTCCACACCCTCCAAATGCGTAGCAGCTCCTCGATGTCAATATATGTGGCTGATTCTATGCCAAGTTGAGCATTACAATTATAATATTTGACCTCATTCTTAGCCAACTTATTCCAAACTCAGATGTAGACATAGATCTTGATTTGTACTACAAATGGCTATTTGATTAACTGCTCTACATTGTGTATGGTGATGTGGTCAAGTTCCTTGATTTTATCCTCTTGGTCATCCCTTCATTTCTCTACTTGTTCGATCATCAGTCCATGGGGACATGCCTTTTCATTAAGTGCCATGGTAGGAAAATATAATTCCATCATGATATTATCAACTGCATACCATCTTCTACTATAGATAGCCAGAGATTTCTTTATGGCTTCAACCATTGTATCATCCAAGTCTTCCCAAGCTCTCAAAATAGTTCTAGATATTTTAAACTAAAAAGTGGTGAGAAGAGTGATATTATCAGGCTTGTCCTTAATGTACCTCTGCCAATCCATGACCTTATCGTAAGCTTTCGATGCCTACTGTCTTTTCTCAATTAAGTCTTCCAGAACAACAGAAATCTTGTAAAACACCATGTGAGTTTCAAATATATCAGCTATAGTTTTAAATAACTCACATACCAAATCATAGTGTTCCCTATTAGTTCTGATGGAAAGCTATTTAAATTCTTCTTGGGAGAAATTGGAAAATGAGGATGAAGCTACTCTTGCAGTTGCATCTTCAATTTGCTTTTCTAATACTACAACCTTTTGATCAAAGTGACATTATCATTCTTTTCCTTTTGCAACTCTTCACTGAGAGTAATATTCTTCACTTGAAGTTCATCCTTCTTGGCCTCATGCTGTTTCTTGAGGTGATCTAGTGATTCTTTCAAACCGACAATTTATGCCTTTTGTTTATCAAACTCTCTTCTTAAAGAATTGATAGCATCTATATTGGCACCTGTGAAATCTTCTAGAACAGAAGCTGCATTTATAGCATAGGCTTGTGGGTCACTTGATTGCTGTGTCCATAAAACTTCATTTAACATTGACACATCCATATCATTATGATCTCTGCCTCTCTTCTTGCCCCACTTCACCACTAATCTATCAGATTTTCTATATCTATATTCACCCAAGGATACCATAAAGTCTTCCTTGAACTCATCTCTGACCTCATCAATATGGGGTATGCTAATTCCCGTGGATATCAAAGATGAAATATGATTTGTGGTTTGAGAAGGCATAGACATAGTGAAATGAGAGATAGCAGGGGAAGAAACAACATTCTAAGAAAGAGTTACTTCAGGGGCTGAAGAAATGTCATGAACAAAAGCTTCCACAGAACAAATTTACACAGTAGTGGCTTTGAGTAATGATGATGGTGACACTGTTGTAATTTTCTCAGACATAGGAGATGACATTGAGCTGAATGAATGGATATGCAAAGGGTTTTTGAAAACTGGAGGCACATCAGATGAAGGAATAGGCATATCCATAGGAACAGGTGGGATTGATTCAGGTAATATAGTGTCATTTTGATAGAGCTCAGTTATAAAAGGTGTCACAACAGAACCATCAGAAAATGATGATAAAGCCATTATTGATGAAAGAAGTATTGCAGAATAAGAGGGAGCAGACTGATAAGAAGGTTGATACCAAGGAAGAGGGAATGAAAGATTACCATTGGTACCATTGGCGAGATTTCGGAATCATTACCAAGCTCAACAGTAACAGGAAAAGGAGAACTTCTTTCCTCCTCTTCCTCTGAATGAGTCAATTCAATAGTAGGAACATGAATGGAGATATTTGTCTTCTTTAAAGGTTTTTCCTCAACCTGAGTTTGTTTAGGTTGAGTCTTTTCAACCACAGTGGATACCTGGGCAACTCCAGTTGACTGAGAGGTTGCAACTTCTTGTGTATCTAGTGCTAAAGTCATTATGTTCAGCTTCTGCTTTATCTTCTCTAAAGTATGCAAGTAGTCCTTAACTTGTTGTTCCACATATGTCTGGGGAATTTCTCCTATGGGATATTTCCCTTTGTCCAAGCCTATGCTGTTTTCCATAGATGTAGTTTTAGATTCCAATGCCTCTTTTGTTGTATCTCAAGCTTCTCTTTCATCCTTATCTTTAGCCATCCTTTCCAGGATGTCCAACTCCATAGACCTGTAATGTTTTACCCTGTCTCTGATCTCCTTTTGGTATTGCAGGATATGGATTTGCTCTTCTTTGTTCTTAGCCCTTTCCAAGACTTCAGAAAATGTATCTACTCCCTAATAAATGAAATCATCAGGAGTTTCTTCATGAACATAACCTATTTTAAAATAGATATCCTTTAGGTGTAAATCAACGATCCCTTTGGGATCATGCTTCTTTTTGCTTGCAAAACCTATTTTAAGTGACATTATGTGGTCACTCAAATACGATGTCCAAGTAGAAGAGGGTACGCTCAAGGATCCAAGGGTAATAGGAAACCTGGGCCAAACTTTCCTCTTTAGTGCAACACATTTTTTGTAAATCCCCTCAGTAACTATCTGGAATCAGATCTCTTCTAGGAACAACCTGTCTAGCACAACCTTAGGTAACATGTGAGCAGCATTGCTGCCATAAAGCCTAATATAGGTGAATGATTTTCCAACATACCAATCTCCCATAGTGGCTATGAGAGATTTTTGTTTCGGTGATAACTCAAGGGCTTCTTTTTTTTAAATTAGAAATATATGGGCCGGAGGAAACTTTCACATATATCATAAAACCTAGCCATGTAGTTTCTATCCCAGAGTTGAGAATGATAAATATGGACTGGGGGGCCTAGTAATTCCCAACTCCATCCCATATTAGGGTAACGAAATTCATCATAGAAGATATCCACAATGAAGTAAGATAAAAATTGGGCCTTTTTTTAGCAGTGGCTTTTTGGAACTCTTGAATGGTGTTTTTGAGCTCTAGTGACAGAATTGAGGCCCAGGGGAAAGATTCACCTTTATTTATAATATGATAAGTGATAGGATCCCATTCTTCATTAAAGAAAGAATAGTTGGGGAGACCATAAATCCTGCATAACATCACTGCAAGCAGGGAGTAAGGCTCTTTAAACCATTCAATAAAGTACAGTTCATCTTTCCTCTTGGAAAACTTGCGTGGTTCAGTCATCCATGATTTAAGCATTTGGTCGAAATTGAATTTGTATTTGGTAGTGTTAACAAATTCTTCATCAAGGAACTGGGCATAAGGTTTAAGAGCATAAATATTGACAAAGGTTTCAGGGTGAAAATTGGCTAGCTAAGACCCGGTACTGGTATTTAAAGAACGATCTTTCACATTGGCATGGTCTATAATCCACCTAAAAACATAATTATAAGGTAGGATGGCCGGTCTTGTAGCAATCATATGTAGGAAATAATCTCTAATTCACTCATGAACAATTTGGTCACTCTGGAAATATGAGAGGTCATTTTTATCGAAAATTGAGTAAACCTAGGACCAATCCAAATGATAAGTTTCAGTCACTCAGCTACGAGTATAAAAAAAAAAACTAAAATTCAGGTCTTTAGTGAACATGTCTTTTTGAAAATTTTTACTCCTGGTAAATCTAGGGGTTTTGGACGTTTCCATGCGTAATTTTGAATACTTCTATCAAAAATTAAAACTAGATTATACTAAAAGCACAGTAAACAGTTCAAATTTTGAGAAAGCAACTTGGTAACCAACCTGAAACTATAGCAAACACTGTCAGAATCACGTGGTAAAATATGGAAATAAAATCACACAGCAGAGCAAATTACAACAATAAAAATAGTGAAAAATTGTAAATCAAAACTATCATATTTATAATTCCCGAGAATTAATGCAGATCGTCAAATTAGAGTAAAAATAAAAAGAACGATCAAGATAAGTTTTGTGGGATTCGGGATCAAAAACAAAATCACAAGTTTATTAATCATTTTGCAACCCACATTCCACAAATTGTGGGATGTGGAGTTTGAAATAGAAAAATGGCAAAGAATTATTCAATCGGCTCTGCACTCCACATTCCTCATTTTGCAGAATGTGGGATGCGGGATGTAGAAATACACAAATGAAAATGCAAAAAAATGATAACCCCAGAACTTGCATTCTGCAAGTCGCGAGATGCGGGTTGACTAAAATAAACATACATAAAAACTATCCCGCATCCCACATTTGTGGGATGCACGTTTGAAAAATTAAATATCAAATAAAAGGTTTCCCACATCCCACAACTTGTGGGTTGTGGGATGCGGGATGTTAAAACAATCCAAACAAAAACCCAATCTTTCTATATTTTTAAAAAAACGAAGAAATCAAACCTGGATTTTTGGGAAATTTGGTTTAACTTATAAAAAATCCCAAAAGTCAAATAAAAATCTTAATGAATCCCCTTAATATTACGAAGAGTCTTACCAAGTAATCTTTGTATGTGTAATTGGGCTCCCCTGTCAAATAACATGGGATCTGTTGTACGTACAACAAATGGAGGCTGGATGGAAGATCCATTTATCTCTGCAAAGCAATAATCTTTCCCAATCAAACATGTCAATGGGAAAATGATTAACTCTCAAGAAATGTTGATATAAGAATGTAACCAACTAAGAACTATTGAAATTATTAATGCAATCCCATCCATGGTCATGAAAAAAAGGAATGCAACTTTGATTAAAATCTCATTGGAGGATAGGGTCATCTGAGCTAAGGGTAACATAGGAATGCATTTTAAAGCTGAACCTAAAGTTATACCTTTACCACATTGTTTTTTCACATAGGGCCTTTTAAACCATCATTTACTCTTTCCCCTCCCCCCCCCCTTTTTTTTAAAGAATAGCAAGATTACATTGACACAGGACCATTTCCCCATGTTCTGGTGATCAGTTCCATTCAAAAACATAACCTGGAAACTAAGCAAGCCGGATCAGTAAGGAGACCTCTTGTCTTCCAACTATATGGATGAAAGTAACTATCATGGCCTGGAAACCATATGATGATAGATTCAGTCCAACATCAAGCCCATGATCATAGTGAGGATGGCCTTAGACATGACCCCATCTTCCTGAAGTGCAATGATTTCTTGTTTGGGGGTTGACTAGGTTTTAATGTCAAACATGAATTACAAGACACTTCCATGGCTTGGTGTCCATGTCTAGGTAGAGTTACTCACCAATGCTCTGCAGATGATGAGTGAGCTGACCTGTGATAGAATCTCCTATCTTCCAAAGAACTAGAAGTCATCTCCCCATATTAAATGGAAAATATGTCATTCCATTGAGCACCTATGAACCTAATGAGTTGGCTCATGATGAGACCCCTCATATTCTAATCCACATGATAGAATATATGGCTGTTCCTGAATCCCAAAGAGTAATACTAACCAGGCTATAAAGATATGACATAGTTCCCTAATGAGACCTTAGACAGGGTGACCCTTTTCTTCGACAACTATCATCATCAGAGTAAAGCATGTATAATGTATTAACCTGGATGAGAGGGAATCAATACAAAATGTTGTAAATATGGTTATCATTTAGATATAAAAAATCATGATATGAGTTAGAAAAGATAGAAACTGACAGATCTGTTTCAGTTGAGTGTATTGAATATTGAGAAAACTAATTGCTCATTATTGCCAAGTGTGTATATATTACCAAAATTACCAATATCAGGAAAACATTCAAAAGAAAAAAGAAAAGAACATAGCAAATCTATATACAGGATTGTAAGACTTCTTCAAGCGAATTATTTCTTGAGAAAAAATACATTCACTGGATAGGAATCAATGACCCCTTCCAGTGTTTGTAGTCGAACCGTACTAGGAACAAATTTTTCTGTAACAATGAATGGTCCTAGCCAAAGACATTGAAAATTGGTGTGGTCTTTATTGTCCTTGTGTTGTTTGTCCCACCTCAATACTAGATCTCCTACTTAGAAGTCTCTATTTGGAGAAGACCTCTCATGGAACCATTTCTTAACCAACTGTTGATGTTGGTAAAAATTATTCTTGGCTTTCTCTCTATCCTCTTCTAGTTTGAGCAAAGAATCAATCCTTTGTTGTAATGGGAAAGAGTCACTCTCTTGAACATATTGGGCCAATAGTAATGAAGGAATGGCGTGATTAGCAGGAAGGACAACTTCCTATCCATAGACAAGGCAGTATGGGGAGTTACCAAGGGCTACCTTTGGGGTGATTCAATATTCCCAAAGATCATAATAAAGTTGGACGTGCCAGTTCTTCTGATGTGAAGCCACTATCTTTTTAAGAATTCTTATCAAGTTCTTGTTTAAGGACTTCGCAATCCCATTTCCCTAGGGATAGTAATTAGCGGAAAACTTAAGCTTGATACCCTTTTCAATGGTGAAGCTAATCAAGTTGATGGAATGGAAGCATGAGGCATTGTTAAAAAAAAAGATACTCGGGGGTGCCAAACCTGGTGGTTATCTAATTTTATAGGAAAGAAATTACTTGTCTTTTGTTACACAGTCTTAATGGGACTTCTCCGACCCACCTTGTAAAGTAGTCAATGGCTATCAAGATGTATTTATGTTGTAATGAGGATACGGGGTTAATGGATCCGATGAAATCCAACCCCCACTGCTAAAATGGGAATTGGACTGATACTGGTAAGTAGGCTTCTTGACTCTGCCATCGCACTTATAGAAAGACTCGCATTTTTTGAACAAATGCATGGGAGTATCTGAATAGGGTAGGCTAGTAGTATCATGCCTTGATGATTTTGTGAGCTATTGTGTCACTTGAAAAATGTCCACCTACAAGCCTTGCATGAAATTGAAATAGGAAATCATTAGTCTGATCCTTTTCCAAAAATCTGAGAAATATTCCATCATAATTCTTCCTAAACAAAATGTTATCAATAAGCTGATAAGGTGCAGATTTCAGCCTTAACGCTCTACGTTTTTTGGGATCAAGGGTTTCAGGGCAAAACCCATTATGAAAAAATAATTTGATGTGATCATACCATTCGGATGTTGCAGTTTCAAGTGCATTCACAAAACCTATAGGAAGAGCGTCTTCCAGCTCCCAATCAGTGTCTTGCTATTCAGGATCGTTTGAGTGGGCAGTGAGATGACATAAACCTTGTCCTCTAATGATCTTTGCGGGCTTGATCTCCAAATCATATTCTTGAAGGGTGGTCATCCAGTGAGCTCTATTTTCTTCCAACTCCTTTTGGATGAGGATGTTGTGAACAACTGTATAGGGAATGATCACTTTGTTCCTTGAATTTAAAAGATAAGGCATGCAGTGCTTTACTGATTTATATACAGTGTAGGCCTTCTTGTCAACCTAGGAGTAATTGAGTTCAGCTCCTTTGAATGTATAACACATAAAGGAAATGGGGATCTCAGTGTCCTCATGATTTTTCTATGTTAGGATAGCTGCATAGGAAAAGTCAGTAGCAAACATATACAATATAAACTCTTTACTAAAATCTAGGGACATAAGAGCAGGTGCTTCTGCTATGATTTTCTAGATCTTAGTAAATGCATTTTTCTATTCTTCGTACCACTTAAAGGGTGCATCCTTTTTTACTAAAAATTGCACAGGTTTAACTACTTGAGCAAAATTGGGAACAAATCTTCAAACAAAATTAATCTTACCAAAGAATGACTGCATTTCCTTTCGAGAGTTAGGAAGGCCGATTTTAGGGATTGCGTCAACGTATTCTAGATCGATGACCATACCTTCCTTTGATACTATGAACCCAACAGCTTACCTTCCATTACTGCAAAGATGGACTTCTTTAGATTGAGGGAAATACCGAATTTCCTGCATCTCTCGATTACCTATCATAGAGCAAACAAATGATTCTGTCATTTCTTCAAGTAGATTGTTACATCATCTAAGTAAAGAATGACAGAGATATGTATCACGCCGCTGAAATATATGTCCATAGCTCTTTGAAACATGGCCCCTGCTATTATTAATCCAAACGACATTCGTCTATATGCAAATGTTCCCCAAGGGTTTTAGAAGGAGTTTTTAAGTTGGTTGTCGGGCGCCACCAAGACCTGGTTGTAGCCAGAAAAACCATCTAGCAGTGAGAACATCTCTGATTCGGCTACCTTTTGTAGGATCTGCTCCATCGAAGGAACATGATAGTTGTCTTTTTCAGAGGCTCGGTTCAAGTTCCTGAACTCTACACAGAGTCTGATCTCCCCATTCTTCTTGTGAGCAGGGAGCAAATTATCTATCCATTGCATGTGCCTGATGGGAAATATGATCCTAGAAGAGAGCATCTTGTCAAGTTTTTTCTTGACAAAAGGTTCTAGGCTTGGGTGCATTTTTCTCAATTTATACTGATATGCCTTTATCTAAGGCTTCATAGAGATGTTATGATGCATGAAAGTAGTGTCGAAAGTTTGGAGTTCGTCATATGTCTAGGAAAAAACATCCTTAAACTCCCTACACAACTTAATGAAATTTCTATATTCGTCATGGGAGCAGTGAATTCCAAGGTTAATACATCAAGGCTCTTGCTCCGATCCGAGGTTAACAAGATCATAATTCAGGGTTGAGCTCCAAGTCTTGCAATGGGTGGTTTGCCTAAATTTATTCTTTAAATCATAAAACTTTTCAAGATGTAATACCCAAATCCTATCACCACCATGTGATAAGACCTTTGACTTACATGTTTTCCCTTAATCCCAGCACTTAGAGTGGAAACCCATGTTGTTTGTCAATTCTACATGAAAGAACTTAGCATCGTGCTTTCCCTATGAACCATGAGTGGTACCTTGCTTGCACTGCCTACTTCCTATTTACCATAAGTGGTGTCACAGCCTGTGGCCTTTGGTCCATAAGCATTTCTCATCTAAACCGCTCTATCATAAGAGAAGAAAAGTGGTACCCTAGGAAAATTGGGAAAAAGAGAAGTTTCTCAAGGCTTCTAGTTCATGAGCCTTGTGTCCTCCCTTATCCCTATCATTGTGGTTCAGTTGAGCTTCAGCCTCCCATCATAGGATCTTATAGGATACCTCATCCACAAATCTCTCAACCATTCCTATCCATTGAGCCTTATAAATACAACCTCATGTCCATTGTTGAGGGGGAGAACTATAGAGGTATTGTTATGCTATTGGATTAACCACTTGGCCCAAGACATTGGAGAGCATAGAGAGAAAAGTTGGAGCTTATGGGGATGAAGTGTTTGTCTCGTGGAGATGCCTGCCAACACTAAGGCTTTATTGGTTGTAAACTTCTCCATACATATTTAATGCAGAGCTGATTTCCGTCCCACATTACTGTTGTTTTAATTTCACATGTACATGTTGTTATATTCCTTAGTCACTAACATGGATAAGTAGATGATTTTCTGGTAGCTTTGATGTGTTTTCATGTTTGATATGTTTGCAGGTACACAGGTTCACTATCGAAGCAGCATTCTAGGTGTCTATGACATCCAGGGAAGGTCTTCATCCTTTGTTGTTCACTCATTTGTTCTAGATCTGAACCATTCAGACCAGAGGAACAACTTCTGTAAACAGAAGGTGAACTATTCCTGGTTACAAATATGGCAACTCTGTTGGGGAATATATACATATATCAGTTGATCTGATCTTCCTCGGTTATTGAACTCTTGTCCGAATCCAAGCTCCATCTCCAACTCTCTTCAGTCAAATCTGCTATTTGACTCAGTGAATTATGTTTTGAAACTTTCAAATCTATTCAGATCTGAAGTATATCAACATTTCATGCTCCTTTTAACTCTCAATCCATCAATTTTTACCTCGATATGATATTTTTCTAACTTGATCTGTCGTTCTCATTTATGCTTTGGATCTATATAGGGAACCGCTCTTATGTTGTTGGTGAGAAGCGGTGCCACCGCCTGAAACCTGTTAGTAGCATGCGGTGCCATTGCCTGAGTCCTGTTATCCAGAAGCAGTGCTTGTCCAGAATCGATCTGTCAAGATCCCTCTAGCGTAGTTCCAGGTAGGCCTTATTCCAAGACTGTTTTTTTCTCATTTTTTGCAAAAACTTTGAGTGGATTTGCTTTCATCCCTGCACTATCAAGCTTGTGTGTTAGGATCTAATGCTTATGGTTTGAAATTTTGTGGTAAAATATTGATTTGATTAAAGAATCCAAAAGCTATATCAGGCTTGTTGATTGTCCATTTTCTTTCATGCTTGTTGGTTGTGTTTGTGAAAGGATTTATTTTTATAAAGCTTAGGTGTTAGAGAGCTCTCTTTTTATTTTTGTTATATAGACTAAAAGAAAAACGTTTAATTAGCATCTTGATTTCATTTTTTGTTCCCATAGAAGACTTCTTTTTGCTTGTTTAAAAAAGAGAATTTTTGACTGAGATTAGGTCATTATCATTAGTGAGCATAAGACATTGGATCTCTGATTAGCCTCACAAGATTTTAGGTTCTCTATTTTCTTTTGTCTCTTTTGCATTTATACTATCTCATCAAAATAAAATACATATATAGTTTTAAGTTAGATATATCTATGCTTTAAGAAAAATCGAAAAATAGAGTGCATATGCATATAGTGAGCTGCTTGTTTTTCTTTTAAGAAAAGAGACTCCTCCCTTTTTTATTGCTTTCAGAAAAGAGAAATGAGTTTGGAAAGTGATACTTGTCTTTGATTTTTTTGTTCAATATTGTTGTTTGGAAATTTTGGTTTTGAAGAAAAAGAAAATACTCTCTTTCCCTCCCATAGGTAGGCATACCACGAACGGTAAAGTGAAATATTTGCATATGCATATTGCATGGTTTTACTTTTTCTGTCAAAAATCCATGCATTCACCTAACTGTCCACTTTAAAATTAATGGTATTTATAGGTTAAAATTTACATAGAAATTGGAGTGATAGGTTAGAGATGTGTTTGGGCGTCATTAAGCGTAGGAGTTGTCGTTACTCATCCGCATTACATCTTGGGACTCATGTGGTTCTTTCATGTACCATCGGTATATCGAATGGCCTTTCATTTACCCTTGAGGTATATAGAAAGGTACTTCATGGAAGGCCCCTTGTGTATGGTTATACATTAGACAACACTACTACCGATTTGAGCTCCCACGTACCTTGCGTATATTGGGAGACCCCACTAGGATACCTTATCCATCTAAGGAAATCCCTTTGGTCATATTGCTTGGAGCCATATACTGAAAAAAACATTCAGGGAGATTACTACGCATGTACCCTTGAGTTATATCGCGAGTGGAACCTTCTTGACAATCCTGGTGAGAGACATGACTATCTGAACCCTTATTGTCATTTTAAGTTTGCTCGTTTGACCTATAGCTTTGAGTAGGGAAGTTTTTGGTGTTTTTTCTAGTTTTTGAGACCCTGGGTTAGATAGGAGCTGTACAAACTGGATGAGCTAAGACAGTCTAGAAGAGTACGTGGCTTGCCACCCAATTTTATTCTTGTTTTAGGAAAAAATTCAATGGAAGCTATCGACCAAGGAGCTGCTACCACCTCCCAAGTGGGAGGTAATGTGGTTGCAGAAAGTGGAGGACCATATCCTTCACACTTGCCTCCCTTGGTCCAACAACCTTCTCAGGGTAATAATTTGTTCCATTCTCCCATAGAAGGTCATGTTGATGATACTACCCATCCGAAATATGGTCCCAATGCTCCATTTTGGGATACCTCTATATGTCAGGCCATTGCCTCATTTGGAACCCATTTAAACTTTTATGAAAAATTTTCTCCAGATGAAGAAGAATGTAGACAATAACACACAACCATTCTTCGTGCATAGGAGATTGAAAGGAAAATAAATGACATACTGGGCACACCACCATCACGTTCCACAACTGTTCCTGTGTGAAATCGTTCACTTGTAGATTCTATGATACCCATTGAACCGATTATAGATCACACAGTAACTCCACACAACCTAGATCAGACTACCAACCCCACCACCTCCCATATTATCTCTGTTCCCAATCCTCCTAGGTCTTCCACACCTAGGGCTCAACCTTCAATTCTTGTTTCATCATTACCTTCTAGTGCCAAGGGGAAACCTCTAGCAAGACCGATGTTATCTGGCACCAAAATTGTATCTAGTCAAGGACAGACCTATGGTATAGATAAATCTATAGTTTATGTCCTCCCACCCACACTAATGTGGTTAATCCCCCATCTAGTTTAGGTCAGCCCTTGGGGGCACAACCTGTAACCAATCAAACCTCTTGGGCTTATGGTTATATGGAAAATAAAATTCCTGTAGGAAACATTAATTACCCACCTAATCCTATAGGAATGCCTTATGCTAGAATTCCATATCCTAGTAATACTTTCACACCATGGGGCAAACCTAACTGGTCCTACATGCCAGCTATGGGGGGGATACCTATACATACTGCGGTAGGTGTCAAAGGATCGTCTTATGGAGGTCCTCCTCCTGGGGGGCCTAATGGTCCTGGAGGGCCTGGTGGCTTTCCTCCTTATGGTCCTAATGGTCCTAGTGGTTATGAAGGGCCTGGTGGCCTTCCTCCTAATGGCCCTGGAGGGTCTGGTGGTCCTCCCCCTAGTGGTTCCAGAGGCTTTGGAGGTTTACCTCCTAGAGGACCTGGAGGGTTTGGTGGTCCATATCCTGGTGGTCCTGGTGGCCCCAATGGTCCTGGTGGTCCCAGAGGCCCTAGTGGTCCCAGATGCCCTAGTGGTCCTCCTCCTGGAGGCCGTGGTGGTCTGAACGGTCCTGATCTGGGAAATCAACCCTCCGTGGGTGGATTTTCTGGTATTTTTTCCTCACAACAACCTATCTATCAGTCTACTTACGGTCCTACTGATAACTATATGCCATATAAATATTACCAGTATGTGCAACCTAACCATGAATTACCTTTCCTAGCAACTTTGGACTTGCCTGATTTGTCAAAGTTGATTAATGATCTCATTCAACATAACCCCTCATGGCCTCCCATTCTGGTAAAGTTACCATTGGACATTCCAGAGTTCGATGGGAAGTAGGGAGATGATATGAAAAACCATGTCATGAAATTCATCTATGGTGTTCTTCAAACTCCGTTATCGATGATTTAGTTCGTTTAAGACTCTTTCAGCAAACTTTGATAGGTAAAGCCACGAAATGGTATATTGAACTTCCACAACACTCATTTGTGGATTTTGGCTTGTTGGAAACTGTATTTCTTACATACTTTTAGCTCCCTATTCATTATGAAATGGGTAGTGATCTCTTAACTTCTCTGCGACAGAACACATCCACTGACATATCCGATCATATCCATGAGAGGAGAAGGCGGAGAAGAAATATTAAGGCTCCTATTTCGGATCAGTTATTAGCTGATTGGTTTACCAAATCTTTGTTGCCTCCAATTTCCCATGATGTGGCTATGGGTGGTGCCATTATTGAAGAGTAAGCCATTAGTCGAGCCCAGTATCTAGACTTGGTCTATTCCCAGTTTGGAACTTTGTATGACTTGATTCCTCAAGCTCCTTTCCCAAGCATCGATTCTTCAAAGCCACCAGTAGAAGTCCTCGTTGATGGGATTGTTGGTTCAATCCAGTCCCCGTCAGCATCAAAACCTACTAAGCAACCCCAGACTACCACCCCTACTCCATTGAATCCCAATGTTTCCTCCAAGGTTAATTCTATTCAGAGTATTCAAACCTATGTAAATAATAAAAATAAAGGTAAAAGTAAAAATAAAAAACCTGGAAACAAATAGGAGAACCCAAAACCAACCAACAATGATAACAATAAAGGGAAAAGAAAAGAAAAATATCCATGTCTTCTATGTAGAGGTGACCATTTCACAAAAGAGTGTCCCTGCCAGGACGAAATCACCCAATTTTTGAAAACAAATCCCTCACCCATAGTTCTCATGGATCCTTTTCCCTCTCAACAACAACTAATAGAACACATGTATAATCAGGGAAACTTTAGTTAGTCAGAGGAAATTCGTATGATTTTCTTAGATTCCATTAGTCTGCAAACTTGAATTCATAATTATGACAAACCCACAGACAAGAAAGAAGACCATTCTTTTTCAGGGAAAGCTCCCTCTACTGGTTCTCCCGAATCCTCGTCTACTGTCCCCCTAACCATCGAGAAGCCTACTCTCGATATGATTTTGTGTCGACCCAAGAGTACTATTAGGAAGGTTGTTTTTAACCCTAATGCCTCAGCTGCTCAATTTTATAATGTAGTTGACGATCTTGCTCAGGTACCATGTGCAATGTCTACCTTGGAAGTGCTCAAAAGTTCTCCTTTACAATGCAAAAATATGTTGATTTCGCTAGGAGCTTTAGACCTAGACAATTCTAATTTGATTCATTTCAATATCGAGAAATATAAGTATAGACTACCTCACAAACTTGATTTCCAAATCATCATTAAAGTAGTCAGAAAGAAAGTCTTTCGGACTATCTTAGACGAAGGAGCTTCAACTTCGGTTTTGTCCCTGTCTTGATGGAAAGCTATTGGCTCTCCTAAGCTTGTAACATCACCTACGACTCTGAAGGCCTTTGATGGATGAGGTTTCTATCCCCATGGTCTCATATCAGCCCTTGCAGTTGAGCTTGGGGGAAAAATGGTTCTATTCAAGTATAAGTAGTGGACGCCCCATTAGATTACAACCTCCTTCTAGGAAGAAATTGGTTTTACGCCATGACTAATGTCGCTTCGACAGTATTCTGAACAGTCCAATTTCCACATCTAGGGATAATTTTTACCATTCATCAGCTTGATTTCTATACACTGGATGTTACTAACTCTATATCTAATAACATCCCTATGTTAGGCCAGCCCCCTCCTCCTTACCAGTAGATTGTGGTAGGCATGTTGAAGGATTCATCCCTTATGGGAATTTTTCTGTCCATGCCTCCGAACAAAGATATGGTGAAAGTGAATATTATTGCATCATTTGATTATGATCCCAAGGGAAAACAAATTGTTGAGTCCACCTCCTTGAGTCCACATGAAGAAATTTACAACAGCATTCAAACCCTTTTTGATGATCACACCGATGACCTTCATCTGGTGGCTTTGGATCCTTACCATCTGCCTTACTAGTTAGAACCATCTCTTCCTGTTCTGGATTATCTCTCTGAAAATTTTCCTTTCGACGATTCTGTTATGGATATTATGAATACAAATGAGTCCATTTGGGAGGATCACCATCATAGATCCCTATTCCTCCCCAACACCAATTTGGTTAGCCATGATTTTGCATCCTTGTTTTCCATTAATATTGTCAAAGAACCTCAAAGTCCTATATTGTTGCAAGACATAGATTCTAAAGGAAACCTTTGCAACATTACTCAAACAAATCCAATTGACATATCAGCCAAGCCTGGTACCATTGAGCATGTTCACATTGGGAAGAATTGCACGGCAGACAAATCTGAAGCATACACGGCACTTTTCAAATAATTTCATGATATTTTTTCCTGGTCTTATGAACAAATGCCGGGTATATACCCATGCATTGTGGTCCATGAAATTAAAACCTATCACACAGCTAAACCTGTCAGGAAAAAACTAAGGCAAGTCCATCCACGAAAGGCTGCAACTATTAAAGCTGAGATATAGAGAAACTTCTCAAAGCTGGGTTTATTTACCCATACCCCCAATGGAAAGGGTATCGAACGTTGTCCCTATCAATAAAAAGAAGGGAACCATTAGAGTCTGTATTGATTTTAGAGACTTGACTAAGGCTTGTCCCAAGGACAACTTTCTTACTCCACATATCAATCAGATTATCGACAACTATCATTTATAAATGGCTTTTTTAGATATAATCAGATTGAGATATTACCCACCGATCAACACAAGACAACATTCATTTTCCCATGGGGATCCTTTGCATATAGGAAGTTACCATTTCGATTGAAAAATGTTGGAGCTACTTTTCAGCATGCGATGTCCTATGCATTTCATGATATTAAACATATTTTTGAACCGTACCTTGACAACCTCCCTGCTCATTCACAGTGATGGGAGGACCACCTTGGTCATCTTAGAGATATTTTCCTGTGATGTTGTCATTATAATATATGGCTCAACCCACATAAATGTGTTTTTTTTGTTGAGACGGGATGTCTATTAGGTTTTATGGTATCTACGGATGGCATCTGGATAAACCCTTTGAAAATTTCCTCCATTTTAGCTCTACCAGCCCCACCCATTCTTCTCGAACTCCAAAGTTTGCTAGGGAAGGAAAACTTTCTCCACCATTCCATGTGTAATTTTGCAGAGAAAACGCATGGTTATATGCATCTCTACAAGAATCACACTTCGTTCTTCTGGGATGACTAAGCCTAACATGGCTTTGATAATCTCAAACATGCTTTGACTCATTCACCCGTGATACACCCCCCAGATTATTCAAAGGACTTTCTCTTGTATATTGTTGCCTCTGCTACTACCATCACTATGGTTTTGTTGTAGGAAAATCCCAACGTTCAGGAGAATGTGATTTACTATGCTAGTAAGAATCTTATGGATTCTGAAACCCGATATTCACACGTGAAGAAGTTAGCAATTGCCATGGTCATTGCTGTACAAAAATTTTGTCACTACATTTTTCTTTGCACAACCACTGTATTGGCAGACTAGAACCCTATGTATTGCATTCTGACTCATCAAGTGCTTGGGGAAATGTACTCCCGATGGATAGTCATACTACAGGAGTTTAATCTGGAATTTTCCAAAGCCACATCAAAGAAATCCTTGGTCTTTGTTGTGTTCATGTGCGATCTTCCCTATGCTTTGATGGAATCTGAGCCCAGAGATTCATTTCCCCATGAATTTTTGTTCCTGATAAGCACTACTGACCCATGGTATGGAGATATTCTTATTTATCTCCAAACACAAAGATTTCAGCCAAATCTATACCACGAGGGATTCACTTGTTGACCAATATCCTATCACGTTAGTTCATATTCTGGGTTTTAAAATTATCAAAAATTGAACCAATATATTGCAGGTATTGGGGGGGGGTGAGGGTTTTAAGATGGGGATGGGTAGGGTGGTTTATAAGGATTGAGGTATACAAATGGGTGGGGAGGAGGTTTTAAGTATTGGGAGGGGGTTTCAAAAAAAAGAGTTTGGGTCAATATGTATGGAAATTATGGGTATTCTTTAATATCCCACGATCCCATGTGCTATGTGAGAGGTTTAATAAGTGAAGTCCCCGTGATGATCGCTATTATATTTAAGACATTAAGCTAGTATTTTATTAGGATCTTTAACTGAGAGAACAACAAGCACAACATTCAAAAACAAGAGACAATGAACACAGTGTTTTTCCTTGGGGAAACCATAAATGGAGAAAACCCCGCAACTTCCTCAGAGATAGAATCAGCACTGAAGTGAAACCCAAAACAGTAAGATGATCTCCCCACAACAGTAACCTCTTTCTTCTTTTCCCTAGTGTCTTTCTCTTCCTCAGCTATCTACAACTGAGTGTGGATGCGTTGTGTGATAAATAGAGAGGTCACCTCTCTATTTATACTAATTCTCAACATGAATAAAACCCTACTAGGGCCGACCTCTCTAGGAGAGTCTAATAACCCTAGTGCCTTGGAACTACAGGGAATTTAATCCTTAGACAATAGGAGGGTTATCCACAATGACTTGACATGACTTTTTTACATTATAGATCTTCCTGATAGGAACATCAGGGCATGACATGACACAAGTACATCCCAGAATAAACATTGGGTTACAATTGATAAGAAATACAAGTGAATACATTCCAAAGTTACAACTACATCAACACTCCCTCTTAACTAGGAAGGTATTCTCTCAACACAATTTTCATCACTAGTATTCTTCTCTGGATCATCTTGTCATCTACATCTCAAGTGATCTTCATATTCAAGTCATCTTCGTCTTTAATTCATCTTCATCTTTGGATCTGGACCATCACTTGATCTAGATCATCATCACTAGATCTGGATCATTTCTGGAGCATCATCTCTAGATCTGGATCATCCCTCGATTTGGATCATATCTACTGGATCATCAACACTAAATATTCACAGGTGATGTCTCATTATTCTTCTTGTCACAGGAAGTTCTATAGAGCTAGACCGTTTTCATGTTGGATGTAGGCCTAACCACCATGGAGGTCTTCTTCAACGCTTATATTTGACACTCAAGCCATAATGGCCCACCTAGCACTTACATCTGATCATGTAGGAACTAATCCTATAATCAGATAAAAAAGGGAACGCCCAAAACTCACATCTGACCATGTGGTAACATATCCCACAACCCTATCAGAAAGGCCCTGCACTCGCATGCATTCAACCAATGATCGGAATGGCTCAGCACTTACACTTGGCCTTGTGATGAACCAATCCTCCATGCCAAAAGGATCTTCACTTACATCTATTCAACCAATGATAAAAAGGCTCTACACTTACATCTATTCAAACAATGATTAGAAAGTCTCTCCACTTACATCAATTCAACCAATGATCAGGAAAGGCACAACACTTACATCCATTCAACCAATGATCAGGAAAGTCTCTACACTTACATTCGAAACATGCGAGGAACCAATCCAACATGATTTTTCGAAAAGGAATGCACTCACATCTAATATTGTAGGAACCAATCCTACAGTAATATCAGAATGGCCCCCAGTCCTAGACTGAGCTACCTAGTAACTGACCAGGTGCTTCCATTATCCCAGAGAATGGTAGTTTCCCTTACATCTGACCTGCTCGTCAGAATGGACAGCACTCACATCCGACATGGAAGGAACCAATCCTCTCAACATGGAAGAATGGCTCAACCCTTACATCTGACCATGGAAGGAACTAATCCTCTCACCATGTCAGAATGGCTATGGATCTCATGATTTTCCCTTGGAGAAAATCTTGATCTGGAGAACACCAAGCTTCTCTCTGAAGTACTCAAACTTCACCCTAGCTAATGGCTTTGTCAACACATCAACTATTTGTTCCTCTGTCGCAACATACTGGAGCTTCACTACTCCCTTCTACACCATACCCCTAATATAATGATACTTGATCTTGATATGATTTGAATTGTCATGAAACACTAGATTCTCTGACAACTTCATGCAACTCTGGTTGCACAATATATACAAGTGGCATCCATCTAAAGATCAAATTAATCAGATAGTAGTTTCTGCAACCATACTACTTCACAACTAGTTGAACAAGCTGTGACATACTCTGCTTTAGATGTACTTAGTTCCACATAGGATTGCTTCTTGCTAAACCAAGAGATCACACCTGATCCCATACTAAACCAACACCCTGAAGTGCTCTTCCTATCGATGGCATTGCCTGCCCAATTTGAATCAACATAACCCTCTAGGTTAATCTTCTAATTCACCTCATACTTGAGCCCATAATCAACTGTACCCCTCAAGTACCTCAGAATATGCTTTACACCAATCAAGTGAACATGTCTCAAATCTGTTAAGAACTGGATCAAGGTGTTCACAATAAAGAAAATGTATGTTCTCATGTTCGTCAGGTACATCAAGGACCCAATCATCTGACGATACATTATAGCATCAATTGTCTCTAATGAATCATCACTCAATAGCTTCAGGTTCGATGCCATAGGTGTGGTCATGGCCTTGCAGACCATCATCCCAAACCTGTCCAGGATCTCTACCACATACTTCCCTTGTCCAAGGGAAATCCCATCTGCACTCTGCCACACCTCCATACCTAGAAAATAATGCATCATACCCAAGTCCTTCATTTCGAACTCGGCAGCAAGCTTTCTATTTGTATCGGCAATCAACCCATCCATACTTGTTACAAATGGATCATCTACATATAGTAGAAGAATTACTAGGTTTCCATATTCAATCTTGTAGTAAAGGTTGGAATCTTCTTTCCTCCTGGTAAAGCCCAAACTGGATTGAAATCTGTCAATTCTATCGTACCATGTCTTGGGTGTCTATTTCAAACTGTATAGGGATTTCTTCAATCTGCACACATGAGACTCCCTATCATGTGTCTCAAAACTAAGTGGTTGTTCTACGTACACTTCCTCTTTGACTACACCATTCAAGAAATTAGTCTTGACATCCATTTGGTGTATCTTCCATTTCATTACTACAGCCAAATAAAGTACCGATCTGATGGAAGAGTATCTGGCTACAGGTGAAAATGTTTCTTCCTAATCTATTCCTTCTTTCTTTGAGAAACCACGAGCCACAAATCTTGCCTTATATTTCTCTATGCTACCATCTGTAGCATGCTTGATCTTGTATATCCATTTGGAAGTTACAACCGACTTTCCTTCCGGTCTTGGGACAACATCCCAAACATCATTCTTCATGATCGATTGATACTCTTCGATCATAGCATCCTTCCATTCTTTCCATTTTTCCGCTTGTTCATAGTTGGAAGGTTGTTTATTGATGACATCACATAGTAAAGCTACATATCCAGAACAAGATCTGGTTCTCTTTCTTTCTCTATGATTCTCTTTTGGAGCCCCATATCTTTCCACACCTTGGATAATTTCTCATACCCAAGCATGTTTCCTATTGTGAAGATTCTTCTCCTAAGGTGGATCTACATGTATTTGTGGTTCTTCAAATTCTTGACCTTCTTCTTGAATTTCTTCATTCATGGTTGTATCATGAATTTTGGGTGCTTCTGCTTCTTCAGTATCTTCAGTAGGTCTCTTTCTGGATTTGTTGTAAGCTGTGTCTTCATCAAATTTTACATCCCTGTTGATGTCAATCTTCTTGAATCCTAGGAAGTATATTCTGTAAGCCTTCGAGCTTTCAGAGTATCCCATAAATATATCCTCCTTTCTTGAAGGATCTAGTTTTGTTCTCTTCTATTTTGGAATGTGTATGTACACTGGAGAGTTGAATATTTTGAGATGGCTGGATTCTGGTTTCTTTCCGGAGAAGACTTCTTCAGGAGTCTTGTTCTCGAGTACACTGTGTGGAGTACGGTTCTGTACATACACCATTGTTCTAGCTATTTTTTTCCCATTGTTCTAGATCATGAAGCATTGCTTCTGCAACTTCCATGATGGTTCTATTCATCCTTTCTGCAACCCCATTCTGTTGTGGATTGTAAGGAGTGGACAACTCCCTCTTAATCCCTGATTATCTGCATAAGTATTTGAGTTCATTTGATGTGAATTCTCCACCATTATCTGATCGAAAGTTATTGATCTTGTTTTCTATGTGGTTCTCAATCGAGGCTTTAAATTCCTTGAACTTGCTGAAAACTTCATCTTTGTTCTTCATGAAGTAAATCCATGTCTTCCTAGAAAATTCATTAATGAAAGAAACATAGTATACATACCCACTTAGTGAACTTGATGACATTGGCCCGCATACATCGGAGTGGATGATTTCCAAGATTCCTTTTTCTTTGTTTTCACTACTTGGAAATGTTTTCTTTGTGTTCTTTCCTTTCGCACATCCTTTGCAGACCTCTTCATGTTTTTCTTGGATTTCTGGAAGACCTTCAACCGCTTTCTTTGCAAGTGGTAGTGCTCTTTAATGCACGTGTGCAAGCCTTCTGTGCCAAAGTTCATTTGGCTCTACTATGTCATGGACCATATCTTGTTCTGGATGGTCCTTCATCTTGTATAAGCCTCCTTCTTGTTCTCCAATCACTATTGCATCATCAATATTCTTTCCTCTTGGCCACATGAGGACTTGGCCATCTACAAATGCAACCCTCATGCCTTTTGCATCCAATGCTGATATGGATAGAATATTCTTCTTTAGTCCAGGTGCAAACAAGACATCCTTCATTTTTATAGACATTCCGGAGTCTAGCTTGTAGGAGGATTCACCACTACCTTTTATGGGATATTGGTAATCATCCCCAAGCTTCACCTTAAAAGGTGAATTATGTTCGGATAGATTTTCAAAGGATTCCTTGAAACCTGTCATTTGCTTGGAAGCCCCACTATCAATAAGCCAATCTTTGCTTCCATGAATGACAGTTCCCATGAGAGCAGAGATCAGAACATATTCATCTTCACTTGAAGAGTCTTCACTTTCTAGTTTTACCCTCTTCCTTGGAGGATCATCATCCTCAGCAGTGTGAGCATGATGTCTTCTTTTGGAGTTCCTCTTCTTCTTGGATCCATTCTTATTCTTGGTACAATTCTTAGCTAAGTGTCCTATTTCATCACATGTATAACATCTGAGTCTGGATGAATCCCTTGTTACAACATTATTTTTCTGATGAGAATGCTTACCTTGGTGATGATGATTTTCCCTTCTTCATTTCTTGGAGTTTACTATGAGAGCTTGATCTTCACTTCCCATATTTTCTTCTTGAGCTGATATCTGAGATTCTTCTTGAGAAAATTCTTCCCATAGTCTATTGAACTTGACCAACTTCTTTCTAGCACAGATTCCTTGGATGAAAGAATCCCATGACCTAGGGAGGCCATTCAATGTTGTCATCACAATTTCTACATTCTCCACTTCTTCATCTACAGCTTCTAGTTGTTCTTTGATCTGGGAGACCCTTGTGAAATATGACTAGATGGTCTCCTCATTTTGAATCTTGACTTTCTTCAACTAGTTCCTTAGAGTCATCTTTCGATTGATGTTCTTCCCTTCAAATAGTTTGGTTAGGGCATCAAACATGGCTTTATGTGTATTGAGGGAGGACACCTATGGAATGAAGTGATCCTTGATAGAATCTGCAATGATCCTCTTTTCCATAACCAACTTCTTCTTATGCAAGGCCTTGGCCTCATCTCCCTTTGGAACTGGAACCTCCTCACTGATATAGGAGTCCAACTCATTTTATTCTAGGACCAGAGAGATCCTATACTTCCAAGATTAGAAGTTATCAGCTCCCTCAATCTTGGTATGATGAAACATCTTAACTGAGAACCTCAAATGAAAATACAAAAGATTTAGATCTTACCAGGTCAAGATGTCGGATATGGATTTGGAGCTGAAATCCTGCAGTGTTAGTTTAGGAGAAGATTAGGGTTTTGCTTTTCTGAAGTTTTGTCCCCCCAAATGCTTTGAATTTGATCCCTAAATTTTATTTTGGGTAGGAGATCAATCCAGGCCTGAGCTCACTGAAAAATTCCTCTTCTGTCAAAAGCACTAGTTTACAATAGCAGTGTTGGGTCCAAAATTGAAAAACCTCAAAATTGGATTATTCTTTGATAGAAAGATGCGCCCTAGGGAGGAGAGTTATTCCACCCTACTTTTGCTGAAAATATGTGGAGAGAGATCCACATAATAGGAAGCCATATTTCCCACAGCTGCACAGTGTCTTGTTCTCAGGTTAGCTCTGATACCATGTTAGATTTAAGACATTAAGCTAGCATTTCATTAGGATATTTAACTGAGAGAACAAAAAGCACAACAATCAAACAAAAGAGATAATGAACACAGTGTTTTTCTTCGGGGAAACCATAAATGGATAAAACCCTACAAATTCCTCAGAGATAGAATTAGCACTAAAGTGAAACCCAAAACAGTAAGATGATCTCTCAATAGCAGTAACCTCATTCTTCTTTGCCCTAGTGTCTTTCTCTTCCTCAGCAATGCGCTACAACTAAGTGTGGATGAGTTTTGTGATAAATAGAGAGGTCACCTCTCTATTTATACTAATTCCCGACATGACTAAAACCATACTAGGGCCAACCTTTCTAGGAGAGTCTAATAACCCTAGTTCCCCAGAACTGCAAGGACTTTAACCCTTAGACAATAGGAGGGTTATCCATAATGACTTTACGTGACTTGTTTACATTATAGATCTTCCCAATAGGAACATCGGGGCATGACATGACACAAGTACATCCCAGAATAGACATCAGGTTACAATAGATAAGAAATACAAGTGAATACATTCCAAATTTACAATTACATAAACAATCACCGCTGTATCCATAACCGCGTGAAATACTACCTCATCCTAAATGATACCCTATATAGACATGGTATTAATTCTATTCTTTGGCGATGCCTCACCCATGAGGAAGCTAAACATGTGTTGAATGATTGCCACTCTGGACCATGTGGCGGTCATTTATTTGGGATGACTACACCCCATAAAATCCTTTGTGGTGGTTATTTTTAGCCTTCAGTTTTTAAAGAATATCATGAGGTTGTTAATAAATGCCCACCTTATCAACATTTTTATCCCAAAAAGTGCTCACATGCCACTTTGCTACACCCCATCATTGTCGTTGGCCCATTTTCCAAATGGGAGATTGATTATATGAATTGTAAGCCTACCTCGGCTGGGGGGCATGGTTACATCATCGTAGCCATTGAATATTTTACAAAATGGGATGAGGCCATGCCTACATATACAACAGATGGTAAGAATGTTGCTCTCTTCCTATTCAATCATATCATAGCTAGATTTGGAGTCCCGCAGTCCATTGTTACTGATCACGGATCACATTTTCGTAATCAAATGATGGAGGAACTAAGTGCCAATCTAGGTTTTCTCCATGATTACTCTACACCATATTATCCACAAGCTAATGGTTAGGTAGACGCCATTAGAAAATTTTTGAAAACTATGCTTCGTCAAATGGTTGGAGATCATAAATCCAACTGGAACTACATCCTTTTCTCCACTCTTTGGGCTTACAGGACTTCGGTGAAAACAACTACTGGTTTCACACCTTTCTAGCTTGTCTATGGACTCAAAGCTATCTTGTCGTTTCAATATCAAATTCCATCCTTAAAAATTTCCATCGAACATCTCCTAGACACTTCTGCAGAGGAAGAGAGATTTTTATGCTTGAATAACATTGACGAGACTCAGAGAGATGCTGCCTTGGCTAATGAGGCACATACAAAATGTGTCAAGGCACATCATGATAAATCCGTCCAACCTCATGCCTTTAACGAGCATGACCTATTTTTGACTTACGACCAGAGATATGACAAACTAGGGAAAGGAAAGTTTGAGTCCATGTGGTACAGTCCTTTCATCATTTCTAAAGTTTTAGAGAAAGGGGCCTATGAGCTTGTTGAATACAATGGAATCCCTTTAGGGAAACCTCGCAATGGGTTTTACCTGAAGAGGTACTATGCCTAGGTCTTTCTTGGATAGTATCCTATATATATGTATATTGCTTGACTTTCAGTGTGCTTTTAGTATTTTCAATATGGTTTTGAGTTTAGTGTCCGCATATGATTATAACATGTTTTGGTCAAGTAGAATAGATGGATTTCTACAGCTTCACTAATGGTTCTTGCCACCACACCTTGAATATTATCTTAGCTACTTGGGTCCTCTATTCCTCGGCTGAATATTTGGTCAGTTCAAGAGTAGTTTGTATTGGTCCTGCTACCAACAACATCACTGAGTATTGAGCAATCATAGGTCTTCTGACTGAAGCTTCCTCCCAATATGTTCACAATCTGGTAGTCTTGATGGAATCACAAATCATGGTTTGTCATCTAAACCATGTTTATACCATTATAAATCCTGTGCTTCTCCACCTCTTTTGGAGGGTACACTCATTAGAAAGGTCATTCAAAACCATCACTTATAGGCATATCCATAGGGAACACAATGTAGTTGCTGACTCATTAGCTATATACATCCTAGATTGGCATATTTCCCATTCATGACATCAAAATCAAACATGGTTCATTGTAAACTAACAATTAAAGACATATAAAACTCATGTAAAATACATCCACCATTTGAGACATATAAACACCAGTTAAAAGTATGTATATATATATATATATATATGAACATGTTCAGAAAAAATAGGTCACGATACCTCATCTGAAGCACATAGGATTTCAAGTAAAAATCACCATACAAAATACTGAAGCTGTCAACTTTCAGTAGATACATCATGCATACAACGTCTAGTGATGCTCGTGGTAGCACATCACTGCCCAAGCTACTCTACATAGCAGTCTACTAAACCAACCTGGTACTCCTATTGTAGGTCTCTGATATCCCAGAGGGAGGTCATCAATGGAAGCATCAGGGATGTCTAATGTTAACCTCTTCAGGTTTTCATCTAAGTCCCTAGTCACATCATCACCCTGCGGTATGAAGTGGGCTCCAGCTCATCTATCTAATGGGGAATATCCCTTATGTCATGTTGTTCCAACATCGGCATGAGAATATTTAGGTATCGTTACTTAAAATAAAAAATATAAAACATTAAAAAACATAAAAACACTATTTCCATTTAGGGTTTCTTGCTTCTTACCGATGTCACCCTACTCTCCACCAGGTGGGAGCGGTAGGTCAGGGTCTTAGTTGAATTCCGTACTTGCATAAGCATAATCCTCCACCATGAGGATCTAATCTTTGAGGCATCTGAAGAACAGGTCACTGAACTTCACCTTCCCCCTACCCGCTCCAGTACGGGCCATAATCCATACCCACCTCTGCATGTGAGGGTCCTGCGCTCTTAGCTTTGTAAAGACCACCTGGGATCTCATCTATGGTACCCACTTGAAGAAGAAGCAGGCTAGAATGGAACCAAAATTGAACTGCTTCAGTTCCCCCTACTGACACTTAGTCAGTTGATCCTTGAATATTGGAAGCAGGGCTTTTGCCCAGTTGAATACTATAAGTGCCATGGCCTCTACGGCATAGAGCATGTTTTCCCTAGAATCCTGATGCACTCTTTGGCTTCCCACCACTCTCTGCATCGTAAACAAGATAGTCTGTAGAGGTCCTTCTATCATTTCCTTTATGGGGATCTTCTTCCCCGATGTCCTCATCCCTGGGATACGGTGATGGTCTATCAACTCTTGTGTGGTAATATCCCCTTCTCGGGAACCTATCAGTGAGATGGGGGCACCCCGTCTTGAAATTCTAGTCAAGAAGTAGATATCCTCTACCTCAACTGTCAGAATATGAGCCCCAACCTCAAAGTGTTGTTGCTCCAAATTCCACATCCGGAGTATATGCTCAAGCAACCGCTCATGTGATACCATGTTGGGAGTCCAGAAGAATTTTAGGAGTCCATAGTATTGTAATTTGGATATGCAACCTCCATTCATTTCGGCAAAAGAATCATTAGTAAGATCCAACCAAAAACAGTCAAAAGACACATTAGAATCATTCTTAATTATTTAAATCAAAAGAAGTGATCTAGTTTTGCTTGTGTCAATAATTTTACATCTTCATGGTTGGCACCGCCTGTGCACCATTGAAGACAAGTGGTGGCACCGCTTGTGTGCTTTGTTTTCGGCGTGGTTCTAGCGAGGTACCACGTATCCTGCAAAGTATAAGCATAGTGCCCTTTCCAACGATTTTAGGGCTTTCCATACGAACCCAAAACACCATTCAAAATCAAAATTGAGACTATGAAAAGGAAGAGAAAGGTTTGAACTGTTACCTAGAACTGATGGTGCTAGAATCCAATGGTGGAAACTCCTAATATTAGCAACTAAAGATCTGGCTAGGAAAGTGCTCCAAATGCTCTCCACCATGGTTGAATAGTAAAATGATTTGATTTTTCACTATTTACATGAATTTTATACACAATTTTTGGTTTCACATGTTATAGTTTTGATTTAAAATTGCTTATTATTCAAAATGTATCACTTGTAATTCATTAATGTTAGTTATTGGTGCATTTAACACTTGTTTTGAGTCATTGCAGGATAGAAGAATAGTAGCAGTAAAGTCTTGGGAGTTCGTTATGGTTCGAGAAAGAGATAACCTACCACCAATGTGGATGCACATTCACATATTCTTAACAATATTGAACGAACAAGTTTACTCGGCAGTCAATTCTATTTTGAGGAGTTATACTTGGTCCTAAAGAAACTCCATAAGGAAGGGGAGTCTTATAAAGGGATAGCTTGTAAAAAGAGACCAAAATGAGGCTCAATTTGGCATGAAAAATAGCTAAGAAGACTCCCTTGAACCTATGATAGTTGTAGCATGAGTATCGAAAGACAATAAGTAGGTTCTAAATGAGGATACTCATGGGAGGAAAGTCCTATCCATGGAAGAACAATGGTATAAACGAGGAACTAATGGTTAAATATACCATAGTCCATGGTCAAAGTGTTAATGCTAGGATTAAGATGGATTGGGTATAAATGTAGAATGCATGTGAAATGACCAAAAAACCATCCTATATGAGCGAAAAAACAACTTAAAATGACCATAAACCTGTCACATGGAAGAAAAGATATGGCATTAGTTTAAAAAATATGAACTATAGGGAAAAACCCACTTTGAAAATAATTTTTCTATAAATAGTTCAAAATATGAATAAAAAACTCACCATTTTATTTTTATCCAAAAAAGACAAGTTTTACCTCTACCTTTGATTGCTCGGTGTGGACGATTTAGTGGACAATTCTTAAAACCGCAAGTGCCAGGTAAAACTACACTCCATTCTCTTTCATTTGATAGAGGAGCCTGAATAAAAATTTAGAAAGAAAGGCATGCAGGAGGACTCAAAAAAGGACAAAAATGTCCAAAAGCACAAAAAGTGAAAAATGGTATGAGAATGAGAAACAAATGAATATTTTTGTTTACCATATGTTACAATCCTATGGTGTCCAATCTAGAAACTACCCAAAGACAAAGGTAAAAAATGAAATTCATATTCCTGGCCTCAAAAGAGTTATCTGGACTTTTAAATCTTGGTTCCCTTGATATCTAAATTGGACTGATATCAATGATTAAGGTACATACATTTTTCATTCAGTAAATCTAGACATCTAGAGGAATTCAACATGTTAGTATTTATTGTCAAAACATTATGTTGCTCAAAGAAGAAGTTTTCCAGAGATCTGGGTTCACTAGATAGTCGCCAATTGTTGCAACTACAACTTTCTTCCCAAATTTAATTTTGGACCCTCCTTGTTGATTTTATCTTGCTTGGTTTTATTGGTTTCCTGAATTCTATTGTTCCTTTGCTTCAATTTTGGATTTTTCTTGAGTTTGAATTGAGTTCAATTGTTTTCTGCTTTTGGAGGATGAATGATTATTTTTTGTCTACAAATGCTTTGACTGTTGAACTTAACATATTTTTTACAGTTTTTTAATGGTTTGGTTTTATTGCTGTTAGAGGCTTGTTGAAGATTGAGTCATGCTTTTATTTCTCTGTGTCGCTGCTGTTTCGGAGATTAAATGAACTATTTCAATGCTTCCCAGTTGAAGGTATTTAAGAACTTAACGCTATGTTTTATGTTCATTCATCGCTGCCAAAATTCATTTGAATAGTGAATTGGGGCCGTAGTTCTCTACGCAGCCGTCGTTGTGGAAGATAAACAATGAATGACCCATTGGATAGTTCTAATTTTTGCTGATGCCTTGGTTTTATTGATCAAATTTTACTTTGCGATGTTTTGTTTTCGCTATCAAATCGGTTTTGACTATTGATCGGGGGGGGGATGGTCCTTTGCATTGCTGACATGGAAGCAACATTGAGACTTTGGTCACCAATACATAGTCTTCATAGCTTTCAATCACCGATGATTTATGTTGACTCTAGAACCTTTTAGTCTGTCTGTCTCTCATCATTGCGGATGCGATCTGAACTTTTCTGCCGACACATTATGGTTAGTCCTTCTACTCGTCGATGCCATTGTTCTTAGGGGTTAATGGTTCACAAATTTTAATGCTTTATTGCACTGACATTTTATTTTGACCCAAAATCCGTAGTCTATATGGTTTTCTCCATTGCGGTGGCTTAGTGAACTAACCATTTGACATTTAGTTATTTCTGTTCGTCGATGAGGAGTTTGTAAGCCTAATGCTTAGTTTTTCCTTCTGGTAAGGATTCCCGCCATTTTTATGAGCTTTTATCCTATTTCAAGGGATACATAAGTTTTTTGTTCAATTTAAGGTTTTCGCGATGAAAACATAGTACCAGGTTTCATTTTTTATGCTTATTTTGATTGATACTATGGTTTACATTTTATTGAAAGTTAGATGATCTTGGATGCAATCTGAATTAATGATGATTTTTTTGTTTTAATTGCAGACGGACCTAGAGAATTTTTCAGTCTGATGATTGCTGCTTCAAAGAATACATATATAAAAGACAAAGTAGAATCGATAGCAGCAAAGGCCCAGGCTTGGAAAAGGTTCATCAGTTATTGAGCCGGTCTATTTTATGAAGTACTCATAAGTCTTCATCTAAAATGTAAGGCATTGTATGAATCATGAGCACTCACAAAAGGAAAAATTGTGAGATTAAACAGTTGGGGGAGTCCAAAGGTCACCTGGGGGGGTGGAAACCCAAAGGTTTTGTTGTTTTATATAAGTATAGGAGAGTTAGACGTAGGATAGGAATTTTTCCTCGATAGATTTGTGAGAGTATGATGTAAGAAGTACTATTTCCTTTTGCATAAAGAAATTACAAGTTTCCTGTTGGAGAAAGGTTTGTGGAAGGTTTCAAATGCTGTGATATGGATTTGTTGAATGTGAACTATTTCATTTTAAGCTATTATCCATTAAATGTGAGATTGTTCTAACTCTTTGAACCTATGTTATTGTTATGAATGCGCTCTAGTTTATTCTATGAAATTTCCACTATGAGTAATGAATGTTGTTCATAAACAATTAGCTATCTGGTTGTTCATATATATATAAATGTTCATGTGTTTTGAAATAAGTAACATCTATCTATGATTTTTATTAATTCATGTACAAAATACATTACTCATTGATGACTAATAATCTTGCTCCCTAGGGATAGGTTAGATAGTTAGTTTTAGTTTTTTCTTGCTATGTGTGGTTTAGATGTGAGAGAGGTAAGATGAGAGGTAAGATCTTGCACATCACATTGTGACCGCTCCTCATATTCTCTATCAATCTACATTTTTATATAGGTTGTTTCATCTCATACTTAATTACAAAAACTAAAAACATACATGTTGGACCGGGCCGTAACCGGTAAAACCCTTTATTTTTGTTACTTGACCTACAGTAGCTGGACCGTAAACCAGACGGATTCCCCATACCAAACATTAATGGGCTAGTTGGGAATGCTTATTGGGGAGAATCCCTAACTGTTGTTACCTACGATTTTCCAGGCCTCAACAAAACGTAATAAAAAAACTAGAATGGAAATAGGAAACACACTTACATGCAAAGGAAAATACATATTGGGAAAAGCAACGACACATGAGTCTCTGCCATGAGAAATAGTTCTTTCAGTGCAATTTATTCATACATAGGTATCAATTTTTACAAATGGAGAGCCTCAGCCTGGTAATGTTTCCCAATCCAATTAACTAACTCTTTTCTCCCTCTATCAGGAGCATTTTTATACACTCCTATTGCTAAGACTACCAAATTAAAAAATGTTACAAGTTGCCATCAGGTGTTAACAGTGCAAGGAGTGGACTATCACCACGTTTACAAATATAAATAGACATTATGACACAAGTGGCCACATTCAGCCCTGGTAACAGTTCGACATGCTCAGCCGCCACGACGGATGATGAGTATGATGCCTCCTCCTAGGCTTTGAGGTGTGTGCTTACACCATGTTCAAATGCAAATTTCTACATCAGCACACACTAGAGAGGTATTCAACATCCTTCCCTAGTCTAGTCACATTTTCTACCTCCTTCCTTGCCTAGTAACACTATTATACGTGGGCTCTGGAAGAAGTGTCGCATTGCTTTTGGTTGAGATGAACCTATGGGGTGGCTTTTCATTCTTTTACTTCTCACCTCCAATGAGGTGAGCACTCTCGCAGGCACTAGGGTGCAGCGTATCTACACCAGCCCCACCACCCTTGAAAAGTGGACTTCACAAATAGGGCTGTTAGGGATTTAAATCCTTGACACTCACATCCGAACGAATGTTTATACAGGGAACAGTCAATGGTTGTCCCCTTCTATGGAGGCTTTGGTGGGCCCGATGGTATCAGGGGTTCCTTGAAAAATACTTACATGGAGTAAGTGTCCAGGCCTCACGTCGTTCAAAATGTGGGTATCATGTCTAGGCCCTGATGGGTGGTGTCATAATTGGCTTCAAAAACCAAGGCAACGAGTGAGTGTGGAACCTTCTCACCAACCATCAACACCCCCAGATGGATAAGATTCTCAAACCATATATTCTCCGTAAAACTCTAGCAGGCCTTTGCAACTTCATGGAGAAGTAGAACTTGGGTTCTGGAGATATATTAGTTCACTCTTGTTCAGCTGAAAGCAATATTTATAAGGCTTCGAGATTGATCTTCGCAAAGGTTGGTCAACATTCCTGCACACTTTGTCATCAAGTGTATCTGGTATCAATATGTGTGAAGGCATGAGCAGAGTGATCTTCTACTTGATGGGGATCTAGTCACTTTGTTTCATCAATCATGGAGCTTAACCGTCAATTATGGGTAAGCTTTCATGTATGCCATCTAGTGCAAATGAAGTAAAAAATGGAATGGCCTCCCGCATCATGGTGGTTTTTCCCCGTGTGAGTAGCAAATTCGCCGGCTAATTTTCTTACTTCTATAGGCCAACTCACACAAAATATGCCTATCTCTAGGGAACATAATTCTGCCACAGGGATAGCTCCCCTTGAAGTAAACCATGTGCCACACCTACGAATCAAGGATATTAGCACCACTGGACAAGACTTCCACCTCAGGCATATCCCGAATTGCGTCGAAGGAATCGACCAATATGCAATAGGGCATATTACACATGTGAATGCCTCCTCTACTGTCACCTCCACACTAGATGGGAAACCTATACCTTGGGAGTCTTCTCAACTGTCTGATCAAAGGAATATTTTACATTCACCTCCGACATTCTATTCATCCTATAGCCAAATTTTCTCTTCTGAACACCACGGGTAGTTCTGGATCGTGACACATTCTTAACTGTCGATCAAGACCAACCTATCATGCAGCAATCCATCTGAGTGGGCCCCACCATCTTTCGTAATGAGAAACTTTGATATTCGTCCGTGTTATTTCGCATTGCGAAATGAATCGGAGCCATAGATTTATCTCCTTCTTCATCGCGGTCATTGATCTTTGTGACCTCTACCGCCATTTCATGATTTGAGATTGTAGTTTTACATGTACAAGTATGGATCATGAAATAAATTTATGCCGTAGATCTACCCCACACCTCATCTTAGCCATCAAAAGCTTCCTATCTTTATCATGTTTCACAATCCAGGAAGGAATCCTTGATCCTGCATGTTTTCTCATGAGAAGCAATTTGGAGCCATTGATCCACCTCTGACCAATTGTAGCCTTTGCTTATGACCCCTTCCCAATGCTAAAAGTGTGCCTGCTTCTTTCCTTGTTGAAGGGCGCCCATACGAGATTAACGGGACTAGGACCCCTACCGAACCTCTGTCAAGCCCTTAGATCAACTGTTAAAAATGAAGTGTTAACAAATCCATTTATGTAATAAAAGTGTTTTATGATGATTATTTCATATCCAAAATCATACTACCATTCCCACCATGATCCAAGATGTAAAAATGCCATGGACGAAGAGTACACTTCTCTTTAGAAAAATGCAACTTGGGATCTAGTTTCAATCCCACATGGGAGGAAATTAGTTCAATGCAAAGGGGTATACTAAACCAAGGTTGTCTTTTATGGTTCAAACTGCAAATAAAAATCAAGTTTGGTGGAAAAATGTCTCTCAAAATTCCAAGGTGTGGACTACACATAAAATTTTGCACTGGTTGCAAAAATTGACTCAATTCAACTAGTTTTTTCAATTCCACATCCAAGCACTGAGAGGTGCAATACATGGATGTGAAGAGTGCATTTATTCATGGGTATATTCAGGAATATATCTACATGAAACATATATAAGTTTACATTTCATATCTGACACTTGTTTGCATATTAAGGAAATCTTTGTATTGTTTAAAACAGGCCCTAAGAACATGGTATGTAAGATGGATTTCTTTCTTCTATCACAAAACTTTGCAAGATGAAAATCAGATCCGAATGTGTATCTAAAACATAATGGAATTACTTTTCTGATCATTGTACTTTATGTTGATGACTTATTGATTACAGGAAGTATTTTTGCTCGATCAACACAATAAAAACCGCTTTACAACAAGCATTTGATATGAGTAATTTAGGGATATTGAACAATTTATTGGTCTCAAAATAATTCATAATTTTGATGGGAGCATGATATATCAATCAGAATATGTGTTGCACCTACTAATGAAATTCAATATGGAAGAATGTAAATCTGTGCCATTCCCATTCCTCTCAGGAATCATTAAGGGTTTCTCTTTATGTTCGAACTAAAATTTCATTTCTCTCCTCTATTTGAGTCAAGTAAAGAGGTCAAGTTTGTAGGTATTACAACTATAGGATTATGACTTCCTTTGTCTTCAAAAATTAATGGAATTCACAATCATATGAGTGGAATATTATTCATTTGCAATACCTTCGGGCGAGATGACATTAAACGTAATATGCCACATTAGTTGTGAGGGAAGACACAATTTGGTGTTTGGATATATTGGGAATAAATTGAATAAATTACACCCATTAAGTTACACTAAATAAAGAGAACAAATTGAATAATTACACAATTAGGATGTTGCAAATCCCCCAAAGGAAGGAGAATTCATTGAGGTAGAGGCATCCATGTCAAGCTTAAAGGCATGTTATGATAAATGTAGCATGAAGAGGGGAGCATGGACAAGTTGGTAAATTATTCAATATGGACCCTATATTATGACTACTTCAAAGGTCTTTATACAAATTGAAGAGTATCAAGAGAGAGCCTCATCTATGCCATACTTGTGGGAAATCAAAATATATTCATGTGCAAATCATTATTGGTATACATTGCATACTTCATCTTGTATAGAGAATATGAACTACTTGGTGAACTATTCAATATGGACCCTATCCCATGATTTCTTAAAAGTTTTTTTTTCAAATTGAAGAGTCTCAAGAGATAACTTCATCTATGCCATCATTGTGTGAAATCAAAATATATTCATGTGAAAATCATTATTAGTTAACATTGCATACTTAATCTTATATGGAGAATATGAGACTTGTTTAGATGTGAAGTTGGGAATTCTTCTTGTGAAATTAATTATTATCTATGAGAGAGATATTGTTGTAGGAATATGATAAAACATCAATCAATGAAGTGGCCTCAAATCTTGTGAATGAAAACAATTATTTACAATTCACCGTACCTATTAAAAATTATCTCTTCTTGCAATGAAAACTTGTAGTTTGAATGTATCCACTAACTTCCAATACCACTAAAGATGTTTGTTAGATTCCAAGAGTGATCTTATATCCAATAGATCAAAGAGTGTCCAATTGATGATTGAGTGTGATCCAAATTGCAAAGTTCAGGAGCACAAAATGCACAAACAATGGTAGAAAACTTGTTAAAATTGGTAGCAAACCTCGGAAAGAAGACCTTTGTTTTTTAACTAGAAATAGATGCGTGCACGTGTGTCTAGGAGCATGCACGTGTGTATAGTAGGGCACATGTGTGTCCATGCATACGCGCGGAAGCATGCATGCGCGCTGCTTCCTAACATTTACAACATTAACTCACTAACATTTATCCCATTTAATGACTAACGCTCTTCAACAATGTCTTGGTATTCACACATCTACAATTATTTTTACAATATAGTCTTCACCACTACTTTCTTCTTAGGCCCATGGGTGCCATTATGAGGTCTTAGGCTCCTTACCTATGGCTATTGGAGGGTAAGGGAGGCCTCCAACACTGACCAGGGATGGGTGTCAAGGTTTACCAAAGGTTTAGTGGTGACCATGGTCAATAACACATGGACTCAAGCATTAACGCGACAATAGCGACACTGGAGATCATGGTCATGAACTAGCGATAGTGGAGACCATGGTCAATAATACATGGTAAATAACACCATTTTCAATAACACATGGACTCAATCCCTTGGTCAATAATAGATAGATGGTGCACCAGTAGCCTTATAAAATTTATATCGTTACTGAAAAGCATACAATGGATTTGCTCACCCTGTACATGGTCATTTGAGGTACAACATGTCTAATCGTTATGGGAAAGGATGGGTGACATGTTCTATGTGTGTGTGTGTGAGTGAGAGAGAGAGAGAGAGAGAGAGAGAGAGAGAGAGAGAGAGAGAGAGAGAGAGAGAGAAGGAGGGTTAATGAAAGATATAGAGAGTGGGAGGGGGGTTAAAGAAAGATCATTTGGGACTTAGGCTATAAAAGAGGTAGCATGACATGTTCTATATGTCTGTGTGAGAGAGAGAAATAGATAGAGAGAGTAGAGATATGGAGAGTGGGGGGGTAGAGCAAGATCATTAAGGCCTTAGGTGACAAACACCACTTCTAGGGTTGAGTCACCATGAGAAACCACAATAATGTGTAATATATCATGATATTGTTGTACATTCTAATGTGTATGAGCCTTCAACAAGTCCTTGAATCAACACATGATCCCCTTGTATGAGTTCTTTATAGGTATTTACATGGGATATGGGTGTCATGAGAAGGGTTTTATGAACTACAAAGACAAAAGGTTTACCAAATGATGATAGAGAGTGAAACTGCATAGGATGGTCATCATCGTCATAATTTTTCATCATCGTCGTCATGGACATAATCATCATGTTCATCATCATCCTCATCATCCTCATCATCATCATCATCATAATCATCATCATCACCATAGCTATCATCATCGTAATCATCATCATCATGATCATCATCATTGTCATCATCATCATCATCCTCACCATCATCCTCATCATCATTTTTCATCATCATCATCATCATCATCATTGTTCATCATCATTGTTCATCATCATCATCGTCGTCATCATCATCATCATCATCATCATCATCATCATCATTGCTCATCATCATCGTCATGGTCATCATCATTATCGTCATCATTGTCATCGTCATCATCCTCATCATCATCATCATCCTCATCATTGTCATCATCCTCACCATCATCATCCTCATCCTCATCCTCATCATCATCATCATCATCATCATCACCATCATCATGGTCATGGTCATTGTCATGGTCATCGTCATGGTCATCATCATTAACATCATCGTCATCGTCATTGTCATCATCGTCACCATCATCATCATCATCATCATCATCATCATCATTTTCCATCATCACCATCGTCATCATCATCATCATCATCATAGTCATCATCCTCGTTCATCATCATCATCGTCGTCATCATCATCATCATCATCATCATCATCATCATCATTGCTCATCATCATCGTCATGGTCATCATCATTATCGTCATCATTGTCATCGTCATCATCCTCATCATCATCATCATCCTCATCATTGTCATCATCCTCACCATCATCATCCTCATCCTCATCCTCATCATCATCATCATTATCATCATCACCATCATCATGGTCATGGTCATTGTCATGGTCATCGTCATGGTCATCATCATTAACATCATCGTCATCGTCATTGTCATCATCGTCACCATCATCATTATCATCATCATCATCATCATCATTTTCCATCATCACCATCGTCATCATCATCATCATCATCATAGTCATCATCCTCATCATCATCATCATTGTTAAAATTTCATATGCTTAGCTAAAACATCAGTCTTTCTTTTCATTTTCATAAAAAAAGCATATAAACAAGATCACTGAAAGAAACAGTATCACAAGAACAACACAAATTTATCCTGGGAAAAACCTAGCAAAAGCTTCCTCAATATAGATGCCCCAAAAGATAAAAGATAAAACCAACAAGGAGATCAAAGCCTGATCCTCCTCCTTCTCCGGCTACTTCTCTCTTCTCCACTAATGCGCTACACAAGTGAGAGTGTGTGTTCCAAATGAGGAGATCCACACCTCTATTTATATTCATCCATTCACTTTAATAATTCAATCCAACATGTAGGCTCGAGTTACACATGTAGGCTCAAGTAACCACAATGGGGTGCTAATGACCCACCTTTACAATTAGAGGGGACTACCTCATGACTCTTATTAGTTCTTTCGATTATAAGCATCAGGGTACAAAGTAATACAAGTGGTTCTCCTAGTAGGACCATCGGGGACCACAAAAAGATACATATATAATATTCTTTGAAGTTACAATATTTCAACACTCCCCCTTAACAAGAAGGGTATTCTACAACAACATCAACAACAACAATGGTAGGAGAGAGATAGAGGACATCATCAACATCATCAGGGTAACACATCTATAGATCATTGGAATCTTTTCAACATCATATAGTCTTTGTCTTCAATATTCAATGGCAGCAACTCTTTGATAAGCATCAACATCTTCATCACTTTGACCTTTCGATCAGCAACAACATCTTTAACACCTTGACCTTTCGATCAACAGCAACATCTTCAGCACTTTGACCTTTCGATCAGCAACATCTTTAGTACTTTGACCTTTTGATCAGAAACATCTTTATCACTTTGACCTTTTGATCAGCAACATATTTAGTAATTTGACCTTTCAATCAGCAACATCTTCAGCACTTTGACCTTTTGATCAGCAACAACATCTTCAGCACTTTGACCTTTCGATCAGCAACATATTCAGCACTTTGACCTTTCAATCAGAAGCATCTTCAGCACTTTGACCTTTCAATCAGAAACATCATCATCAAAACATCATTATCTTCAAAACATCATCATCATCAAAACATCATCATCATCAAAACATCAGCATGATCCTTCCTTTCAGAATTACGGGATCAACACATTTGTGGTACTCAGATGATCCTTCCTTTCAGAATTATGGGATTTAGGTCTTTACGGAGTTATCAATGATCCTTCCTTTCGTAATTATGGGATTTAGGTATTTACAGATTTACCAACGATCCTTCCTTTCGGAATTACGGGATCAACACATCTATGGAACTCAAACAATCCTTCCTTTCAAAATTACAGGATCAAGTCTTTACGAAGCTACCAACGATCCTTCCTTTCATAATTACGGGATCAACACATCTATGGAACTCAGACAATCCTTCCTTTCAGAATTAAAAGATATACACATGTGTGGAACTCAGACAATCCTTCCTTTCAGAATTACGAGATCAAGTCTTTATGGAGATACCAACAATCCTTTCTTTCAGAATTACGGGATCAACACACGTTCTCGAGTACCGACTTCACCGGATCACTTATGGACATATGTCCCGGGATGATACAATCCCTCTTCATTCTCGAGGACCGAGGTCCCCAAATCACTTTAGGGTAAGTTCCCAGGGATGATACAATCCCACTGCAAAATCACTACTCCCCCTTTCAAGGAAGGTCTTTCCGAACCACACCAAGCTTGTCTTGAAAGTGTTTGAACTTTACTTAGGACAAAGGCTTTGTCAACACATCAACAACTTGTTCATCGGTACTCACATACTAGAGCTTTATGGCTCCTTTCTGCATCATATCTCGAATGTAGAAATACCTGATTTCTATGCGCTTCGATCTATCATGGAACACAGGGTTCTTTGTCATCTTTATACAACTTTGGTTGTCACATAGAATCACGGTAGTGTACAAATCTAGGTTGAATAATCCTGACATCAACTTTCAAAGCCATATGGATTCATAACTAGTAGAGAAAGCTTCTATATATTTTGCTTCGACTGCTCTTAGAGCAACATTGGATTCCTTTCTGCTAAACCATGAAATCATAGCAGATCCTAGACTATAACATCCACTTGATGTTCTTTTTCAGTCTGAGATACTTCTGGCCCAATATACATCTGTATAACCATACAATCTATACTCATGGCTATTATCATAGTATAGACCAAAGTCTATAGTCCCTTTCAAATATCTCATCACATGTCTTGCAGTTACCAAGTGAACCCATCTAGGTTTAACTAGATATTGACTTAAGGTGTTCACAACAAAACAAATGTTTGGTCTGGTATTTGTTAAGTACATTGATGACCCAATGATCCGTCTGAAATGAGTCACATCCACTAACTCTAATGAGTCATAAATTAACAACT
Organism: Pseudotsuga menziesii; assembly: GCA_001517045.1. NCBI lineage: Eukaryota > Viridiplantae > Streptophyta > Pinopsida > Pinales > Pinaceae > Pseudotsuga > Pseudotsuga menziesii. The sequence continues at coordinate 103,195 of LPNX011156471.1, forward strand.
TCAGGTTGGAATCCATGGGTGTGGCCAAGGCTTTGCATTCCAACATATTGAATCTTTTCAATATCTCAACTGCATACTTTCCCTAGTTGAGAAGGATTCGTTCTGAACTTTGCCATACTTCTAGACCTAGGAAATAGTGCATTAACAAAAGGTCTTTCATCTCAAATTCTTCTCCTAGTTTCTTCTTTCTTTCCATAATCTATTTTTCATTCCTTGTCAAGAATAAGTCATCCACATATAGTAGTAGGAAGACAGGTTCATCTTCGACAACCTTGAGGTAAAGGTTAGGATCAGCTTTACTCTTTGTAAAACCCATGCTTGACAAGAAACTATCTATCCTTTAATACCAATATCGAGGATCTTTGTTTAAGACCATACAAGGCCTTCTTCAACTTGCATACGTGAGTATGTCTATCTTCAACTTCCAATCCTTGTGGTTGTTCTATGTATACGTCTTCTTCAATCACACCATTCAGAAAGACTATTTTCACATCCATCTAGTGTAATTCACACTTCATCATGGATGCAAGTGCCATGATAGCTCTAATCAAAGTATACCGTGCTATTGGGGAAAATGTTTCTTCATAGTCAATTTCCTCTTTCTGAGAGAAACCTTTGGCCACAAATCTTGCTTTATACTTCTCGATACTCCCGTCAGCTACATGCTTTATTTTGTATATCCATTTGGAGGATACTGAACTCTTCCCTTCTAGTTTGGGAACTATATCCCATAAATCATTCTTTATTATTGACTGGTATTCTTTCGTCATTGCTTCTACCCATTCATTCTTCATAGTTTGTAGGTTCTTGATCTAAAAGATTACACATCAAGGCTACATAGTTGGAAAAAGTCTTAGGTTTCTTTATTTCCCTTGTGGAGCCTTCAGGAGCTCATATCTTTTCTCCTCTCAAATAATTTCTCTTGTCCAAGCAAGCTTTCTCTTTCTTGATATATCCATCATGGGAGGTTCTTGTGGTTCTGCTATGTCATGTTCTTCAGGAGCTTCATCTTCAGGGAGACATCTAGTTTCTTTATTTCTGGGAGGTGTCTCTTCTTCATACACTTCTTCATGTTGGCACTTATTGGATCTCTTGAGGGCTTCCTCTTCATCAAATTTCACATTTTTACTAATTTCCATGTGATGGAATCCAAGAATGTAGATTCTGAATGCTTTGGATACTTCACAATATCCAACAAATATCCCCTTCTTTATGGAAGGGTCAAACTTGGTTCTTTTCTCTTTTGGTATATGAATATATACTAGATAACCAAATATCTTGAGGTGACTTACCTCAGGCTTCTTTCCCATGAACATCTCTTTTGGAGTATTGAACCCAAGATCACTGTGATATATCCTATTATGTACATATACAGCAGTTCTTGCTACCTCTGCCCATAGATGCATTGGAATATGTTGATCATATATCATTGTCTTCATTGCCTCCATGATGGTTTTTTTCTTTCTTTCTGCAACCCCATTATATTGAGGATTGTAGGGAGTAGCTAGTTCCTTGTTGATTCTAGCATCTTTGAAAATATATTCAAACTCTTTTGAGGTATACTCTCCATCATTGTCTGATCGGAGTGTCTTTATTTTCTTGTCTGAAAGATTGTCTACCAAGGCTTTGAACTCTTTGAATTTTTCAAACACTTCACTCTTTGCTTTCAAGAAGTATATCCAAGTATTTCTTGAAAATTCATCAATAAATGTGATATAATATTCAAATACACTTAAGGATGTTGAAGACATTGGACCACATATATCTGAATGAATCAATTGCAACGTACCTTTTGTCTTTATCTCACTTTTCGGAAATGGATTCTTGATGTTCTTTCCCTTCGCACATCCTTTGCAAATGCCTTCAGGATTGATATTCATATCTGGTAATCCCGTCACTACTTTGTTCACATGAGGTAGAGCCTTGTAATTAATGTGGGCAAGCCTTATGTTCCATAGTTCACTAGGGTCAGTGAACTCATGCACAAGGGTTGTTTCTGAGTGCCCATTGAGTTTATACAAGCCTCCTTCTTCTTCACCAATAATGATTGCATCTTCAATATTCTTTCCTTTGGGCCACATGAGTACTTGGCCATCTATGAAAGCAACTTTGAATCCTTTCTTATCTAAATCTAAGATAGAAATTAAATTCTTATTTAGACCAGGTACATATAATACATTTTTCATCTTTAGGGGATTACCTGAATCAAGTTTGTAACTTGCTTCACCAACTCCTTTGATTGGATATTGATAGTAATCTCTTAGGGATACTTTCTAAGGAGAGATATTTTCTTCAAGTTTGGCAGAGTTTTCTTTTGTCCCGTCATGTGCTTTGAAGCACCACTATCATTAATCAAGGGTGTCTTCTCCAGGAGTTATAGACCTAGAGAGTGCAAAGAATAGCACATACTCTTATGCATCTTCTTCTCTTGCTTGTTTTTTTGGAGGTCCTTCTTCTTCTTCTTCTTCTTCTTCTTCATATTCATCTTCTACTAGATGAGCATGATGTATTTTGTTGTTGTTGATCCTCTTCCTATATTATTACTTCCTTATAGGACAATTTCTGGCAATGTGTCCTATCTTACTAAAATTAAAACATTCAAAATCAGAATAGTCTCTAATAGGAGGATTTTCTCTTACCCTTTGAATTCTTCTGGGAGGTTGAGACTCCTTGAAATTTATTCTCTTGAATTTATTTTGGCCTCTTCTTCTTTTGGTGTGAGTGGCTAGGGCTTGATCATCTTCTTTTAGTAAGGATTCTCTATTTTCCACTCTAGTCTCCTCTTGAATGCAGTCTTCCCATACCACATCAAACTTCATACTTTCTTTTCTTGCACACATCATTTGAATGAAGGAATCCCAGGGTCTAGTGAGATCATTGAGAGCAGTCATAACCATTTCATATTCATCAAGCTTATCTCCAATAGCTTCTAGTTGCTCTTTGATCTAAGAAACCCTTATGAAGTAATCTTAGATGGATTCTCCATGAATCATTTTGGTGCTCTTCAGTTGAGCTCTTAGAATCATCTTTCTATTAATGTTCCTTCCCTCATACATTCTGGATAGGGCATCAAACATTTATTTTGGAGTATTCTTGGATGACACTTGAGGGATCAAGTGATCCTTGATGGGGTCCGCAATAATCCTCTATGCCCTAATCATATCCTTTATGTGCTTCTCCTTGGCTTCAGCTTCTTCAAGTTCTACAACTTCTCCTTTGACATACTTATCAAGATCATTCCCTTGGAGAATGATACCAATCCTGTATTTCCATGCTTGAAAATTCTCTATGCCTTCTAGCTTATCCTCAAGCTTAGTGCTTGGGGCCATCTTGTCAAAAAATCACAAAAAATTGAAATTTTGCATAATGAGAAACTGACCTTACCAGAAGATGCACTTGGATGAGGTGAGTTGACTAATGTGCTTGGAATCTGAAGACTTCAACTCTTCACCTTTCAAATCAGACTTGCAAGATTTAGCTTTTACAGCTTTTTGGTTCAGCAGTTTTCTGGTGCAACTATCAAACTAGGGTTTTACTTTCCCGGAGACTCACAAAGAAAAAAAATTTGATCCAGGCTTAAAATATGCTCTCTGGGAGGAGGCAACTTTATATGCAAGCATTTTTCTGAAACTCAATTTTTTTCTCAAAATCCTAATTTCTTCCGGGGAGAGAGAGAGAGAGCTATTTCACATCGTGAAAGCTATCCTATTCAAGATAGCTCTGATACCATGTTAAAATTTCATATGCTTAGCTAAAACATCAGTATTTCATTTCATTTTTCATAACAAAAGCATATAAACAGGATCACTAAAAGAAACAGTATCACAAGAACAACACAGATTTATCCTGGGGAAACCCTAAAGGGAAAAACCCAGCAAAAGGTTCCTCAATGTAAATGCCCTAAAAGATAAAACAAACAAGGAGATCAAAGCCTGATCCTCCTCCTTCTCCAACTACTTCTCTCTTCTCCACTAATGCGCTACACAAGTGAGAGTATGTGTTCCAAATGAGGAGCACCACACCTCTATTTATATTCATCCATTCACTTTAATTATTAAATTCGACATGTAGGCTCGAGTTAATCATGTAGACTCGAGTTACACATGTAGGCTCAAGTAACCACACTGGGGTGCTAATGACCCACCTTTACAATTATAGGGGACTACCTCATGAATCTTATTAGTTCTTCTTATTAGAAGCATTAGGGTACAATGTAATACAAGTGGTTCTCCCGGTAGGACCATCGGGGACCATAAAAAGATACATATAGAACATTATTCTAGGTTACAATATTTCAACAATTGTCATCATCCTCATCCTTGTCATCATCATCCTCGTCATCATTGTTCATCATCGTCGTCATTGTCATTATCAACATGGTCATCATCATCGTCATCATCGTTGTCGTCACCATCATCATCGTCATCGTCATCATCATCATCATCATAATTTTCATCATCATCATCATCATCATCAACAACAACAACAACAACAACATCATTTTCTTTGTCGTCATCATCATCATTTTTCATCATTATTGTTCATCATCATCGTCATCATCATTATCATCATCGTCGCAATTGTCATCGTCGTCATCATCATCATCATCACCATCACCATCACCATCACCATCATATTCATCATCATCATCATCATCATCATCATCATCATCATCATCATCCTCATCCTCATCCTCATCCTCATCATCATCATCATGGTCATCATCCTCATCCTCATCCTCATCATCATCATCACCATTGTCATCATCATCATCAACATCATTTTTCATCATCATCATCATCATTGTCTTAATTTCACATAGGGTATGATTTAATCAACCTATGATCAGAGAATCAAATGCCATCATTATCATCATCAACATCATCATCATCATTGTCGTCATCATCATTGTTGTCATCATCATCATCATCATCATCATTGTTCATCATCATTGTTCATCATCGTCGTCATCATCATTATCATCATCATCATCATCACCATCATCACCATCATCATCATCATCACCATTGTCATCATCACCATCATCAGCATCATCATCATCATCATCACCATCATGGTCATCATCTTCATCCTCATCCTCATCCTCATCCTCATCCTCATCCTCATCCTCATCCTCATCATCACCATTGTCATCATCATCATCAACATCATTTTTCATCATCATAATCATCATCACCATCATCATCATCATCATTGTTCATCATCATCGTCATCATCGTCATCATTGTCTTAATTTCAAGTAGGGTGATGTGTTTTGTGTGTGTGTGTGTGTGAGAGAGAGAGAGAGAGAGAGAGAGAGAATTAGAGAGAGAAATTGTGTGTGGGTGAGAGAGAGAGACTGTGGGTGACAGAATGAGAAACTACATGGTTAGATGGGGAGAGAGAGACACAATGAGTGATCGGGATGGAGGGTTAGGGAGAGACATGGAGAAAGGGGAAGAGGGTTAGGAAAATAGGGGAGAAGGAGGATTAAAAATAGGGATAGGGGGGGTTGAGATGCTTGAAAAAAGATCAAAGAAAAGTTTCAAATAGTAAATGGATGCACGCACACATTTTTAACGTGTACACACTCGAAAGTGCGACTGCGCTTTTAGTAAACTACGTGCATGCGTGCTTGTCACATGTACGTGTTGTTTGAAATTTTGAATTTTGTCGAACACCTTTTTTCAAACCTACGTGGTGGATGACATGGTTGCTTTGGTTTTAGGTTCAGATTCCCAAATCAACTGGTTTGGATTGTCTTATGACAACAAACATGTTTTGTACCACTTCTCCTATTTCATGCATGATTTCATATGCCACGCTTGTCCACTACTAATGAAAATTCACACACTTGTGTAACTCTGTCTGTAAATTCTGAATATGTAATTTTTTATTTAAATCTATTATCTTTTTCTTTTTTTAATTTAATTTTAAATGGAGTAACATCAATCTAACACAAAAGGTAGGCAATTTTATTTGGCTCTAAAGTTTTGTTTGGCTCACCTATTTAGAAAACGGAAAAACCTGCACAAGAAGACACAAATACCTACATTCTAAAAGAAAATTTATATCATTCATTGACTATGTTAAGACCAAGATGTCATGGACCTACGCTCGACCTTGTCATTTTAGGGTGTCACTGACTTCCTTATATATATATATATATATATATATATATAACATAAATAATATGAAAAAATAACGCTCCACTAGACACACCTGTTATCTACAACTCTATATAATTTTTTCACAAAATTCCACCATTTGCATACAAACACGTGGACTAGCGCAAACATATTCATTACTTTTTTTGGAAAAAAATAACATACCAACCTTAGAAGAACCTCGTTTTTTGGTATTTATACTTAGTTTCCATAAATAAAAGTTATATATTCTGGAGGTAATCTAATTTTCTACGTTTCATATTCTTATGCCATATTCCAAAAAGTTGTGTAGGTAAGTCTAATATTGATTTTTTACGTTCAATTTTTTTTTTCTTCAGAAGTCCATTGCAACAAATGCATCATAAGTGATGAGCATTAGCTTGCACCAAACCTAATCGTATTCTTTTGCAATTTTCTTGGCATCTTCCATATGAATATGGTGAATTGAATTGTTGACATGGCTTCTAAGGAATACCTATTATGATGACTATATATTATGTCCAAATTGTGCTCCTTAATCGTTACGCAAATCGAGTGTCATGTTTCTCCAATATAGATTTTTCCACACAAGCACGAGATACTTTATATGACCTTGTACCTCTTTGGATCCATACGGTCTTTCAATGATTCTAATAATCTTCTCACATATTCAATAGAGTGAGAATGACTTTAATGTCTTTCTTTTTAAAATTTCTTGGCAATACATTAGTTGTCCCTTTAGTAATTTTAAAAGTTTATTTAAATTTAATATTTATGTTCATTTGACATATTTAAGTGAACCATAGCTCGATTAAATCATTGGGACATTGACAAAAATGAAACTACAAAATATCGATAATGTCAAAAATATTATTGAATCTAAGCTTAAAGAGAAATTGTGTTGCGAGAAAAATTTAGATGATGAAAGAAAATTAAGATACTACAAGGAGGTCATTGACCCTAACTTGGAAGGTGAGCATTATCTCTGAGTGGTAACTAGTTCAAAGAAGAAAATTAATATATCCATGATCAGAATGAACTCTCATGAGCTTCATAACAAAACAGGGAGTTGGTCTATTCCTAAAACACCATGGGAGCAAAGAGTTTTCCCTCTTTGTGAGTCTAGGAGCATTGAGGAGGAAAATCACTTTCTCTTAGAGTGCCATGTTTACATCCACATTAGATTTGAGCTCCATAGTATTTGCTATGAGAGAAACATTTCTAACCTCGTAACTTGCCAAAACTATAGTGAGCTCGAGAAGCTTCTTGCTAATCTTTTTGAGCATATGATTTATTTTTTAAAGAAAACCAAATAATACCCTACTTAAGGTCCCATAAATCAAAGTTGGTCTAAGTGGACATTCATCATCACCATCATGATCACCATCACCATGTAAGTATCTAAATGTTGGGATGTTTGTAAACATATTTAAGCCTAGATATCCTTAGAAGTGTCTATGTAATTGAAATAAATACATATATTACGATTATAATGTATAATTTAGAAATATAAATTCAAAAGATTAATCAATTAAATAAAGAAAATAACAACTAGTAATAATATTTTTAATATTTACATGAGTATTAACAATAAATGATTAATTAATATTGTTAATAATATTTTATTATTACTCGTAGGAATAAAAAGTGAAGATACTTCAAAATCAAAATTTATTTATGAGTAGAGGATTATCATTTTCTAAACAAGTACTTCAATATTTTAATGTTCTTTACCATATTTAGCATTTTATTTTTAATAAAAATATATATATCAATAATTTAATTCATATATATATATATATGATTATGACATAATCTATTATGATATTTCAAACAATTACATTAATATTTTAATGATATTTTATTTTTATTTTGATGATGATAATGATGATCGTTAACCTCCCCTCATACAAAACTTTGGTTTATCAAATCTAAAGAAACGAATTATTTAGTTTGTTTTAAAGTTGTATTTCTATGGTCAAAGAGCTCAGAGCTCACTATAATTTTGACATGTTAAAAGGATAGGAAGGTCGCTATAATATTATGAAATTGAGATCTAATGTGGGTGTAGGTAGGGCACTCTAAGAGGAAGTGATTTTTATCCTTAATGCCATATTCTCACATAGATGGAAGATCCTTTCCACCCATGGTGTTTTAGGAACTGCCAACGACCTATTTCACTATGGAGCGCATGAGAGTTCGTTCTTATCTTGTACTTTTGATCTTCTAGAGTAGGGTTGATGACCTCCTTATAATATCTTAATTTTCTTTTAGCTTCTAAATCTTTCTCACACCGCATTTTATCTTTAAACTTAGAAGTAGCAATATTTTTAATGTTATTAATATTTTGCAATGAAACATTTTCCTCAATCTCCCAATGGTTTAACCGTATCTTTATACCAACCTCGTTTGAGCCTCACGTGGTTTTGGCTGGAATTAAAAGTTAACTTAGGAAGTCTATGATCTCCCATGTTATTGATTTTGTGATTTTGTGCTTGTACAAGAGGAGCCTAATCATAACTAGGCTCTCCATAGGGAAAGACCTACTTCTATATTAAATCAATATTAATTTTTTTATTATTTTTTATTTTCACAAATTAATTTCAATCCAAAATTATTTCAATATTTTGAATTTTTTCTACAAAATTAATATAGTAACCAAAATAATAAATCAATAATCAAAATAACAAATTAATAATAATATTAAAAATTGTAAAATATAGTAACCAAAATAAAAAATTAATAATAATAATTCTAAATTATAGTAAGCAAAATAGGAAATTAATAATAATATTAAAATTTATAAATTAATATATGAATACCAACGAGAGATGTCTAAACACGGACTTTTTCATTTTTTCTAAACTTTGTGGCTGGAATTTGGTTTTATTATTATTTTTATTGAATTCAAGTTTATATGTAATCTTAATTTGTTTTTTTAAGTGTTTGAAAGAGATTGTACATTCTCATAAACTTTTAAAATACCTATATCATAAACTTCTAAAATATCTATATGCAAATTCACTCACTTAAACCTTTAAGACACACCATTAATAATTGTTAAGTCGAATTTCTAAAAATTGTTATTGGATTCAGCCATACACCAAAAAAACATTATTGAAAAAAAGAAAAAACAATTTAAAAAAATTGTCTATCTAAACTATATCATACCAAAACCGACCATTGGACCTGTTGCTGCCGCAACCGTCTCCCCGATTTTAGTTTTCGCTTAAACTCTGGGACCCCTCCTCTTCATTGTTTACTTAGCTCATTTGTTAAAAGCTTGACGCCTTTCAGCATATCTATGCGTTTGAGGTTGATTGCCTGCCTTTGTGTTTGTTTCTTTCAGTCAGCTCGAGCCGCGCGATCCGTTTTTTAATGCCCATAGAGTGTGAAAGTTTGCCTTAGCGAAGAAAATTGATGTTTTAGCGCTGTTCGTTTTTCTTTGGATCGGGCCTCTTTTAGAAGAGGTTGATTTCTGTCTCACCCGCCATTGCGGCTCATAGACCAAAGTCTCCGCCCGATTGAAGTGTCACCCGACGCCCGATTCGTGGCTGTAAATCGCGTGCTTCAGAGTTTCGGCTCACCCGCCGTTGCGGCCGGAAGGGGGAAGTTGGCCTCCGATTCGTTTGTCATCCGACGTCCGACCTATCGCTCCCGTCGCTTGTCTTCGATCTGCATTCCATCCGCTGTTGCGGGTGGTAGAGCTGTTCAGCTTCCGACCCTCTTCCCTCCACCGCCCGACTTCCTATGGCGCCTACGTTTTCACTCCTCCTCTTTTGGCGTCCCTCCGCCGTTGCGGCTCCGGGAGCCTTCTCCCACCCGGTACAGAAACCGTGTCTCATCCGATCCAGGTACTGCCCGACCGCCGTTTCACTTCACCATGAAGTTTTCACCCGGATAAACCAAGCTATTTCCCTGTGGATTTATCTTATGCTCTGAATTTTGAAATGCTTAATACCTCAATTTAGTGGATAATGCACTCAAGTGTCTGCAGAAAAAATCCCATGATCGCCGAAGCAACTCAGATCGAAGAAAGGACAAAATAGGTGAACGACAAAGGCACCTAGGAAGCAGTTACGGCGGTTACGGTCAGAATTTAAATGCTTATGGAAGATGATTGGAAAAACGCAACAGTCAGGGAAGAAGGTGAATCGTCAAGGAGGCTGAAAGCCACACGCTGGAGGGCAGCCCAAGGGGCGGAAGCCCTAGTTTAAATAGGAAAAGATAGGACTTAGAGGGGGATTTTTCCGCTGGAAAATTGGTAATTGTTGACTTGTAAGAGGAGCTACCTCGTTTTGCTGGGAAAACTGCGATTTTGCCTGTTGGAAAGAGCAAAAGATGTGGAATGTATCAATGCAATTCAATAAATGATGTCGAAGAGGAACTATTTCGTTTTCAGCAGTCTTTATTTACTGTAAGGGTATTTGATGTCTGAACCTATGTTCTTGTTGGATGGTCTTCAGTAAATTTTTGGGTATATTTCCACTACGAGCAATAACTGTGTTATAAAATGATTGGCTATCTAATTGTTTGAATATCTGTAAACGTTCATGTGCTGCAGAAGAAGTAGCAGCTACCTGTTTCTCTTCTTATGGTGTATGAATATGTATTGCTCATCTAAAAATGATAACCTTGCTCTCTAGGGATAGTTTAGGTAGTTAGTTTATTTCTGTTTGTATCTGGTTTAGTTGTTTGTGAGCTTAAGACGAGAGGTAAGAACCTGCGCATCACTTTGTGACCGCTCCTTACATCTGGATCACCCTGCATTTAATTAGGCATGTGCATATCACTCATTAAGTCAAAATACAAAAACTCGGTGGGCCGGGCTGCAACCGGTACAACCTCTGTTTGTTACTTGACCTACGGTAGCCGGACCATAAACCGGACGGATTCCCTATACCAAACAGTCAGCGGGATAATTGGGAACGCTGATTGGGGAGAATCCCTTACTGTTGTCGCCTGCAAATTTTCAGGCCACAACAGTTTTTGGCGCTGGAAGGAGGGCCGCCAGTGCATGGCTGGCCGAGGAAACCCGTTTTCCCAAGAATATTCCACTGGCTACAATTCTGAAAGTAGTGTACCACGCAATTCTGAAAGTAGTGTACCACGCAATTGAATTCCGGAAGAAGAAGAAAGAGAACATCTATACCCTGTTCACAACGAGATTGTTAACGATCTGAGAAGACATACCAGGGCATACTTAAAGAAGATTGGAGGATTACCTATCATCCCTGAGTTTCCTAGAAGAGAATACAAGAGAAGAGACCGTCCTTTAACAGAAGATTCATTGTTGGTTGGAGATTGGCAGGAGATGGTAGAGACTTCCTTACAAGAAGTTGAACTCCCTTTGAGTCAAGAAGGCCCGGAGACTCCCTACATTTCCCCTGTTCACACCCCTGTTGGTTCACCTCTGCACTCTCCACCTCAACTTATGGCAGCAGCTAACGCAAATCAGCCACCTAATCCTCCAAACCCGCCACCTGCATGGAAGGCCAGATCACCTCTGAATCTGACCCCACCTTTGCACGACCTACCTCAAGCTTTCGAAAAGCTATTGCCTAAGTTTGACCCGAATGAAAAGATATTGGTAGATGACCACTTGCAGAGTTTTTATTTGGCTATAGAAGGCTTAAAGGCAGGGGAGCATGAAGATGTGGTTTGTAGAATTTTCCCACATACCCTTAAAGGAACCGCAGCCTCGTGGTATTTCGGATTACCCGCCAATTCTATCCCAGATTGGGACACCTTCGAAAGGATGTTCAGAAGTAAGTACGCGGTCCAAAAGACTCACGCTGCCCTTATGAAAGGACTTTGTGCTTTGAAGAAAGAAAAGAAGGAAAAGGTGCACAGTTTTACACAAAGGTTTACAGCATATCTAAGAAACTTCTCTGATGCAGACAAACCTTCAGAAAAGGTTCTAATTGAGTATTATACCTCAGCTTTGGGCCCTGACTTGGCCATGTTCGCAAAAGGCAGGACCAAGCCCACTTTGACGGAAACTTATGAAGAGGCAGAAGTAGTGGAAGCAGAAAGAGAAAGAATTGAAGAATATCCTGAACAGTCAGGAGAGAAAAGGAGAACTTTGCTTTTTTCCAAGCCCAAAGAGGATAAAACACCGGATTATGAAAGTATGGCCAGAATGGTTCAGAAGCTGTCTAATAAAATCATAGACTTAGAGAAAGAAAAAGAAGCACAAAAGTTTTATAGGCCATATTATAAGAAAATGGAGGACAACAACCAGCCTCAACCTCCTCCTCAAAAGAGTGCATTTATGAATCTCACAGACATAGGATTGGAGAATTTTTGTACCTTCCATCAACAACCTCATTCCGAAAGGAACTGTCCGCAATGGATAAATTCAATGACATTGGTCATGAATCAGATGTTGGACTCAAGATTGACAGAAGAAGATGAAGATGGAAAGAAAGAGAATGCTGCTTCTACTTCTACAAAAGAAGAGGAAGAAGAGGCTATGGCTGTATGGAGCTCTGTTTCGGTTCTCGATGCAGAAGAAGAGAATATTCAGGGGCTCAAAGAGATCAGTGAAGCTAACGTGACAACTAGAAGTAAGGGGACAATTAGCAATGATAGTCTTTTACTCCCAAAGATAAGAAGGCTGCAAAGAAATGTCAGGAAGAAGTTTCAAGACAAGTCACTAACCAATCAGGTACCTGAGTTTACCATTACA
>LPNX011156471.1:120196-130741 GCA_001517045.1 Pseudotsuga menziesii
GAAATATTTGTGTGCATTGAGGTCCTGCTTAACCTCCTGTAAGGTCAATCAGACTCAAAAGTCTAGGATACTATGCTGAGGATCCGTGCACTTTACACTTATAATCTAAGGGGGAAAGAACAGGGGACCCACGGAGAAGAGCAAGATGAATAGGGTGTTATATCTAAATGATCCCATGCCAGGAAATAAATGCCAGAAGGCGGATAAGAGTCAGAACTCCTATGAAAGCATCATGCTCCAAAGCTAAATCTCAATCATAAAATACTAATTTGCCAATGATCCTCTCCGTCCATGAGCTGAAGCCTTAAGCACATCACTCACACAAAAGGGCACTATGGGATAGAGGATCCTGAATGAAAATTCAGTAAGAAAGGCATGCATAAAGATTCTCATTAAAAAAAGGACAAAATCCGAAAAACGTAAAAGTTGGTAAGACGGCATGGGAATGAGGAACAAATGAACTTTTCTGTTCGTCACCTGCTACAATCCTGTGGTGTCCAATGTTGCCAGCTACCTGAAGAAAATTTAATAATGAACTCATATTTTGGCCTCAGCAGAGTTACCTGGACTCTAGAATCGTGACTTTCATTGCCCAGCTTGGACTGATATCAATGATCAAGGTACACACTTCGGTTATTGAGAAATATATATAGTTGGAAGAGTTCAATGGATACATTGGTTGTAGGACAGTCTACTTTTCAAAGAAGAAACCACCCAGAGACCTAGGTTCACTAGGAAATCGCCAGTTGTTGCTGCCGCAACCGTCTCCCCGATTTTAGTTTTCGCTTAAACTCTGGGACCCCTCCTCTTCATTGTTTACTTAGCTCATTTGTTAAAAGCTTGACGCCTTTGAGCATATCTATGCGTTTGAGGTTGATTGCCTGCCTTTGTGTTTGTTCTTTCAGTCAGCTCGAGCCACGTGATCCGTTTTTTAATGCCCATAGAGTGTGAAAGTTTGCCTTAGCAAAGAAAATTGATGTTTTAGCGCTGTTCATTTTTCTTTGGATCGGGCCTCTTTTAGAAGAGGTTGATTTCTGTCTCACCCGCCGTTGTGGCTCATAGACCAAAGTCTCCGCCCGATTGAAGTGTCGCCCGACGCCCGATTCGTGGCTGTAAATCGCGTGCTTCAGAGTTTCGGCTCACCCGCCGTTGCGGCCGGAAGGGGGAAGTCGGCCTCCGATTCGTTTGTCATCCGACGTCCGACCTATCGCTCCCGTCACTTGTCTCCGATCTGCATTCCGTCCGCTATTGCGGGTGGCAGAGTTGTTCAGCTTCCGACCCTCTTCCCTCCGCCGCCCGACTTCCTATGGCGCCTACGTTTTCACTCCTCTTTTGGCGTCCCTCCACCGTTGCAGCTCCGGGAGCCTTCTCCGACCCGGTACAGAAACCGTGTCTCATCCGATCCAGGTACTGCCCGACCGCCGTTTCACTTCACCATGAAGTTTTCACCCGAATAAACCAAGCTATTTCCCTATGGATTTATCTTATGCTCTGAATTTTGAAATGCTTAATACCTCAATTTAGTGGATAATGCACTCAAGTGTCTGCAGAAAAAATCCCATGATCGCCGAAGCAACTCAGATCGAAGAAAGGACAAAATAGGTGAACGACAAAGGCACCTAGGAAGCAGTTACGGCGGTTACGGTCAGAATTTAAACGCTTATGGAAGATGATTGGAAAAACGCAACAGTCAGGGAAGAAGGTGAATCGTCAAGGAGGCTTAAAGCCACACACTGGAGGGCAGCCCAAGGGGCGGAAGCCCTAGTTTAAATAGGAAAAGATAGGACTTAGGGGGGGCTTTTTCCACTCGAAAATTGGTAATTCTTGACTTGTAAGAGGAGCTACCTCGTTTTGCTGGGAAAACTACAATTTTTCCTGCTGGAAAGAGCAAAAGATGTGGAATGTATCAATGCAATTCAATAAATGATGTCGAAGAGGAACTATTTCGTTTTCAGCAGTCTTTATTTACTGTAAGGGTATTTGATGTCTGAACCTATGTTCTTGTTGGATGGTCTTCAGTAAATTTTTGGGTATATTTCCACCACGAGCAATGACTGTGTTATAAAATGATTGGCTATCTAATTGTTTGAATATCTGTAAGCGTTCATGTGCTGCAGAAGAAGTAGCAGCTACCTATTTCTCTTCTTATGGTGTACGAATATGTATTGCTCATCTAAAAATGATAACCTTGCTCTCTAGGGATAGTTTAGGTAGTTAGTTTATTTCTGTTTGTATCTGGTTTAGTTGTTTGTGAGCTTAAGACGAGAGGTAAGAACCTGCGAATCACTTTGTGACCGCTCCTTGCATCTGGATCACCCTGCATTTAATTAGGCACGTGCATATCACTCATTAAGTCAAAATACAAAAACTCGGTGGGCCGGGCCGCAACCAGTACAGCCTCTGTTTGTTACTTGACCTACGGTAGCCGGACCGTAAACCGGACGGATTCCCTATACCAAACAGTCAGCGGGCTAATTGGGAACGCTGATTGGGGAGAATCCCTTACTGTTGTCGCCTGCGAATTTTCAGGCCACAACAGGACCAATTACAAAAGCCTTATTGGGACTCTAAACTTTGGAACCTCAAATATGAGGCGATTTAGATTGCAATTCCAAAGTTCAGAGTCCCCATAAGCCTTTTGTTCTTGGTCCAACGGTGAACTTTGGAACCTTGAATATGAGGCCATTTAGATTGCAGTTACAAAGTTCAGAGTCCACATAATGTTAGAATAATCAACCCATAGTTTACCCACTTAGACATTAATTTAATTATTTTTGTCTTATTTGCCTAGTTCACGTGTCCCACCTTGTGCAAGTTGTCATTTGCCTATCCATAATGGTCAAACTTGCCTTATTTGACTCATGTAGCACATGGGAGAGCTAAAGGAATCAATTCTGCTTTATTCCTGACCTCCTAGGCACCCTTCTGCTTTTTCTGCTTTATTGCCTGTTTTTTCAGTGTTTTAAGGCAAAAGGAAAAGCTATACTAGGTGAAGTTGACTAGCTTTTTGTCCTACACATCCTCCTCTCTTTTCTCCATGAAAAAGCATGTATGAGCTGCCATTCCACCACTCTGTAGCTTGCCTATGCCTTTTTGCTAATTCCTGAGCTCCATGACAGATTTGGGATCAGCTTTTTACACCTATGGGGGATTTGCTTATTTTTGGTAAGCCTGCTTTATGCTAGATTTGATTTGCTCCTCATGCAATCGAATCCTTGATGTATTCTATTTATTCAGTAGCCTATGTTATTACAGGGTTGGCTATTGTACACTTACATAATAGAGTTTAGTGTTACAGCTCCAATTTCAGTCTCTTTTGTGAGTGATTTTGCATGATCAATTGTTAGTTGTTGTGAGTAAAATTAATCTATCACTGGGTTCAATTTCCACACATAAGTATTTTGTTCTTGGTACAACAGTTGCTTTTGGTATTCATATATTAATTTATAAATTTTAATATTATTATTAATTTTCTATTTGGTTACTATAATTTACAATTAAATTATTATTATTAATTTTGTATTTTGGTTATTATAATTTACAATTTTGAATATCATTATTAATTTATTATTTTGGTTATTAATTCATTGTTTTGGTTACTATATTAGTTTTATAAAAAAAATTCAAAATATTGAAATAGTTTTGGATTGAAAATAATTTATAAAAATTAAAATTAAAACACTATTCATTATTTATTTATATTATAATAAAAATTAAATATTTATCGTTATTAAGAACAAAATAGAAAATATCTAATAAAATATTAATGTAATTGTTTAAAATATCATAATAGATTATGTCATATATATATATATATTAAAAATAAAATGTGAAGTATGGTAAGTAACATTAAAATATTGAAGTACTTGTTTAGCAAATGAGAATCCACTACACAAATAAATTTTGATTTGGGAGTATTTTTCACCTTTTACTCATAAATTTAATAATAAATATTATTAACAATAAAATTATTTATTTATTTATTTTTAATACTCATATGTAAACATTATTACGAGTAAAATTATAATATTGTTCCTAGTTATTATTTTCTATATTTAATTGATTAATATTTTCAAGTTATATTTCTAAATTATACATTATAGTCATAATATATGTATTTATTTTAATTAAATAGACTCTTAAGGATTTTTAGTCTTAAATGTGTTTACAAATATCCCAACTTTTAGTCTTAAATGTGTTTACAAATATCCCAGCTTTTAGATACTTACATGGTGATGGTGATGGTGATGATGAATGTCCACTCACACCAACTTTGGTTTATGGGACCTTAAGTAGTGTATTATTTGGTTTGCTTTAAAAATTTAATTCTATGCTCAAAAAGCTTGGCAAGAAGCTTCTCGATCTCACTATAGTTTTGGCAAGTAAGGAGGTTAGAAAGATTTTTATTGTAGCAAATACTGTGGAGCCCAATTCTAATGTGGATGTAAACATGGCACTTTAAGAGAAAGTGATTTTCATCCTCAACGATCCAAGACTCACAAAGAGGGAAAAAATTTTCCTCCCATGGTGTTTTAGGAATAGACCAACTACTTGTTTTGTTATGAATCTCATGAGGGTTCATTCTAATCATGGCTATATTAATTTTCTTCTTTGAACTAGTTACTACTGAGAGATAGTGCTCACCTTCCAAGTTAGCGTTAATGACCTCCATATAGTATCTTAATTTTCTTTCATCCTCTAAATTTTTCTTGCACCACGATTTCTCTTTAAACTTAGATTGAATAATATTTTTGACATTATCAATATTTTGCAGTGTCATTTTTCGTTAATGTCCCAATAATTTAACCAACCTATGGTTAAACTTAATTATGTCAAATGAACATAAATATTAAATTGAAATAAACTTATAAATTTACTAAAGGGACAACTAATGTATTACCAAGAAATTTTAAAAATAAAGACATTAAAGTCATGTTCACTCCATTGAATATGTGAGAAGATTATTAAATTCATCGAAAGTACAAGGGCATATAGAGTATCTCGTCCTTGTGTGGAAAAATCTATATTGAAGAAACATGGCACTTGATTTAGGTAAGGATTAAGGAGCACAATTCAGACATAATATATAATCGTCATAATAGGTATTGCTTAGAATACCATGTCCACAATTCAATCCACCATACTCATATGAAATATGCCCAGCTAATTGCAAAAGAATACCATTACATAAGAAGAAATATTTGTAAAGCAATTGAAATAGAAAATTTTCGAGTCAATTTTAATATGAGTAATGGCCTAAAAATTGACCGAGTGTTGGTACCCCATTATTCATTTTATTAAGAGATATAACAATAATATGGGAAGGTCAACCACCTCCCAAAGTAATAATAATATGAGTAGATAGACCACCTCCCAAGAAGATTTTGAGACACATAATCAACTTTAAATTTAAAGTCATTGTCATTCTTCACCATAATTTGAGGACCCTTTCTCTTAATGATGAGCTCAACTATGAGGTAGAAATGTCAACTAAAAAACCCTAACTGTCAACTACAAAACCCTAACGCAATGATCCTTTTAATCTTTTTGAAATATGACCTATGTATTCATGATGAACATTATAGTTTTTTTTTCTTTTTTTTAAATGCACTTTAGTAAGTTAAAAATTTTGAAATTATTTGTGTGTACATAGATAAAGTCAAAGAATATAAATATGCAAGTCATGTTAGTTGAAGTGAAATGTTATGAGGTTCCAACAATGTAATGAGGTTTGTAAGATAAAATTAAAATCATATTCTCTATAATAAGTTTGTGATAGAACTTGAAGGATATAGAGATAAGATGAAGAGTTGGTAAACTACAAAGAGGGATAGGAGGTCCTTCAAGTTTATATATATATCAACAAAAGATCTAGTTGAAATCTGGAAAGGATTTGGGGCCTACAATAAGGATATAAAAAAGTGACTAGGGGAAATACTTAACCTTGTTAAAACATCATAAAATCCTACCATACTGGAAAAGATCCCAAGTAGAAAGGAAGTACCATACAATCAATGTGTATATGGAATATATTTAATCTTGGAAGAATTAAGGTACACTTAAGAAGTACATAACATCAATTTTAAAGTGGTTGGAGAATGATTTGACATGAGTGATAATGAAGTCAATTCCATGGGAAAAAACATAGTAGTTTTGAAGGGAGAAAAGATAGCAAGTGGTTTTGAAGGAAGAAATAAAAGACGCCACATTAAGGAAAATTTGTCTAGTGAAAGAAGCCAATAGAGAAGAATATGAGGTAAATATAGAAGTCAAAATAAAGTATGTTCAAGCAGTTTGGGTGTTAATCCATATATATTGTCACATTATGTTTCTATTATTACATTATTATTTTCTCTATTGGTTGACTAGTACATTGATTATTTTTTATTGTCAACTAGAATTCTAATTTCCCCCTTTTATTCTATATATATACCAATGAGACTTAGTTTTAGGACCGTATGAGCACTACAAAATGAGAGATAAGTGACTATAAAAATCATAAAATTCAATCACAACAGATCTAGAAAACAAGAACAATTTTTACACCAGATGCATGTGGATATTTACATCAATGAGTGCCAAAATACTTGTGCAAAAGGCATGCAACATTAAATAACTATCATTAACTCAGTAGATAGTTTACAATACTAAAAAATGGCATGAATATCCAAGCAAATTTGAATCCTAGATAGGTCATTTGAATTCAATTCTTGAGAGTGTCTTACTAGTCAGTTAACACCACTCGAAACATCAATTAACCACTTCACTACAATCTAATTAACTCTAACAGACTCAGAGGAATTTTAAACTGAGTCTAACTAAGTTAGAACTCAACCGAATGCCAACATTTAGGTGAGGGCACTTTTCTATCTTGAGTTCACTAAGATTTAGGTGAAATTAGGTCAAATCTGGCACAAGGGTATCTTTCTGAATCCATTTAACTAAAGTTAGGTGAAAATACTCCCAGTGGACTGATTTGATCGCTTTAATCATGAAAATCATCCCAATTTGGTTCCCCCGATGAAGGATGAGGCCCAACTAACTGAAACTGATGAGATGTCGATGAGGTAAGCACATGGTTGAGTGAAAATACTTAAGACACATGATAAATTAGGTTTTTAAGCCCAAATAAATGATGTGTAGTTGGAAAATGACTCCAAGACCCCTGCTTGATATAATCTCATGTGGATGCATAAAAATAAAGAAGGCCCTAGAGACAAAGGCCACATGACACCATGTACAAAAATAATCCAAAAGATGCTAAAAATTATAAGTGAGGAAAGAGGGGAAAACCAAGTGTGAAAGAAACCCCCCGTGAAAGTGAAAACTGGAGCATGTAATATGTCCTAACCATAATAAAACTCACCCCCAACAGTGAATGTAGGTAAGATAACTTCTTATCAATGACGATCTCAGTGAATGTGGTTGTGATTTGCTCTTCTCCAGGGAAATATTAAAGTACAATGGTTTTGTCATGCACGATCTCTCGGATGTAGTGCATGCATATCTCGATATCCTTGGTTCTCTATCTCATAAACATATTTTTCTAGATCTTAATAGAACGATGACTGTCACAAACAATGAAAATAGAAGTGGTGCTACCAATATTAAACTCGGCTAGAATACCCTTCAACCAAATTGCCTAATTGCAAGCATTGAGTTCTCCTTGATACTCTTCCTCTGCAGAGGATAAGGTAATGTTGTTGAGCCTCATTTTGCTATCATTTTTGGCATTAAAATAACACATTTAAATGCATATTTTATTATCTTTCGTGTATTTTATGTCATGCAGATTGTTATTCAGCACAAGGTAAGAAAAAGTTTAATGTTTATCCAACTTTGGTTATTAATATCATTTTTATGATTTTATTAAATCAAAGCTATATTATTTAAATCATGTTTGATATATTAATTAATATGTGTATTTGTTTGCAATTTATGTAGTGTGTTTGGGAGAATTTATAAAAAAAAACACATTCGGCTTACTCTTCATCCCGATCTATGCAACCATTGTTCAGCTCATCACGCAGCTCGCTCTCCAGTTTCCTATCCAAATTGCTAATCAGTTTGCATGCTGTTAACATCCAATATTAGGCATTAAACATTGAAGCAATCTGCAAACTATTTTGTTGACCACGTTCCCAGATGATAGTGTAATCAATAGTTTAAAAGGATCGTCGGTGCATTGATTTCTCCCAACACTAAGCTGCTCACTTCCCACGCATTTAAAGAAGGCGCACTCTTTTTTTAGAATCGGTCATGGCCTCCTCTTCTTAACCTCCGAATTGTTACCAATTTGCATTCTTTGAAGAATGGAACGTGTTGGTCAAAATTAATGTTACTTAATTCACCTCTATTTAATTATCAACCGGAGAATCGTAAACTTTGAGCTGCTACACTATATGTGCAGGCAAGGCAGTTTTAATGCTCGTGCTTACAAGAATGCTAGTCTACTTCAAACAAAGCAATGAAATGGATGAAACTATTGCTATCCTGGATGATCTATACTAAAGACTCATAGATCTGTTCTAAAACAAAAGGAAATCAATTTACTGACTATCAAACTCAGCATAGCCTACAGCAATCTACAGGCTACAGTAATTCTTTGAAACAACCCTAATCTTTCAGAGAAATCATACCTACAGCAATTGTCAAAGCCCCAAAAATTTCAAAAAATTTAAAAACTTTTAAATAGCATAAATGTATGTTAACACAATCGTTAAATACTGATTAGTTAATGCTATTTATTTTGTAACTGTAAGATCTTTACTTGGTTGGAATGCTAGTTGAGTTTTTTTTTTTCTTCAGTTTTCTGATTGTTCTCTATTTGCAACAGCAAGTGGATATACTACGTTAGACTGGGCTTACTTAGCTGTAAAGCTGACGCACACAGTTTTCCTTTCTCTTACAGATCGACAGGTAAAGTTTTTGGGATTGCTGCTAACAGATCATTCTAGAGTAAAATAAATCATATGCTGTTATCAAGTGCTTTCAGTAGAGAACTAAATAAATAGATCGCAAGTTAAACGGACTATTCAGCTTCTACAGGTATAGCCTCCTTTATTTCACTTTTGATATAAAGCAAAATATGATGAGAAAGGTTAAAAGACACTAAAGAAAAGGATTGTCATTTCCAGTCATATCTATGAACTTTTCAGTTGAATGAACATTCAGAGATAAGGATGGCAGTTTACATAGATTTCTTTTCCAATATTGCCTATAAAAATTATTGAATTACTATCACTAGGTAAGGGCTACAAAAGTGATGTTCAGTAGCGACATTAAAGTTGAAAAGGGGCTCTTACAGGTTTCTAAGGTCACCCTTTTGAATGGTTAAAATCACTAGTTCAATTTATATAATTAAACAGATTTCTTTGAATAATTAAGAACATAGACATTTATAATAATATCAGTTATGATAAATGATCTACGTCCCATGTTGTACATGGTCATTCCTTGAGATAAATAACTCACAATAATGATATCATTTGACATGTAAAATAATATAGATTAGACTCCTTGTTACATTATTACATTAAGTAATCGGTCGCAAGGTATATACTGTATAATTTATACGACTATAACTCTACACTTAGATTTCATTGTTCTTGTAATATGAGTTCATTGATTATATTATAATCAAATGAGATAACCTCAGATGAGGTCTCAAACCATAACTTTTACATTCCACATGTTTGATCTAGACTTAACAAATTACAAGTCTCTTGTAGTTCATGGTTTTGTATGAGGAACCAATATTAATAGCTTAAACATTCCAATGCCAATATTCCAAAGTTATAATGTTTCATTGAATGTTAACACATTACACTATGGTTAACATAAATAGGGTATAGTTTATATTGTTGCAAGGTAGTATTCGTTTTCATGCTTGATAATTAACATTATGGTGTTTGACCTTATGCAGGTCAAGGTCGAAGGGTGATTATATAGCACCTTCATACCATGATTATGTTGGCAAAAGCAATGATATGGAACTTTCCCACTATGATTATGTTGGCAAATGCATTGCTATGAAACATTAGGGATCGACCCACTTATTGGAAATAATTTAAGGGTTAACGTGGCTGCCTCCTCGCCATGCATTGGGCTGTATAAGTTGACTTGCCTCCAATTTCGATTTAGTCTTCCTCTCACCTGCGGGCTTTGAGCGCAGCACTGTCGAACCCTAGTGGTTCTTTGCTGGTTGATTTTTGTTTTGAGGCAGTCTGGTGTGTATCCCGTCTTCGTGGTGCCCCTGCGTGGGCTGTGTTGAGTTACTCCTTCGTGGGCTGCGTTGTATTGCTCCCTCGTGGGCTGTATTGCATTGCTCCTTCGTGGGCTGTATTGTGTAGCTCCTTCGTGGGCTGTATTGCATTGCTCCTTCGTGGGATGTGTTGTATTGCTCCCTCGTGGGCTGTATTGCATTTCTCCTTCGTGTGGGATGTATTGTGTCGATACTTTGTGTGCTCTGTCGAGGTGCTGTTTGATTGTTCTTTTGTGGTGCTGAATCCTGTGCTCATTCGTGGCTGTACAGTAATTCAAGTC
>LPNX011156505.1:0-85622 GCA_001517045.1 Pseudotsuga menziesii
TGACTCAACCAGGAGATGATGGGATGGATTACCCTATAGTTTACAGCAGTCAAAAATTAAATAAGGCTGAAAAGAACTATTCGACCACGGAAAGGGAAGACCTAGGAATGGTATTTGCACTTCAGAATTATCGACACTACCTATTAGCTAACCCATTCATATTTTACACCGACCATCAAGCTTTGAAGTATCTCGCAAACAAACCTCTTCACCATGGGAGAATTTGTCGATGGCTACTTCTCTTTCAAGAGTTTGAGTTTGAAGTAGTGGTCCGACCAGGAAAGCTCAATGTCGGACCTGATCACCTATCTCGAATCGACACAGGAGAAGAACTGACTGGAGTCAACGACGACTTGCCGGATGCACATCTATTTCATATAGAAGCAGTACCAGAAGAACTGGAGGATATTGCTCAGTTCTTAGAGATAGGTCAGGCACCAGAAGGTTTGAACACTAAGAAGAAGCAAATCCTAGCTATGAAGGCTACACCATACATCCTCATCAATGGATTTCTATACAAAATAGGGTTAGACAATGTTCTTAGAAGATGTGTAATCGACCATGAACGAGACCAAATCATGCACGAAGCACATTATGGACCCACAGGAGGACATTTTCAGGCCGACACAACTGCCAAGAAAATCCAACAGTCTGGATTATGGTGGCCGACACTTCATAGAGATTGTAAAAACTTTGTCAGTTGATGTGATAGATGTCAACGACTCGGTCGACCACTGCCAAGCATAGAAATTCCCCTGATCTCTGTAAACCCTAGTCTCACCTTTGAAATCTGGGCTATAGACTTCATAGGACCATTCCCTGTCCCATCCTGACAATCAGGTGCAAGATATATCATCACTGCAGTGGAATATGTTACTAAATGGGCAGAAGCAGAACCTGTCGAGACCTGTTCAAGTGAGATACCTGCTAAGTTCATATATGAAAACATCATTACTCGATTTGGTTGTCCGCTCACCTTGATCAGTGACCAAGGGTCTCACTTCGTTAACAAAACTATCAAAAATCTAACCGACAAGTTTCACATCGACCACCGACGTAGTACAACATATCACCCCCAGTCGAATGGTGCAATCGAAGCTTTCAATAAAACACTGACAAAAGGATTGACTAAAATATGCAGGGCCGACAAGGATGACTAGGATGAGAAAATTCCTGCAGTCTTATGGGCATACAGGACAGCCTACAAATGGTCAACTGATCAAACCCCTTTTCGACTGGTATATGGCCAAGAAGCAGTCGTCCCTCTACACTTCAGACAACAGGCACCTATAGTTGCACAACTACTACATGTCGATGTCGAATAGGCCAGGAAGGATCGACTCTTTCAACTTACTAAACTCAAAGAACACAGACTTATGGCCATCCAACACCAGGAAATACAAAAACAACAGTAGAAAGCATGACACGACCGTAATATCAAAAACAAAAATCTGTCGGTCGGTGACCTTACTTTACTCTATAACAGTCGAGTAAAAGGAAAACCCAAGAAATTGCACATAGAATGGATGGGCCCATACATGGTCGAAGAAATACATCCCAATGGGTCGGTCCGACTAAAAACATTACAGGGCCTGGTATTTCAGAAGCTCGTTAATGGAGCCCGACTTAAACGATATAAAAACTGAAAAAAAAATAAAATCATATAACGGTCTTAACTGACCACCAAAAACCTATAAAAAGTTAGAAAAATTCCAAAAATCAAAACCGTACACTCACAAACAATACGGACAACAACTCCCCTGAAAGCAAGCAAAAAGACATATGCCCAGCAAATAACAATATTTACAAGGGTTCGCGACGGTGGCGACATATCAGGGCATGAACATACCTTCACCGACTACCAACTCCCACCAAAAGAAGACATTATGTCTTCCGACCAAAGTTCACAACCCCCTTCTCCATCACCACTAGGATCAGGAAACCCTCCATCCCCACCTCCACCGCCATCATCTCCACCACCTCCACCACCCCCTGATTCACAGCCAAAACCACCATCATCTTCACAGCCGGAAGTGGACATACCACCTCCTCAACAAAAAAAACCCCCGACCAATGAACCATCCCTTCAGACACAAGCACCTTCGATCTCTGGTCCAACCTCCACTTCTGCAGGTCCTCAAGACAAACCAACAGAACAGGAAATGGAGACGACAGAACCTCTTCATAGACCCTCTCAACTAAGGATTAGCTTACGGGATGCAAGCTCGTTGACCGACTCAGAGGTCGGCCAACTACTCAAAACCCTAGAAAAAGAGTTGAAGAGGACGACGACCACACTAAGGAAACAACTCAGGGACAAGGAGACAGAAGAAGTCGAGTTTCTCGGCAAATGCAGGTCTCTTGCCCAATCCATTGTCCCCGGACCTGTCGAAGTAGCTACAGATCGACCTTTGGAAAGGGCATATCAGATCTTTGAAGGGATGGTATCGACCATTCAGACACACCTCAAAGAGACTAAAGCAGAACAGAAGGAAGAAACTGCCCGACTGCTATTGGCCCAACACACTGCATTCTCAGAGGCATACAAGGTCTTACAGGACCATATGGAGGAATCTATTGTCACTGAGGAAGTACTCAGAGATTGGCCGACTCACTATGGGTAGGTATATCAGCAGACGAGACAAACCCGACAAGGCATCCAGGCTCTAGAGGCTTGGAAGTCTACAGAAGCAGAACTAAGGCAGCCCATTGAGGAGAAGATTGTCATGGAAACCAACAAGCTGCAGAAATTAGAACATGAGGCCCACCAGTGGGTTCAACAGGCTCTAACTAACTTGGAGAAAGTTGATAACCTCTGCCCCCACATAAAAAGACTCCTCCAGGCTGCAGACGAGCAAAATCAATTCTTAGGTCCGACCATGGAAAACATAGCAGAAATACCCATGTCTGAAAAGATGTCGATCCTATCAAGTATCACTACCTTGACCATCGATATCGAGAAGGCATTACAGAGTTGGACCGAATTTCAGCATCAATTGGCCATCACAGCTCCAGCCATTATTGAAGTCTGCGTTCAGAAAAGACCAACCATCCGACTGCACAGCCCTCAACAGTAATCAATTTTGGAGACAAATCGATTTTTTTACCTCCCTATTTCTTTGGGACGAAGAAATGTTTTGTTTGTGGGGGATATGTAGAAGGAGCAAGTCGACATAAGTCGACTTAGTCGATCAGCCGACTAAGTCGAGGGACCGACTTAGTCGACCAGCCGACTGAGTCGGTCGGCCGAGTAAACACAGTCATTAAGTCTGCTAACTAATAGTCGTGTCGGTTCACCGAACCGACATGTAGTTATTTTTGTAACTATTTGTAACCTGTATATATTAGGCTGTTGAGCCTCACAAGAACTCAGTTCAGTTCTTGGCTTTGTACGATCTATTGAGAATAATATAATCTGTTCATCTAATTTGTTCTTGTCTCTTGTATCTGTGTATATTTCTGTATATTTTTGTATGTATTATTGGTAACCTTATGTGATCTGTGAGATTACAACACATGTAAGCCATGAGAGCCATGGAATCCACTGTGTTCCACTTTATGATGTTCTCTCATGACGACAAGGTCATGATGGTGGACCAGATAACTTGCCATGATCCACAGGGGCCAATAGCACCAGCCAATGTTATCCCTACTGTTGATACTGCCTTTGATAGTACGACCACCCCATCTTTATTGGTAGTAGGCCCCAGGTTATTTTTCGACACTTCCATGATGGCTTCCTTCCCCTTGGTACCACCTCCACCAGCACCAAGCGAGACTGTATATTTATGCATGCTCTCATCTAGCACCATGGTACCCAAGCCCCAACTGTAGCTACAGCCCCAACAACAACAACATCCCCAACCACAACTGTGGCCCCAACCACAACCGCACCCCCAACCACAACCGCAACCCCATCCACAAATGAAACCTCAAATGCAATCCCCTAGCAATTTCTGGGGAGCTCTCCCAGTCCATACAATTCCCTTCCTCTTCATACCATTTGGCATCATAAGTAATCCTATTATAGCTACTTTGAATTTACCAAACTTTATGCTGGAAATTCTAGTATGGTACTTGGAACCACCCACCCAGTCCCCGATGCCCCAGGTTGTGCTGACTCCTGTCCAACCTATTGAGATATTTCCATGCCCCCCTCTTAGCCCACAAAAACCATATTCTGCACTTACACTAGCCCCTCCTCATCTAAAGAGGGCTAGGGGAAAAAATGGCAAAGCGACAGTCAAACCCCGACAGACTCCTCCATGCGCTGTGTGTGATGTACAGGGTCACGCAACCCAGAATATTCCAGAAATCCCCATACTTAGCACACACCTAAATGCCATGGATACAATGAAGGATTGTTTAGTTTTCGTACTTCCAAGTCTACCAACAGCTAAAACCAAGTCTTTGAGGACAAAGCATGCATGCGCCCTTTGTGGCTTGTATGGACATTATTCTCACCACTTCCAAGACTTGGTCGAGTTTTGAGATGCCCTAAGCAATCTTCAAAAAATTTCCTTGAATCCTAAATCATGGGTATTGAGGATATCCACCCTCTAGTTTCGTCCTCAACTACCACAACTATTTACATGATCTCTAACTCAAGTAGTCCTTCCGTCTCCACACCCATGGAAGATCCACTTGATCTATCTCGACACCACTTACGGGATGAAGGAGAGATATCTAAAATCATCATCGGTTTCACACCTTTTTACTTATCCCATGGCATGGGGTTAGGCCTTCCCATTGAATTCCAGACTCTTCCCCCACATACTTTGCGCTAACTACAGTCTCCAAGGCAAGGTCAATTTCCTTCACTGGAGGTCCTATGCCCGAGTCACTCACCATGAAGCACTTGGGGAATAGTTTTTATTTTTTGTTTTACATCATTTTTTACCATGGTTTGGTGACCCCCTCCAGTTGTTGTTCCATGTCTAGTCATAGTGAGTCCATTGTAGAACTCAATTGCATCATTTGCATGTGAGTAGGTGGATCTAACACATCCACCCTACCCCTGTGCTGTTGGAAGCCCAGTAGAGGGTGCGGTCCCACTTCTGCACATGCACACATTATGTTACGCATATGATCTAGAAACAACCAGGCTAGCATACCGTCAAGTCCCCAGACCTTTCCTGAAGTTCGAGGCCTCTTCGTACTTCCCTTGTTGCACAATGCTCCCGGGTTGAGAAATGAACTTTAGACTACCTCCCTCCCTACTGATTCTGTGGGCCATTTCCTGGAGTCATGTCACTTTGCATGTCACCATGTGAATCACTTTGCATGTACATTGAGTTAGCTCTATACCCATGGGCCCCCATTTTATCTAGTTTTTCCCCATCCCCACCACACCAAGGGAAACATCACTAGCTGCTATTCCGAGTCATCCAAGGTTCATTTGAGACACCATTCACACCACCAGGTTCAGTTTTCCATCCTCCATATCATGTCGAGATCCTTGTCTCATGATCCCACTATGATTTTTTGGGATTTTACCAGAAGTCACCCCGATTTACGCACCATCACGTGAATCTCCATTTGTATGTATTGGCATGTTCATGATCCATTTGCTCCATCCATACTACATAGATGACCAATTTGGACCACCGTCCGTTGTCTTGCAAGGAGGCACCATTAATGTCGCCTTTCTTGGTTGACCATTATGGATTTTTTGTTAATCTTTTTCTGACTCCTAAAAGAATGAAAAGATTTTCGAGCACCTCTGCTTCCTTTCCTGCTCATTAAAGTATAGGAAAGGGCATCTACATCGTCTTGTTTATCTCATTTTGTAGACTATGTAGACTACCATATGAAAAGGACCACCTTGGCACACTCAAGCTAAGAATTTTTCCCTATGCAACCTTTTATGCTTTCTCGGGAATTGGGACCGGACTCTATGAAAAAGCTCATCATGGGTTGTCTTTAATCTCTTTTCAAGCCTTCTCATAAAGAAAATATCATCAAGAAAAATTGGTTTCATTCATGCTCATAAAAGTAATTGAATGACCTTCCAGTCAGTATAGGTTTAACCTTTTCCGGCCTGATTGAACTAAGAACGATAAAGAAGTCTCTCATCCCCTAAAGGATGGGTGAGCTCTCCTATGTACACTTTTACCCTTTTTCAGGCATAAGATACTATCAACAAAAAATATACCCCACTAGAGTATCCTTCATGCTTTCAGGCTCTTTAAAATTGAAAGCGCCATCGAGCATTTACTTTCATGGGCTTGCTAAAAATCGACGATATCATACCATAACGGTGTCTTTAGACACCACCCCACATATTATAGTTTGGCAGCATTCCCCCTTTGGGTCTCCTTTTTTTAGAGTATTCTGCAATGAGTCTTCCTTGTATCCCATGAATACCAAAAGTATCTACCTCCCCCAAGCATTTCCCATTTGTAGTTACAATCCCAGTATTACAGCTATGATCCCTCTCCCGTGAGTCAGTTTCATTTGTTGCCAGGTTATCCCTATCATCATACTCTGAACAAAGGAAGTTTAAGTCCCCCGCACCCCTCCTGGCCCTGTTCCCCCACTCAGTGTGTAAGTCCCCAGATTGTCTCACACCTTTGGTTATCTACCTCGCACTTTTGGCCAAGGAAACACCATTGCCTTGGTCAGTTGCAGGTCTCCCTCCATCGATGACAACACATCTATTCCAGAGGATAGACCCAAAGGTCCCTATATCTTGGTTTCATTAACCTCATGGATGAGATCCTTGGTCCACTTGAGAGGATTCCTTAGTGCCTCTCGGGATGGTTGTGTCTCACGTGCTCAACTCCAGCTACACCATCACACCATTGATATTCGTACAGGGTATTGGTCTGTGTAGTATTTGGTTGAAGACCCTAGGTGTCACCTAACTCTAGCACATTGATGAGCCTATTGAGGGACCCAAACAGGTTCATGTCCCTTGTGATTTCTGGGTTGCATTGGAGATAGTGTTCAGAATCCCTAAAGAAGTGCTTCTATATAGATTCATTATTGATGCAACATATTGCACCACAAAGAATCTCACTCTTCATCAATGAGTCCCTACAGTTATGTACCATTCCAGATCAGTTATGAAGATATAACATTCCATGAGAATGCCATGGGTCTAATGTAGCAGTTCTTTAGATTAGTATTGTATTCATCCTCTTATTGAGGAAACCACTATGTAACAACAGTTGTACATGATCATCTTTCACATTTTAGAGCCTAGATTGCATTATTCTTTTTGACATTGTTATGAGCATGGGGATTCCCACCTTGTCCATATACATGTCACATATTCATTGTATCTCACCCATTGATGGGAACCAAAATTAATACAAAACCAAAATCCACCATGTCCCGAACGAGGAAATTTGGGGTCTAAAATGGGCCTTATAAGAAAACGCAGCAACAATAAATTTTGTGAGTTGGAATTCAAGAACCAATAGAATTTCAATAAAATGAGTCAACCATAATGGTTGAATTGACAAATTTGTCATAAAAGAAAACTACTTTTTTTGTTCGTATTTTTGACATATCCCCCTATGCTTTTACTCAAATTTCAAGCAGGAGATCTCATTGGATGTGGAATTTAATTCCACATCCAAGAAATTTCACATCCAACGAGAACCCACACTGCATACTTTTGACGGACCCCGCCACCCCAAAAACAAGAAATACATGAAAAACGTGATGATGACACCATCATCACGTTTTTTTAGGTATTTCTTTTTTTGGGGGTAGAAAAGTCTGTCAAAAGTATGCAGTGTGGGTGCTCGTTGGATGTGCAATTAAATTCCTCATCCAACGATCTCTCCCACTCAGAATTTGAGTAAAAACATAGGGAAATATGTCGAAAATACAAACACAAAAAGTAGTTTTATCATTCTTCCTCCAAAATTAATAACTATTATTTTATCATTTTAACTATTATTTTATTATTTTAAGTATTATTTTATTATTTTCCTTAGGAGGCCCATTTTAGACCTCAAATTTCCTCTAATTTTCATAGGTCTCTCCACTCTCCTATTGATCCAATGTTGTTTGTCGGCCATATGATGAGCTCCAAGCCTTACAGATCAAGGGGCAATCTCTTGACGTAAAAATTTGCTCACTAAGCTCCATCTAGCCTACACCACTTGCATACATCCATATCCTAACCCATTTGACCCCCACACCCATATTTAGCCTATGTATATATCCCAAAGGCTCAAAAATAATTAAAAAGGGCTTAAAAAACCCCCAAAGAGCCAAAATAACCCACTAAGGAGCCAAAAGGCTCACAAAGGGGCTAAAATCCATAAAGGAGCTATGAAATAAGGAAAAAGGGCTTAAAACACTACGTAGGGCCCAAAAACCCTAACCATGGGATAAAAACCCTAAATTGGAGAAAAAATCTATAACAGGAGGGGTGGGGGTCACTATCAAAAACATTCCATTTCACCCTATCAACGTAATGTCCACATGAGTACCTTGAGAGCCCTTTCACTCTCAAGCTATTCATCCCTCATAGCTCCATTCCCCCACTTTCTCATTCTCATTCCCTTGTTGTGTTGAGCCATAGCTCCACCCATTCCCAGCCTGTGGAGAGGCAGCTTTAGAGTTAGGGCATGGTGGCCCTCCTTCAAACTACATAGGTATATTGTGCTATGTCTTGCTTGCTTATTTTTCAATCCATATATGCTCATGTTTATCTTAGCTCTAACAGTTTGTTGCAAGGTTTATTCTTTTCATTTCTAACATTGTTTTGCAGGGTTTTATTTTCCTTTCCTCATAGAGACTCTACCCTTTTGTCCTATAGACGAAAGGGCAGGTGTTTCTACATGTAGCCAACGTTTTTCCTTGGCTACAATACTGATATAACAATGCTTACCACTTCATCTCTTTTCATTTCTTCAGCTCTACTTTCATTCTTCTATACTTGACATTTGTATTCATTCTTCTTCTGGTTTTCTTTATCTCTACTTCTCATTTGTTCTACCTCTGCTACCCATTCTCTGCTTCGTTCATTGTCTGGTATTTTGTCTGTTCATACTTATTCTCTATTGTTCACTCTATCTCTTCTTCAAATCATTCTTCCTTACTTACCAAGTTCAATATCTCCACTAAACAGCTAACCCTACATAGTTCGCTTCAGATCACCTTTATACACGTACACCTCAACTTCTTCAGCTTCCCAACCTTTCGTATTCCTAATCAAGAATAAGTTATCATTCTATAACTTCCCGTGACTGTTAGATTATACACATAACGTTTTTTCACATTTTCATGATTTACGCCTTTAAGCACTTCATAAACTTCCTTTTCCATCCGCTCATCATTGCAACACAGAAGTCAGGAACCAATCTTCATACAAAATCTCAACACTATCAACCTGCACAGCTTGATTTGGGGGAATCAACACCAACTGTTGATCTATAATCTGTCTACATCAGAACTGTCCAAACTTGAAAATTTTAACATTCCACTAATTATTTCACTTATGATCGAGCAAGCATGTTTAGAACGTAGAATTCACCTTGTCCGTCGATCAACCCGATCTCTTATCATAACCGTCGATCTTTGTAGCCTCTACCGCTTTCCGCGAATTTAAATCCTGACTTTTTCCGTGTTAGTTCAATCCGCAGAATTATCCACAACCATAGATCTATCTTCGCTCCTTTCTCAACCACCCGATCTTTCCATCAATTAACCTATTCCACGATTTGAAAATTTTTCTTCATCCAGGAATGTTCATCCCAAGGAATGTTTCAGCGTCGTGGATCTAGCCTTGTGTTGATCTTAGCCCTTCAAATTTGCACTTTTTAACGGAATCCACAAATACAAAAACTTAGTTCTACCTTGCATCTCTGATCCATGAAATTTATTTCCACCATTGATCTTCATCATCTTAAATTTGAATATCATCAATGACAACTAGAAAACCTCTGTTTCAGCCTAGCCAACAATCTCCCCAACAAAGTCCCCACCAGTTAGTGATGGTACATGAATCAGGAATCCAGGGCTAGTGATACCTTGTGTAGAGAATCCACATGCATAGAGACATGGTCAAAGTCTTAGAGGCTATTGATACTCAAGAAGAGTTATAGTATGGACTGTTAAAGAAAAGTTAAACCTCTCAGATAGGTAGTTGGGGTGCTGCAGTATAAAAAGAAGAATTACTGAGAAAGTGATCAGGAATTAAAGAACATCACAGAGAATGGAAACCTCACAATGAAATTCTCTAGATAGAAGAAGATTCTTGAAGTCAACAAATGTTGAATATTGAAAAAAAATAATACTTTCTTTCTGCATGATATTACACATTTAATGTATAATGTTGTATATAATGGATTTAAAATCCATGGTTTCCATTTTACAGAAACTATATTCTGTGTCAGATCCCTATGGTGCTACTATGTGCAAGTAGTTGATTGGTCTCTTAAATTACCTAGCGTACCTATTGTATTTTTATGCTTATTGGAGCAGGGCCCCGCAGCTACAGGAAAAGCTGCTATATCAGGACAAGAAAGTCGAAAGAGATAGTACCTAAAGCGGCCGAGAAGAGAGAGCTCAACCACTGCACTTAAGGCAGCGACGAAGATAGGAGGGCTTAGCTATCCTCATTAAGGAAAAGGAGCAACGAGCCGAGGTATTGAAGACAAAGGATAGAAGGGGAGCGACCAAGGAAGCGGTGCCCATACCCACGATCAACGTCGGGAAGCGTGGAAGACTGTAGAGAGCTGCAATATGACTAGTAAGCGGCAGTTCAGAGTACAGATATGCTGACTGTCACAGTTAGGGTTTTTGGGTTACTGTTGGGATAGGCCCACAGTTTTGTATCAGGGTGAGACCTTCGAGCCACCTATTTAAGAATGTATTTTGTATTATGAAGGGTTAGATAGTTAGACGATCAGTTGGTTAGTTAGTTAGTTAGTTAGATATTATTTGAGTCGAGCTCTGGTTCTGTTATTCAGTCTGTAGTATATTACTACAACCAGTAGCTGGCTCCTTGAGCATGAATGTAACAATCCACAGGGATTGAGAGAGAGAGAGAGAGAAGGAAAACCGTTGGACCTTGGGAGTTGGAGAGTCCTATTGAGTTTTACTATAGAAGCTATTGCAGTGCAGGAAGGCGATATCGCACTGTCGATAAATCCATGGTGTGGGATATCGTAGGTAAAGAGTCACGTAGAAGAGAAGGGTTACGCATCGTCTTAGAAGCCGTGATGCAATAAGAGTCAGTCTGATAGCAGAGTCTGCTCAGGAGAGAGATATAGCATTTATAGAGAGACTCAACTGGTTAAGTAGAGTAAGGAGAACGTAGGATGCTTCAGAACCTGGTTGAGGACATGTGAGTCTTCAGCCACCCCATCTAGGATCACTTCAAGTGAGAATTTAGGCCGCTCTGCGTTCTATCGCTGAAAGGGATAGTGAGCTAGGGGTTTTGTTGGTACATTACAGTAAACCTGGGTCTGCCCAGAGAAGACCAACAAATGGTTTCGTTGCCGGTTTTGAACAAATTGAAGAGCTAATGTTCTGTTGGCATCCTACTAAGGAAGAACTTAACCAGTGGGTTGAGTCTAAGGAGAGAGAATTTGATGAAAAAGAAAACAAGAGTCCTAGACTAAGTATAGGGGAATGGTTACAAAAACATATCTACACAGACTTGCATGCGATATTTTTTGTGACCTATGCAAATGAGTTGTACGATTGGTTATCAAAGTTGACTGATAAAAACATATTCAAAAAGAAAAGGAACATTGTCTAGACACCAGAGCTGATTCACACCGTGAAGAGCATTGATAATCCCATTTTGTGGGTAGTAGACTTCTGGCTTGTGAGTTTGCTGGAAGGTTTCATTACAGAGTTTGCAGTTGATCAAAGAAAGAGTTTCAATGAAACGGGGAGGTAATTCTTCACAGGATATCGTGGTAAGTACTTGAACTCTTTAAATTTGTTCCTTAAGATGCTATTACATGAAAAAGGAGTATTGGATATATTCTCAGATGAATAATTTAAGCAAATGTAATGTCACAAGAGTTTGAGAGTGATTTTGAAGAAATTGGATGTACACGTAGTGGTAAGAAATATAAAGTAGATTTTAGATCTTCCTTCTTTAAAGATAGTTCAGACAGTACTAGAGAACAGAGTCAAAATAATCGAGAAAGAACAGTAGGGGGTATCCCTTACCACCCTTATACCCCACAGAAAGAAACCGAGACTCATAATAATCCTACGGGAACTCCATCTAGTAGTTCACACATAGTACATACTACAGTTACACCGCCGAGTGGTAGTAACACAACAAATCAGAATCCACCATGTAGAAACAGAATGGGGGATGATATGAAATTACCTACCTTTAAGGGTACAGGGACAGAAGACCCAAAACAACATTGGTTCCTATGTGAAGCTGCATGGACCATTAAATAGATCCAATATGATAATACTAAACTTGTCCAGTTGGCTACTACACTTAGAGAAAGAGCTTTAACATGGTATATGAAGTATACGACAGTACAGCCCAGAACGCTCGTACAGGTCAGGACCGCCATGATTAAGGAATTTAAGAAACCTAAGTTTGAGTCATAATGTATTACAGAACTTAAAGAAATCAAACAGTTACCCATAGAGTCAGTATGGGATTTTGATCATAAATTTAAAGCCCTTATAGACCAAGTTAGCTTTGAGTTTTCGCCGGAGCAGCATAAGGAATGGTTCATCGCAACACTGCTCCCTCACATCAGAATTCCACTAATGCAACAGAAACTCCATACGCATGATGAAGCGTTGGAGATGGCAATGAAACTAGAGGCTTCACCTCTAGCTAAGACTAGTACAGGTATGACCAACTTACAGAAGTAGTTATCCAATCTCACTTTACAGCTACACGAGATTAATAAAGGAAAAGAGGTTGCACAAAAATTATGCTGTACAAAGTGTAAAGGACATGGCCATACTAAATATAACTGTTCAGTATTTGTTGAGTATCTAGCAAGTGGGGCTCCTAACCCCTTAGTACAGAATCAAGGGCCATGGTGTGAAATCTATAAAACAAGAGGACATAGACCACAAGAATGCCCTTTACTTCAGAAGTATGTACAAACTCCTAAGAACTTATACTGTAACTTCTGTAAGTCAGTAGGACATGATGAAAATAATTGTAGAGCTTATGATCTCATGATAGATAGAAAACATGACTTCTACAGAGTCCAGTAAGATACATCAGGTTAAGCAGTAGGACTACAGCATGAACCAGCTCATGTTGGCCGTGGAGGAGGATTCATAGGACGAGGCCATGGTGGAGGCTTTGGTCGTGGTGGATACTTTGGCCGTGGCCATGGACCGATTATTTGTTACAACTGTGGAGTCATAGGAAATTACGCTAGGGATTTTCAGAACCCTACTACGACATGTAAATATTGCAAGTCCTATGATCATACTATAGAAGAATGTCCTATCTTGATAGCCAATATTAGGGACCTGAAGCCAGCAGTAAACCAGAATATTCAGCTTATTACTGCTGAGCAGAAAGAACCAGAACCAAGAGTCAATATTGTGACTCGTAGTGGTGCTTCTACCAGTAAGACATCGCAGGATGCCGAAAAGAATATAGGTCTGGAGGGGGTGTGTAAAGCCACTGATAAATCAACACCACTTGACCTGCAAAAGAATAAAGAAATGTTTCAGCAAGCTAAAAATTTCTTTACTGAACCTACACCATCAGGATTGCAGGTATTTCCTTTTAAGGGTGTACCGCAGCAGCAAAATTGTGGCGTTAGTCCTGTGCAGACATTGCAGGCTACCACATCGGGAAGGTGCGAAGAAGATGAGTTGAAAGGAAGTGTCCAATACTTCCTACGGAGTTGTTTGAGACTCATCATAAATGAGAAAGCTATCAGAGAGCTTCAGCGCATCATAGACCAGTACCAGCAACCTTCTTCCATGAGCAGTACATAGCATGCTATTTATAATATTATGGGCCATACAAGAACAGGAAGAGAAATAAGACTCACATTGCAAATTGGAGAATTTGAAATGGATGAGGTAATCCTAGATTTAGGATCAGAGGTAAATGTTCTGACTAAGCAGACATGGGAACAGATGGGTAGCCCTAAGTTAGCCAGATCACCTATCCATCTACGACTAGCCAATCGGCAGAGGGTATCACCACTGGGTCGATTACTGCAAGTACCAGTTGATATTGATGGAGTTTGCAGCTTTGCAGACTTTGAAGTCATAGAAATCATTGGCGATAGCAGACCGTATCCAGCTTTACTAGGTATTGATTGGGCAATTGATAACATGGCTGTTATCAATTTAAAGAAAAGACAAATGACCTTTGAGGATAAATAGATTAGAGTCATCGCACTGTTGGATCCTTTCCAGGGTCCTCATTATATTGAACCTATCAGAGCATAGGAAGAGGTGCGTAACATGGAAAGCCTCTATCAGATGACTGCTAACCAGAGTGATTATATCAACCCCACTGCAGAAGGAAATATTAGTTGGCGATGCGACAGCTCATGCGCATCAGATTCAGATGTTGGCTTAGAAAATTGGCAGAATAGATTTTACGAAGTCTCAACTCGCAGATGTGTGTTTATGACTAAGTCACTACGATGGATTGGCGCAGAGGTTAAGGATATTCCATCATTTCATGGCTTAGCAGATGTCAACGAATTTTTACAACAGTTTGAGCAGGAAATTCCTCATGAGCAGAGGATGGCAGCTATTGACCTTGCAGTCAAAGCCACACCTGCAAGATGGTGGCATGCACATAAAGAACATATCGCATCATGGGATGATTTTATGAGACTGATGGTGATCAGATTCTCTAATAACAAGGAGCCTTTACAACATAAATATACAGGATAAAGTGACCCCATATCACATATTAATATTTGCGAATAGAGTTGGTTGGACATTCCAGAGGATGAATGGGTTCACCTATTCATTCATACTTTAGACACAGTCCCAAGGAACTGGTACACTGAGACAGAGTTGTGCAGAGGAAAGACTACATGGCGAGTTATGATAGATAGCTTCCTACTCACTTTCACTTTTGAATCTGAGTATCCAAGCATTGATCAGGCTCTAGGTATTATAAATACTAAGATATTTGAAGATTGTACCCTACCAGTGTATACTCAGCCTGATTGGGCCATCCAGTTAGAACATGTGCTAGAGTGTTACAACTTCACAGAAGAACCAGGTGATGAGGATGAGAATCCTCGTAGTATCAACATTCTCGAGTCTGAAGGGACTCGTGAAGTTGATGGACCAAAGCTAGAGATTCCAGCTATCACATGTTAGTTTTTCAACAATTAAGCTAGCATTATGATCTTAGGATATTTTCACTGAGAGAATAACAAGCATAGCAATAAACATAAGCCCATCACAAGAGATAAGAGACACAAAGAGTTTTCCTCGGGGAAAACCATAAAGGAGAAAACCCCGCAACTTCCTTAGAGATAAAATCAGCACCAAAACAATAAGAGATCTCTCAACAGCAGTGGCCTTCTTGTCCCAGTATATTTCCTCCTCCACAAGTGCGCCTCACTTAAGAGAGTGAATGATGTGTGTGATAAATAGAGAGTCTCACTCTCTATTTATATTCTTCCGTTCACTTGAATTGCATATTCACACGTAGGCTTGACCTAACATTACTTACCCGAGCCTACACCTTAATTAGTGTATAATAACTCAAGTGCCCCAAAACTGTGGGGACTTACCTAATGACTTGACATGACTTGTTTACATTATTAATCCTCCCGATCGGAACATCGGGGCATGACCACATGACTCAAATACATAATAGAAACATCCCAGAATAAACATCGGGTTACAATACATAAGATACATAGAAGAATACATTTTGAAGTTACATATACATCAACACTCCCTCTTAACTAGGAAGGTATTCTTTCGACACAATTTTCAGCACTGGTCTTCTTCTCTATATTAGCTGGATCATCTCGTCTTCAAGTCATCTTTGTCTTCAAGTCATATTTGTCTTCAAGTCATCTTCACTGGATCTAGATCATCTCTCGATCTGGATCAACATAGAACATCATCACTGGATCTGGATCATCTCTCGATCTGGATCAATATAGAACATCATCACTGGATCTGAATCAATATAGAACATCATCAATGGATCTGGATCATGTCTCGATCTGGATCAACATCATTGGACTAGATCTGGATCATCACTCGATCTGGATCATCACTGCTGGATCATCATTACTGGATCTGGATCATCACTCGATCTGGATCAACACTGTTGCTATCTCATGATTCTTCTTGTCATAGGAAGTTCTACAGAGCCATCCCTTTTTCATGCTGGTTGTAGGCCTACCCTCATGTAGGTATTCTCCCAGCACTTACATCTGACCTGCTCGTCAGAAAGGCATGCCCAGCACTCACATCTGATCATATAGTAAACTACAATCCCATCAGAAAGGCCTAGCACTCACATTCACCAGCATGATAGGACACACTTACTATCATCTGTGAAATGGCTCAGCACTTACAACCACCAGCATGATAGGACACACCTACTATCATCTGTGGAAAGGCACAGCGCTCACATCCACCAGCATGGTAGGACACACCTACTACCATCTGTGGAAAGGGTCAGCACTTATAATCACCAGCATGGTAGGACACACCTACTACCATCTGTGAAAAGGATCTGCACTTACAATCACTATCATGGTAGGACACACCTACTACCATCTATGAAAAGGCACTGCACTTACAGTCACTAGCATGATAGGACACACCTACTATCATCTGTGAAATGGCACAACACTTACAGTCACCAGCATGATAGGACACACCTACTATCATCTGTGAAATGGCACAACACTTACAGTCACCAGCATGATAGGACACACCTACTATCATCTGTGACAAGGCTCAGCACTTACATCCATCTAGGCGGGAACACATCCTGCTCACAATGATGGAAGGGCATGCACTCATATCTGATCATGAGGGGAACACATCCCAACAATCATATCAGAATGGCCCCCAGTACTCCTCGACTGAGCTACCTGGTAACTGACCAGGCACCTCCATTCTCCTAGAGAATGACAGTTGCCCTTACATCCGACCTGCTCATCGGAATGGCCAACACTCACATCTGACATGGAAGGAACTTAATCCTTTAGCCATGAACTGAATGGTTCAGTCCTTACATCTGATCAAGTGAGAACACATCCCCCTATCACATCAGAATGGCTACTCAGTTCGTACACTGAGTGTTCCTGGTAACTGACCAGGTGCCTCCATTCCTAGAATGGCAATTGCTCTTACATCTATCCTACTCGACAAAATGGCCAGCACTCATATCTGACATGGAAGGGAGAAACCCTACCACCATGACAGAATGGTTCAACCCTTATATCTGACCTACTCATCAGAATGGCTATGGGTCTCATCACTTTCTCTGGGAGGAAGCCTCGATCTGGAGAACACCAAGTCTCTCTCTGAAGTACTCGAACTTCAGCCTATCCAATGGCTTCATCAATACATCAGCTATCTGTTCCTCCGTCGCAACATACAGGAGCTTCACTGCTCCCCTCTGCACCATATCCCTGATATAGTGATACTTGATCTCGATATGCTTTGACCTGTCATGAAACACTGGATTCTCTGACAACTTCATGCAACTCTGGTTGTCACAATGTATACAAGTAGCATCTACTTAGAGATCAAATATATCAGACAGTAGCTTCCGCAGCCATACTGCCTCACAACTAGCTGAACAAGCTACGAAATACTCTGCTTCAGCTATACTCAGTGCCACACAGGATTGCTTCCTGCTAAACCAAGAGATCACACCTGATCCCATACTGAAGCAACACCTTGAAGTACTCTTCCTGTCGATGGCACTGCCTGCCCAATCTGAATCAACATAACCCTCCAGGTTAATCTTCTAATTCGCATTGTACTTGAGCCCATAATCAATTGTACCCTTCAGGTACCTCAGAATATGCTTTGCAGCTGTCAAGTGAACACTCCTCGGATCTATCAAGTACTGGCTTAAGGTGTTCACAGCAAAGCAAATTTCTAGTCTCATGTTCGTCAGGTACATCAATGACCTAATCATCTGACAATACATTGTAGCATCAACCGACTCTGATGAAGCATCACTCAATAGCTTCAGGTTTGATGCCATAGGTGTAGCCATAGCCTTGCAGTCCATCATCCCAAACCTCTTTAGGATCTCTACTGCATACTTCCCTTGTCCAAGGAAGATCCCATCTATACTCTGCCACACCTCCATACCTAGAAAGTAATGCATCATGCCCAAGTCCTTCATCTCGAACTCAGCAGCAAGCTTTCTCTTCATATCAGCAATCAACCCATCTGTACCTATCACAAATAGATCATCTACATACAGTAGGAGCATCACTGGGTTTCCATCTTCAGCCTTGTAGTAAAGGTTGGAATCTGCTTTACTCTTGGTAAAGCCCAAACTAGATAGAAAGCTATCAATCCTTCTATACCAGATCCTGGGTGCCTGTTTCAATCCATACAGGGCTTTCTTCAATCTACATACATGAGAATATCTGTCATGTGTCTCAAAACTGAGTGGCTGTTCTACATATACTTCCTCTTCTACTACACCATTCAAGAAAGCAGTCTTGACATCCATCTGGTGTATCTTCCATTTCATCACTGCAGCTAGAGCAAGTACTGATCTGATGGAAGTGTATTTGGCTACAGGTGAAAAGGTCTCTTCATAGTCTACTCCCTCTTTCTGAGAGAATCCTCGAGCTACAAATCTTGCCTTGTACTTTTCAATGCTACCGTCTGCAGCATTCTTGATCTTGTAGATCCATTTGGAAGTGACAACTGACTTCCCTTTTGGTCTTGGGACAACATCCCAAACATCATTCTTCATGATCGATTGATATTATTCGATCATAGCATCCTTTCATTCTTTCTATTCTGCCGCTTCTTCATAACTGGAAGCTTCTTTATCAATGAAATCACATAGTAAAGCTACATACCCGAAATTTGATCTTGTTCTTTTTCTTTCTCTGTGATTCTCTTCTGGAGCTCTGTATCTTTCCGCACCTTGGATAAGTTCATGTACCCAAGCAGGTTTCCTCTTATGAGGATTCTTCTCTAGTGGTGGATCTACAAGTCTTTTTGGTTCCTCAAACTCTCGATCTTCTTCTTGAGCTTCTTCATTCATGATTGTATCACGGATCCTGGGTGCTTCTGCTTCTGCTTCTTCTGGTTCTTCAGCAGGCCTTCTTCTGGATTTGTTGTAAGCTGTGTCTTCATCAAATGTTACATCCATGCTGACTTCAATCTTCTTGTATCCTGGGAAATAGATTCTGTAAGCCTTCGAGCTTTCAGAGTATCCCACAAATGTGCCCTTCTTTCCTGAAGGATCTAGTTTTTTTCTCTTCTCTTTTGGAATATGTATGTACACGAGGCAGCCGAATATTCTGAGATGGCTGACTTCTGGTTTCTTTCCAGAGAAGACTTCTTCAGGAGTCTTGTTCTCGAGTACTCTATGTGGAGTACGGTTCTGTACATACACTATTGTTCTAGCAGCTTCAGCCCAAAGATGCATAGGCAGATCTTGATCATGAAGCATAGCTCTTGCAGCTTCCATGATAGTTCTATTCTTCCATTCTGCAACCCCATTCTGTTGTGGATTATAAGGAGTTGACAACTCCCTCTTAATCCCTGATTCTCTACATAGCTCTTTGAATTCATTTGAAGTGAACTCTCCACCATTATCTGATCGAATGGTCTTGATATTCTTTTCAGTATGGTTTTCTATCAAGGCTTTGAATTCCTTGAACTTGCT
Source organism: Pseudotsuga menziesii (assembly GCA_001517045.1). Classification (NCBI taxonomy): domain Eukaryota; kingdom Viridiplantae; phylum Streptophyta; class Pinopsida; order Pinales; family Pinaceae; genus Pseudotsuga; species Pseudotsuga menziesii. The sequence continues at coordinate 19,802 of LPNX011156505.1, forward strand.
GAACACTTCATCTTTGTTTTTCATAAAGTAAATCCATGTCTTTCTAGAAAAATCATCAATAAAAGAAACATAGTATGCATACCCGCTTAGTGAGTTTGACGACATTGGGCTGCATACATCGGAGTGGATGATTTCTAGAATACCTTTGGCTTTGCTTTCGCTGCTAGGAAATGTCTTCTTTGTATAATTTCCTTTCACACATCCTTTGCAAACTCCATCATGCTTTGCTTGGAATTTTGGAAGACCTTCAACAGCTTTGCTTGCAATAGGTAGTGCCCTGTAATGTACATGTGCAATCCTTCTATGCCAAAGTTCATTTGGTTCTACTGTATCATGGATCAAGGCTTGTTCTGGATGACCCTTCAATTTGTACAAGCCTCCTTCTTGTTCTCCAATCACTACCACATCATCAATTGTCTTTCCTTTTGGCCACATGATGACTTGACCATCTATGAATGCAACCCGCATTCCTTTTGCATCCAAGGCTGAAATAGATAGAAGGTTCTTCTTAAGTCCTGGAACAAACAATACTTCTTTCATTGTTAGAGACTTACCAGAGTCTAGCTTGTATGAAGATTCTCCACTACCTTTTATTGGATATTGGTAGTCATCTCCTAGTTTCACCTTGTGAGGTGATTCATGTTCTGACAGTCTTAAAAAAGATTCCTTGAATCCCGTCATATGTTTGGAAGCTCCATTGTCTATAAGCCAATCATCACTACCATGAGTAATGTTACCTGTGAGAGCTGATATCAAAACATATTCATCCTCGCTTGAAGAATCTTCACTTTCATATCTAGATTTCTTCTTGGATGGTTCATCATCCTCTGCAGCATGAGCATGATGTCTTCTTTTGTTCCCTTTCTTCTTATGAGAGTGGCCCTTGTTCTTAGGGTAGTCTTTTGCAAAGTGTCCTCTTTCATCACATGTATAACATCTTATTTTAGATAAATCTCTTCTAAAGTTATCTTTATGATGAGGATCCTTACCTTTGGAGTAATGAGGTTTTCTTCTTCCCTTCTTGGAATGAACTGTAAGAGCTTGGTCTTCACTTCCCATCTTCTCTTCTCGAGCTGCTATCCGTGCTTCTTCTTGAGAGCATTCTTCCCATAGTCTACTGAATTTTACCAACTTATTTCTCGCACAAATTCCTTGGATAAAAGCATCCCATGACCTAGGGAGGCCATTCAAGGTAGTCATCACAATATTGACATTCTCCACTTCTTCATCAATAGCTTCTAGTTGCTCTTTGATTTGAGAAACTCTTGTGAAGTAATACTGGATGGTTTCTGCATTCTGGATCTTCACATTCTTCAATTGGTTCCTCAAGGCCATCTTCCGATTGATGTTCTTTCCTTCAAACAGTTTGGTTAGGGCATCAAACATAGCTTTAGGTGTCTTGAGAGAGGACACCTATGGGATGAGATGATCCTTAATAGAATCAGCAATGATCCTCTTTTCCATAACCATATTTTTTTTATGCAAGGCCTTTGCCTCATCTCCCTCTGGAACTGGAACCTCCTCATGAATGTAGGAGTCTAGTTCATTCTCTTCCAGGACCAAGGATATCCTATACTTCCAAGCTCGGAAGTTATCAAACCCCTCAAGCTTTTCATCAAGCTTGGTATGATGAGACATCTTTAAATAAGAACCTCAAATGGAAATACAGAAGATTTTAGATCTTACCAGGTTCAAGATGTCGGATCTGAAACTTGAGCTGAAATCCTCCAGAGCTGGTTCAGGAGCAAGCTAGGGTTTTGCTTTTCTGGAGTTCTGTCCACCCAAATGCCTTCAAATTTGTTCCTAACTTTGATTTTGGGAAGGAGATCAATCTAGGCCTGGGCTCACTGAAAAATTCCTCTTCTATAGAAAGCCCTAATTTCCGACCCCAGTGACAGGTCCAAAACTGAAAAACCTCAGAATTGGATTCTGTTTCGACAGAAAGATGTGCCCTAAGGAGGAGAGTTGTTCCACCTTACTTTTGCTGAAAATCTGTGGAGAAAAGTCCACAAACTAGGAATCCCTAGTTCCCGCAGCTGCACAGTGTCTTTTTCTTAGGTTAGCTCTAATACCATGTTAGTTTTTCAACAATTAAGCTAGCATTATGATCTTAGTATCTTTTCACTGAGAGAATAACAAGCACAAAAATAAACATAAGCACATCACAAGAGACAAGAGACACAAAGAGTTTTCCTCGGGGAAACCATAAAGGAGAAAACCCCGCAACTTCCTTAGAGATAAAATCAACGCCAAAACAGTAAGAGATCTCCCAATAGCAATGGCCTTCTTGTCCCAGTATATTTCCTCCTCCACAAGTGCGCCTCACTTAAGAAAGTGAATGATGTGTGTGATAAATAGAGAGTCTCACTCTCTATTTATATTATTCCGTTCACTTGAATTGCATTTTCACACGTAGGCTCGACCTAACATTACTTACCGGAGCCTACACCTTAATTAGTGTATAATAACTCAAGTTCCCAAAAACTATGGGGACTTACCTAATGACTTGACATGATTTGTTTACATTATTAATCCTCCCGATCGGAACATCAGGGCATGACCACATGAATCAAATACATAATAGAAACATCCCGGAATAAACATTGGGTTACAATACATAAGATACATAGAAGAATACATTCCGAAGTTACATATACATCAACATCACAGGCCCTATTAAGATTAAAAAGATCAATATTGGCACAGAAACATAACCTAAGTTTGCCTCTATTGGAGACTATTGGGATGATGAAACAGTAGGACACGTCGCAGATCTGTTACACGACTATTAGGACCTATTTCCCATTAAGTTCACAGAGATGAAGGGAATAGTAGGAGATTTGGGAGTCATGCGGATACCTTTGAAAGAGGATGCTAGGCCGGTTAAGCAGTGTCCATACAAATTAAATCCTCGTTATAAAGAAAAAGTTAAAGATGAGATTGATAAGATGCTAGCAGCAGGCATTATTGAACTAGTAGAAGAGAGTGAATGGGTTAGTCCCATGGTTGTGCAGGAAAAGAAAACTAAAGGAGAAATCAGGATTTGTGTCGATTTGCACAAACTCAGCGACACATCATTTCATGACCCATTTCCGATACCTTTCACTGATGAATTTTTAGACAATGTGAGATGATAGGAGATCTACTCATTCACTGATGGATTTTTAGGATATAAACAGATAAGAATTCATCCAGAGGATCGATATAAGACCACCTTTGCGATAGAATGGGGCTCATTCCAGTATACGGTAATGCCCTTTGGTCTTAAAAATGCACCAGCTATCTTTTCTAGAGTAGTAGTTGCTGTATTTAAGGAATACATCCATAAATTATTAGAAGTATATTTTGATGACTGGACTGTATTTGGATTAATCAAAAAGCATATAGGAGATTTAAGGCTCATGTTAGAGAAATGTAGGCAATATCAAATTTCTCTTAACTTAAAGAAATGTATATTCTGTGTGCCATTTGGTATTTTGTTGGGTCATATTGTTTGCAGATAAGGCTTGATGGTAGATCCTGCAAAAATTGCCATCATTGTAAATCTTCCAACACCCAACTCAGTCAAGCAGTTGAGGAAAGTGCTTGGTCATACCGGCTACTATAGAAAATTCATCAAAGGCTATGCAAAGATCACAACAACTATGGAAAAGCTGTTAAAAAAAGACGTGAAATTCCTATGGAATGAGGAATGCCAGCAAAGTTTAGACACTCTTAAAGAAAATATGGTTACAACACCTATCTTAGTATTCCTAGATTGGAGCAAACCATTTCATGTACATGTGGATGCATCTACCATCGCACTGGGGATTGTCTTAACACAACCAGGAGAAGGGGGTATTGATCACCCTATTGCGTACTCCAGTAGAAAGTTATCTACCACAGAAAAGAACTACACCACTACAAAAAGAGAAGGATTAGCTATGCTGTATGCTCTACAGAAGTTCAGGCACTACCTGTTGGGTGCCTCATTCAAGATGTTCACTGACCATTCCGCTTTAAAGCATTTGGTCAATAAAACAGTGTTAGGGGGAAGGATCTGCAAATGGTTACTCTTATTTCAGGAGTATGATTTTGAAATTATTGTAAAACCAGGAAAATTAAATGCTGGACCTGATCATCTATCGCGAATAGACTCAGGAGAAGAACCAAGTAATTTAGAGGATAATTTCTCAGATGCGCAATTGTTTTCTATCCAAATCACAGATGAGTATTACAAAGATATTATCCACTTTCTCACCACAGGGTGGGCACTAGTTGAGTTTACTAAGCAGCAGAAGAAATAGTTAGTTGTGAAAGTAGCAGATTTCACTTTGATCGCAGGACAATTATACAAGTTAGGTCCAGATGAAGTCCTGCATAGATGCATGATGCCGCACGAGAAAGATGCCATTATCATAGAATCACATTTACATATCATAGGAGGTCATTTCGCAGGAAATCCGACTACACAGAAAATTCTAGCTGCAGGATTATGGTGGCCTACATTGCACAAAGACACTAAGGAGTTTTGCAGATGTTGTGATATCTTCCAGAGGGTAGAAAAACCTTCACGGAGAGATGAAATGCCACTGCGGCCATAGATTATGCTGCGGGCATTTGACAAGTTGGCTATAGATTTTGTGGGTCCTATCAACCCACCAAGAAAACGATCTGGTGTGAGATACATCATCACATGAATAGAATACCTCACCAGATGGGCAGAGGCCAAAGCAGTAAGGAATTGTGATGCTGCTACAGCTGCACAGTTCATCTTTCAAAACATCATTAGTATATTTGGATGTCTAGTAATTTTGATGAGTGATCAAGGCACACATTTTTTGAATCGCACTATTGAGGCCTTGACGGAGGAATTTCAGATATAGCACTATAAGAGCACTCCCTACCACCCACAAGCTAATGGTACGGTGGAGGCTTTTAACAATATTCTAGAAATTTCTCTTACTAAGATCCATAACAACCAAAGAAATGATTGGGACCTCAGGGTTAATGTTGTATTATGGGCTTATAGAACTACATGCAAGAAACTTACAGGAAACACACCTTTCAGCTTGGTGTATGGACAAGAGGCTATTATTCCTATGGAATATATTATTCCCAGTTTAAGAATTGCTCAAATTACCGATATGGCTGATGCATATACGATGAATGACAGGTTAGCGCAACTACTTGCCTTAGAAGAGGACACATTCATCGTAGGATTTCATCAAAAAGTGCAGAAGGCACGAGAAAAAGATTGGCATGACAAGCACATCAAGAGCAAGATTTTTTAGATAGGAGACCTAGTGCTCCTTTATGAAATCAAGTTTGTTAAGTTTCCAGGGAATTTCAAGATGCATTGGTTGGGGCCATATCAGATTCAACAAGTTACAGAAGGAGGTGCCGTTCAGCTCAGTAAACTGAAAGGGGAGCTTGTTCCTACTTTCATTAATGGCAGTAGGCTTAAGCTTTATAGTGATAGCCACTCCTCCTCCCAGTCCTAACGTAGGGAAATAGTAGTGCAGATGTCCAGTGTAGTTGAAACGAGACATTGCACCTATAACTAGTATACACCCCCCAAAAAATACAAAAAAAAGTGGGTATTTTGTGCAAGTTTTGAACGTTGCGGAGTTTCAACAACTTGGCGCAAAACTTTGGTTCAGGATGATGCGGTGTGACATCATAGTGATGCGATGTTCCGTGTGCCATGTAGATGATTTTGAAAAAGGACAGAGGGCTAGTCACATCACCTTCTGCCAAGCAGTTAATCCAGATACGATAGCTATCCGTTGCCCTAGATTTGGAAACAATACAGTGATTTTCCCAGATTTGGTAAATCTTGGTCGAGACTGGCGCCTGTGCACAATGTTCAAAGGAATTTTGATCGGATTTTCAGCAATTAATGAGGATCAAAATGACGGGTGTTATCTTGTCCATGCAATAAATGCTGTCGATGGGTCCAACCTAAGTGACCGTTGCTTCAGAGATTACCGCCTTCATTATAAGAACATAGATCATTCACACAGAAGGGTTACTTTAGGGATTTCTGAGAGTTATAGAGCAATTCGTAAGAGTTTTCCTGAGCAGAGATACTTCAGTTACAGAGTGCTAGTTTCCCCAATTTCACAGCCATTGCCAGTCCAGAGTATTGCACCAGGTGGTGTATGTCCGAGAAGGAACCTTTAGAAGACGTTGTGCGATGATTCCAGAGTAGTGGCCTCCTGTCTGCTATGACGACGCAACCCAGGGTTGTGAAATTAGGTACACCATAGGTCAGAAAGACACCAAGGATGAGGAGTCAAGCTCAGATAGTAGAAGAGTCCAGCTCAGAGCAGAGAAAAAGAAAGCAGAGAAGAAGAAAAGTGAGACTAAGAAAGAGAAGGGCTCCCGGCTGTGTGCATGGAGTTTCCCAGAAGATCTCACGAAAAGAAAAAAGGACCAATAAACAGGCATCCGAGACTCAAAAAAACAAAAGGAAACAGGAAAGGAACGAAGCAGGGATGTTGAAAATGAGAGAGACACAGAAAATGTCAAAGAAGGTAGTTACATTAAAGCTGGAAAAGGACATGTCTCCTCATGGAAGTTTTACCAATGTGCATATATCCCAGTAAAGTCAAATTATCAGAATGAAGATCAACTTAGATGTATGCTGAAAGATGTCTACTTTCCATATATTCAGAATGATGAGGGCTTTGATGAATCTGTTTGGACAAGCGCCCCAGCATAAATTGAGGTGAATGGTACAAACCTAACCAAGGTAGCAGGAGGTGAGATTGTTCCAAGAAATTTTGCAGCCTATAAATGGTCCGCCATTTATTCTGGAGCTCACTTAAGGAAAGTCTTGATACTATTTTAGAGAAAGCGGCACAAGACTATGTCAAAGCTATGGAAAAAGAAGTCGCAGGACTTCGAGAAATATTTACAAGGACTTCGCAGGAAGCCAAGGAAAAGCTACAGCAAGAGAAGCCAGGTGTTAGTGGCTCGGGGACGAGCCACAAGTAAGTGTTAGGGGAATGTTGGAGCAGGGCCCCGCAGCTACAGGAAAAGCTGCTATATCAGGACAAGAAAGTCAAAAGAGACAGTACCTAAAGCAGCCGAGAAGAGAGATCTCAACCACTAGACTTAAGGAAGTGACAAAGACAGGAGGGCTCAGCTACCCTCATTAAGGAAAAGGAGCAATGGGCCAAGGTATTGAAGACAAAGGACAGAAGGGGAGCGACCAAGGAAGCGGCGCCCATACCCACAATCAGTGCCAAGAAGTGTGGAAGACTACAGAGAGCTACAGTATGACCAGTAAGTGACAGTTCAAAGTACATATACGCCAACTGTCACAGTTAGGGTTTTTGGGTTACTGTTGGGATAGGTCCACAGTGTTGTATCAGGGTGAGACCTTCGGGCCACCTATGTAAGAATGTATTTTGTATTATGAAGGGTTAGACAGTTAGACGGTTAGTTGGTCAGTTAGTTAGTCAGTTAGATATTCTTTGAGTCGAGCTCTAGTTCTGTTATTCAGTCTCTAGTATCTTACTGCAACCAGTAGCTGGCTCCTTGAGAATGAATGTAACAATCTGCAGGTATTGAGAGAGAGAGAGAAAAGGAAAGCCGTTGGACCTTGGGAGTTGGAGAGTCCTATTGAGTTTTACTATAGAAGATATCACAGTGTAGGAAGGTAATATCACACTATCGGTAAAGCCACGGTGTGATATATCGCAGGTAAAGAGACACGTAGAAGAGAAGGGTTGCGCATCGTCTTAGAAGCTGTGATGTGATAAGATTCAGTCTCATAGCAGAGTCTGCTTGGGAGAGAGATACAACGTTTATAGAGAGACTCAACTGGTTAAGTAGAGTAAGGAGAACGTAGGGTGCTTTAGAACCTAGTTGAGGACACGTGAGTATTCAACCACCCTATATAGGATCACTTTGGGTGAGACTTCAGGCCACTCTGCGGTCTGTCGCCGAAAGGGCCAGTGAGCTAGGGGTTTTGTTGGTACATTACAGTAAACCCGGGTCTGCCCAGAGAAGACCAATAATGCTTATGGATAAGCATATGTTTTAGTACCCTTTCAGGAACATACAGATAATCTTCATAAATGCAGACAACTAATTGTTTTAATTAGTTATCTGTTAATGATTTCAATATCTAGACTATCTACTTGATTATGTTTATCTTATAGAACAGTTCTTTTTCAGTTTAATGACTTGTTTTTCTTTGCGACCACAAGGTGGAACTCTCATGATATTCTGGGCTTACTTAGCTGTTGAGCTAATGCAGAAAGTTTACCTGCTCTTATAGATTTATAGGTAAGAAAGATTTGGTGCTTCTTGTTCATAATCATTATGCATACCAATATATGTTCAGTAAAAGAATACAAATGCTATTCAATTTCAAATGCTTTATGAGGTAAAACCATTAAGTCGTTATTTTTTAAAAACACTATGGAAAAAGAGGTTTAGTCCTATCAGTATTGATGACAGTTGATTTCTTTCTAGTAGTTGTAATTTTATGGTTCTTACTGCATACTAGACTCTTCGATGTTTACCATGGTCGTCGTGTGTGTAACCATCTTAATCTTTCTTTGCAAGCAGATTAAGAATGATAGAGTTATTATGTCAAGGGTCTAATTTAAATTGTGCACTATACCATTTACGTCATGATGGATTTGGTTACTGCTTATGATAAGAACGTAAAGTACAATGATAAGGAGTTTATGTACCATTATACCTACTTCTAAAACTTCGAAGTTTAAAGGGATTACAACCTTATTACATGCTTCTCTTGAAAAGGATTATATTAGTGATGATGCATCGAGTTCTTTTATACATAACCTAATCAGAGGATATGGTCTATTTATGGTTATTAAATCATCAAAGGTCATCTAAAGTCAAACCTGAAGGGTACTATAATGTTTATCCTCTTTTGTTTGCAACTCAAAAGTTTATATAAGTAATTACTCCAATGCGTAACTAGAATAATTCTAGCAAGATGGGCATCTTATTAAAAGAAGGTTTCATGACTTCCTTGATCAAACATTACGAGGCATAACCTTGATGGAATTATAACCATTGAAAGAATGAATAATGTGTTATTATTATAATGGGTAATAACATTGACCCTGCCTTCGATTAGCTTTAAGGTATAACTTTTGTTTTGATGAATCCTTTGTAAACTGATTAGTGGCATAACCCTTGATATTAATAAATAGTTTGTTAATAGTCGAATTTGCAAAGCATAAAAAAAATGGTCATGAGGTGGATCGTGCCATAGTGAACACATAGTTTAACCTTGGTCTATGAATTATAATCGTTGGTTGAATATTTATCATAATTGTAAAGTGATGGATCGTATTACTTCCCATGCCTTAAGATATAGCTTTATACTAATGTTATAATGTGTAATACAGCATGATGGCTAGGTTGAATTTGAGGTATCAAACCTTATAAAAGTTTTTAGGATCTTTAAGTGATTAGAACAATGATTTGTTTGCTGATTTCATGCTGAAAAACCACGCCGAGACTATACAACTCCACCCACTACATGCAAAATATTAAAAATGAGTACATGGACTCATCACAGCCAAGTGTTAAGTGGTTAAAAAGGCAGTTGTAACCCTATCTTTTCATTCTCTCCATCGTCCTCGACCTCCAGCTGCTCTGCTACTGCATTCGACATCCATGCGGATTTCTGCAACTAGTTGAGTGACAGTCTCCTTACTTTCTTTGTGTCTATCGCCCTTCGTATCCTGCTTGCTGTTGCACCTCATGAGCACACTGAACGCTCAATAGAGAAGTACTGTACATAATTGTTGTTGCTGGGTCATAAGTTGTGGTTCTTTCTCCAGGGTTTTCACCATCGCGGCTTGCTCCCTTCAGCAACCTTTAGTCTACAAGTGTCTTTTCTCCTGCGGCTCATTAATGAGCATTGTGACTTCCCTTCTTGAGTTTTGGTTTTGGTATTAGGGTTTCGCCGCAGGGTGGTTTCATTGGCTAGATAAAGTGACGGCTCCCGCATTTTCTTGCTTGGCTTACTGCTCCTGTACTTAGTCGCTATTGGTTGATTACTGTATTAGTAATACCTTCTTCCTTGCAGCTGATGAAAGGCTTACTCCTCATCGCGCTGGTGGTGGTGCTTCTTCTCGTGGGTGGTTACGTATCGATGAAGCCTTGAGGTAAGAAAAACCATTTACATTTTTTATTTACCTTGCATGTTTGTTTATTACACCATAGTTTTTTTTTTTGGATATAAGATATTTAACATTACTGTTCTTCGCTTGTTCACAGGTGTTGACCTGTCACTCTCTACATAGTGGGTGCGAGGTTGTGGCAATGGCTTGCTGGTTCATTGGTAAGCCTTGGATACCCATGGCTGTTCTTCCTTGTCCAGTCCCTTATGGGGCATATGCTGGTTGGTCGCCATGGCTTGTAAAACCCTTGTGGTTTTTGGTTTACCTGGTTACTTGATTTGCTGTATTTAATGGATGTTGAAACCCTTGCTTTATGCAGAGTTCTTCGGCTTAGGCCGTGACTGTAAATTTTGATTTTTAATCTTGTTTACTTGTGAATATATGTAAAAATTATAGAAGGCTGGTAAAGCCTTACTCGGTTAATTTTGTTTGAATCCATGAGGCATTAAAAGGAGTTAGACTCTTTCAGTTTATTATCTCTGTTGTACATTTTGATAATAGTAGGGTTTTACCCTAACTCAGCGATATAAAAAGTATTTACAGTTTCTTTAAATTATCTTCCATTTACAATGTGCTTCTGTAATTTGTTGGGTTATTACTTATGTTGTATAATGGTTGGTTAAGCTCGGTGAATCGAGCATGTTATTACTCTGTGGGTTTATTTCCTGTGTGTTATTGCATTTAAATTTTACCCTGTAATATTATTTAAATATTACCTTCTAGGGTATCTGTACATTGTTTTTTTATTAATTTACTTTATTATAATGGAATTTGTAAATATTGTTATATAATCTTTAACCTTCAAGATATAAGAATTTCATTTTTTTAGTGATGTACTTGTGTAACTGATAGTTACATCTTTTCAAGTACAGATTTCATATTTACTTGTTATGAAATAAGAATATTATCTTATCTGTAAGTAATATTGTTCCTATAATTATATATGTTATTTTTATATTTAATTTATTTGTATGAATATAGAGAGATAGTATTCTATTGTTTATTTCTTATGGTACCGTATTTATATTACAATAATAGTATTTATAAAATAAAAGAGTAACAAACTATCTATGTTCTTTCCTATGAACTGTATTGTAGGGTTTGTTTTACATTATAAAAGAAATAAGTTTGTAGTTGTATAACTTGTATAAGTTCAGTTAGATAAAATATAAAATAAAATCGATTTACATTACAGTGTATTTAAAAATATTAAACCAATTAGTTTAGCTTTAGAAAGAAATCTAAGTTTATCTACCTCGCTCACAGTTTGTTTGCTGTAAAACAGTAATTATTTATCCTATACAGGGAAGAAGTAATCTGTAGAGATGAAAAGCATTTTTATTTATCCCAACACTACTCAGTTTAGCTATTAGATTCTTTCCTTTATTTCATAATAAAATAATAAAGTTACTGAAATGATTACTATACAAAGTACTATTTATCTATCAAAGCCTACTTCTATTAGTAAAAGGATATAGCTTCTTTACCTTTACTAAAATCTAACATTCACAATCTAAGTCTAATCCTAACTCTACTCCATGTATATAATGTTGTTTCTTCTGATAACCAAATAAAAGTAAACATTCTCTTAATCAAGCTAACATCTTATTCTATAATAGCATCATACTTTCTTTATATAAATTCACCACCTGTGCTAGAGTACGATCTGGATTACTCCATATGAGGAAAAACACAGGTAGGATTTGTTTCTCATTAAGATTGACTTCATTACTAAACAAACTAAGTTATCCTATCCTCTAAGTTTTTACATCATAAACTACAAATGCATCATTCAATCATACACAGATAATAACATAGAAATTAATAAATAATAGAACCTGTTCTTAGAGCTTGGATGATAATAGCAATTGGAGGCCGTTCCTCCCTACCAACTCCTAGAGAGTGCTCAAACAATGACTCCTTAGGACCCCCGAGCTTGCTCTGGTCTCCCTGTCTGGAACTAGGTGCAACAATTAATCAAGTGCTAGTCTCGAGACTCAATACCAGTCCTGAACTTATCAGTCAATTCTCTCAGCTAGCAAGCTGTATCAGACCAAGTTACTGCAGTTTATCTCTCAAAACACCTTCCTTACAGTTTTCCATTTTCCCCAATGAATTCCTTGAAATGCATTCCACCTGAATGATTCTTCTCTTGGAAAATATTTGAGCAGCCTCAGCTCTCGTCATTGGGTACTTTTAAAATATTTCCTAGGTCTTTTTGGGTTAGTTGTCATTAATTGAGCCACCTGCTCTGATCCCACTTTCTTGGGGGATCATGACCCTAAATGTAGGGAAGTTGCCACCTGCAACATAGGAAGTGTTTGAGGATGTTTCCACTTGTCTTTTTCTCTCCACCTAGTTCCTTCCACCAATTTGACCAGTAACACTCTTATTAATAACTCTCCCAAGCTGTTGTCTCCACTTTTTATTTATTAAAAATAAAATATTCAGAATTACATTCCACATCTTTTGACTTTACTGAGTCATCAGTTTCTACTTAGCATTAAATTTAACATACTTTCTTAGGAATCTAATTAAAACAAATAACATTATTTTACAAAATTTGGGTCTGTGACATACACACCCCCTTAAAATGTAACATCGTCCTCGATGTTACTTATTCTTCATCCTCTGTAGTCCCCTGGAGCAGATTTGGGTATGTTTCCCACATCTTAATTTCCAGTTCCTAAGTGGCCTCTTTAGGACTAAGGTGCTTCCATTTCACCTTCACTTTCCCAATGGTACAGTTCCACAGTGTAATTTCCCTCCTCCCGAGGATACAGTCTGGTTCCACCAGAATTTCTCCTTCTGGTTCCACCTGTACAACATTCCAATCAACCACATGAGTAGCATCATGAACATATTTATTTAAAACAGAGATATGAAAAACATTATATACTTTCAAGTTAGGTGGTAATGCTAGTTGGTAAGCAAATTGACCAATCCTAAATAAAATTTCAAACAGACCACAGTAACGTGGTGCCAACTTTGCACAAATCCCCAGTCTTAGAGAGCTTTTCTTGGGCCTTACCTTGATGAACACATGTTCACCTACTTGGAAATCCTCTGGAGTTATTTTCAAGTCTGATTGACTCTTTTTCTGATCCTATGCCACCTTCAAATTTCCCTGCACTTGCTTCACAATTTCCTCCATTTCTTTTAACAATTCTAGTCCTAACACTAATCTATCTACTAGATTATTCCAAAAGATAGGAGTGTTGCATTTTTGTCCATATAAAATTTCAAATGGACTAAATTTAGCTGATGACTGATAGTTATTGTTATATGAAAACTCTGCTAGATATAAGTAGTCTTCCCACTTACCTGGCTGATCTTTCACATACATCCTCAATAAATCCTCCAGTACCTGATTTACTCTTTCAGTTTATCCATCTGTTTGAGGATGGAAGGAGGTACTAAAATTTAAAGTTGTATTTAATCCTTTAAACAAGGACTTCCAAAAGTTTCCTGTAAACTTAGGATCCTTGTTTGAGATTATAACCTTCGGTACTCCATGTAACCAAAAAATCTGCTTCAAGAAGATGTCAGCTATATTGGCAGCCTTGTCAGCTTTGTAAGTAGTTTTAACAGGAATAAAATGTGCTGCCTTGCTTAACTTATCGACCACTACCATAATAGAGTCATTTTGATTCTGATTTCTAGGTAGTCTAGTAATAAAATCTAAGCTAATTACTTCCCATTTTCAGCTAGGAATAGGTAAAGGTTGAAGCAAACCAGCTGGGTGTTGGTGTTCGGTTTTCACCTGTTGACATTCTAAACACCTTGCAATGTATTCAACTACTTCTGTTTTCATATTAGGCCAGCAATATTCTTTTCTGAGCATGGTTATAGTCTTTTGATAACCTAGGTGCCCTGAATATGGTGTTTTATGGACTTCATACAGAATTAACAATTTAACCTTAGGCACATTAGGTACATACAGTTTATCTTTAAATAATAAAAATTCATTTTCATTTAAACTATAACCTTTTATTAATCTTTCTGTAGGTTCTTCTTTAGATGTAATTTGTAATTTCTGATAAATTTCATCTTGTTTTACCCCTTCTTTAAGCTGTTCATTTAAATCTGAAGCATAAGTGCTGATTGCTGCTGTAAAGTTCAGCTTTGCGTTCTTGCTTAATGCATTAGCCACCTTATTTTCCTTACCCTTTATATGCTGGATTTCGAAATCATATTCGCTTAAGAAGGCTAACCACCTAGCTTGTCTAGCGTTTAAATTAGGCTGATCTAGGAGATATTTCAGTCCTTTATTATCAGTCATTAGAATAAATTTTCTGCCTATTAAATGATGTTGCCACATTTTTAAGGCATGTATAACAACTGCTAGTTCTAGATCATAAGCCGCGTAATTCTTTTCGTGAATTTTTAACTTTCTCGACTCATAGGAAATGACATGCCCTTCTTGAGTCAAAACACCGCCTAAGCCATCATTACAGGCATCAGTACATACTACGCAATATTTGTTAGGATCTGCTATTCTTAGATTAGGTGCACTAGTCAATAAGGTTTTTAACTTCTTAAAACTTTCTTCACATTTCAGGTTCCAGTCAAATTTATTTCCTTTCTTTTGTAAGGAATTTATTGGATTTGCTATCCTTGAAAAGCCTTCAATGAATCTTCGGTAATAACCAGTAATTCCCATGAACGACCTAACATCTGTTACATCTTTAGGAACTGGCCAATCTTCGATTGCCCAGATATTTTCAGGATCTACTGAAATTCCTTCCTTAGTCACTACGTGACCTAAGTACTAGATTTCATCCTTAAAGAAGTCACACTTACTAAACTTAGTGAAGAGTTGATGTTCTCACAACTCTTGTAAAACTGTTTTTAGGTGTTCTTTATGTTCTTCTTCTGTTTTAGAGTAAATTAGGATGTCGTCGATAAACACGATGACAAACTTATCTAAATACTCATGCATTATATTATTCATTAAGCACATAAAGACAGCTGGGGTGTTAGTAAGCTCGAATGGCATTATGACAAACTCGTAGTGTCCATACCTTGTTCTAAAGGCTGTCTTGAAGATATCTTCATCTTTAATTCTTACTTGATGATATCCTGACCTCAAATCTATATTTGAAAACACTGTGGCTCCACGTAGTTGATCAAACAGATCATCTATGCGGGGCAACGAATATCTATTTTTAATAGTCATCTTGTTTAGCTGTCGGTAGTCTAGGCATAGTTGCATAGTTCCGTCTTTCTTTTTAACAAAGATGACCGGTGCTCCCCAAGGAGACACACTAGGTCGAATGTACTTTTTATAAATTAACTCTTTTAACTGTGATTTTATCTCATTAAGTTCTAAAATGTTCATTTGATAAGGAGCTTTTGAGCTAGGTACCGCACCCAGTACCAGCTCAATGGTGAAATCCAATTCCCTCCTTGGAGGTAATCCTAGAATTTGTTCTGGGAATACGTCAGTATATTATTTTAAAACAGGAATATTTTCTATTTTTAATGTATCTGTTTTAGTTTTACCTTCCTCATCTGTAATAGTCACTGCATAGGCTTTACATCCTTTTCTAACAGCTCTTTTAAGTTGTAAAGTAGAAATCTGCCTTATTATAGTTTTTCTAGGAATACCCTTAACCTTTACTGGTTGCTCATCACTATTTAAGCATGTAAAAGTTTTATCATAACAGTTTAAAATCACTTTATGCTGTTCTAACCAGTCCATGCCAATCAACACATCATATGAGCCAAGTGGCAAAACATTAAGCTTGGCTACAGTTTTAAATTCATCCATAAGTAAAGCACATTCTTTCACAAAACAGGTTACTTTTCTTTTTGCCCCAGTGGCTAATTGAACTAACCAAGAATTCTCAAACTTATCGACAGACAACTTACATTTTTCCACTATCTGAGGTGCAATGTAATTAATACTAGCTCTTGGATCAATTAAAATGGTTACAGGGGTATGATTAATCATACCTTCTACTTCCACCATGGATGTCTAATAGTCATCTTGGCGGTTCTCCAAAGCCACGTTAATTTTGGGCATGCTCCTTGATAGTTCCCCTACGATCATCTCCTCCTGTATAGTATGGATATTACTGATATTCTTTTTCCAGTTTGGGCAGACCAAGGCATAGTGTGGGCCATTACATTCCTAGCACTTAACAGGCTCTTTACGTTCAAAACTCTTGGTAAAATTTCCATGGTTATTTACAGCTTCCTTGCCCTTAAAATTATTCGAATTGTTGGAAGTACCATTCCTATTTCCCTGGAAATTTTTGTTTTTAGAATAAATTTTGGTTTTATTATTCTTGAAATTCCTATGAGGTACAAATTCCTTCTTCTTAAATTCAGGCTGATTGTTATTTTTCTTAGCCTTCCAGTTGGCCAAGACTTCTTTCTTTCGGTTCTGCTCAAAAAAAAAATTAGCCTTCCTCATAGCTTCCTCCAGAGTCTTCAGGTTATCATACTCAATTCTGTCCTTTATATGATACGATAGACAACTAAGAAATCATTGTACTTTAGGTTTCTCGTTTACTAGGTAGGGTACATACCTAAGTAAACTTAAGAATTTTTTGTTCAAATCCTTCATAGTCATCGAACCTAACTTCAATTCATAAAATTCTTTAGCTCTTTCCTCGTAATATTGCTCAGACAGAAATTTCTTTTTGAAATACCTTTTAAAGGTACTCCAATTAACTTCTTTTTCTCTTATACCCTTGACTCTCTTCAAGTCTTGCCACCATATGTCAGCTTTTCCTGAGAGGTTATATATTGCCATCCTTGCCTTTAGCTGATTAGAGTAATTATATATATGAAAATATTTCTTCATCCCGGACAACCAGGATTCTGGTTCTTCCCCCTTCTCAGTCTCTCCATTAAAAGTTGGGGGCTTTATCTTTTTAAAATCCCCTGAAATTTCCTCATATGGTTTGTATTTCTTCTTTCTGTCATACAAATCATCTTCACTACTGTCACTAGTTGTATGATACCTTTGTTGTTCACCGTACCCTTCAGATGATGAACTACTTTCAGTTTTTTCCAGCTTCATCTTTTTGGATTTTCTTTGATGACTGACATCTTCAGATTCTGATCTTCTGCTTCTTCCTTCAGTTTGGAACTTTTCTATTAAAATTTGGTTCAATTCTTCCCGAGCCTTCAAAATCCTCTCATTCTCCCTCTTGACTGATTCCGTTTCAGTTTTCAAATCTTTTACAGTCTACAATAGCTCTGAGGATTTGGCAGTCACCTCTTCTAACATAGTTTCTCTGGGAAAATGTCTTGTTTCCGTATCTAGAGACTCCTCCTATCCATACTCCTAGCTTTTCCATACCTGCTTGTTAAACTTCAGAAAAAGGAAATTTTCTATTCTTAACATAAAACGAAATATATGTTAGCATATTATTCTAATTTACTGTTCTACGAAAGCTAGTTGGGATGCATCAAGGCCTAGTGTTTGAACCTTGTGCTCTGATACCACATGTCAAAACCCCAAAATTTCTGAAAAATTAATTTTTTTTAAAATATAGATAATCTTCATAAATGCAGACAACTAATTGTTTTAATTAGTTATATGTTAATGATTTCAATATCTGGATTATCTACTTGATTATGTTTATCTTATAGAAAAGTTCTTTTTCAGTTTAATGACTTGTTTTTCTTTGCGACCACAAGGTGGAACTGTCATGATATTCTGGGCTTACTTAGTTGTTGAGCTAACGCAAAAAGTTTACCTACTCTTACAGATTGACAAGTAAGAAATATCCGATGCTACTTGTTCATACTCATTACGCATACCAATATATGTTCAGTAAAAGAATATAAATGCTATTCAATTTCAAATGCTTTATGAGGTAAAACCATTAAGTCGTTATTTTTTAAAAACACTATGGAAAAAGAGGTTTATTCCTATCAGTATTGATGACAGTTGCTTTCTTTATAGTAGTTGTAATTTTATGGTTCTTAATGCGTACTAGACTCTTCGATGTTTACCATGGTCGTCATGTCTGTAACCGGCTTAATCTTTCTTTGTAAGCAGATTAAGAATGATAGATTTATTATGTCAAGGGTCTAATTTAAATTGTGCACTATACCATTTACATCATGATGGATTTGGTTACTGCTTATGATAAGAACGTAAAGTACAGTGATAAGAATTTTATGTACCATTATACCTACTTCTAAAACTTCAAAGTTTAAAGGGATTACAACCTTATTACATGCTGCTCTTGAAAAGGATTATATTAGTGATGATGCATCGAGTTCTTTTATACATAACCTAATCAGAGGATATGGTCTAGTTATGGTTATTAAATCATCAAAGGTCATCTAAAGTCAAACCTGAAGGGTACTATAATGTTTATCCTCTTTTGTTTGCAACTCAAAATTTTATATAAGTAATTACTCCAATGCGTAACTAGAATAATTCTAGCAAGATGGGGATCTTATTAAAAAAAGGTTTCATGACTTCCTTGATCAAACATTATGAGGCATAACCTTGATGGAATTATAACCATTGAAAGAATGAATAATGTGTTATTATTATAATGGGTAATAACATTGACCCTGCCTTCGATTAGCTTTAAGGTATAAATTTTGTTTTGATGAATCCTTTGTTAACTGATTAGTGGCATAACCCTTGACATTACTAAATAGTTTGTTAATAGTCTACTTTGCAAAGCATAAACAAAATGGTCATGAGGTGGACCGCACCATAGTGAACACATAGTATAACCTTGGTCTATGAATTATAATCGTTGGTTGAATATTTATCATAATTGTAAAGTGATGGATCGTATTACTTCCCACGCCTTAAGGTATAGCTTTATACTAATGTTATAATGTGTACTCCAGCGTGCTGGCTAGGTTGACTTCGAGGTATCGAACCTTATATATTTTTTCAGGATCTTCAAGTGATTAGAACAATGATTTGTTTGCTGATTTCATGCTGAAAAACCACGCTGAGACTATACAACTCCACCCATTGCATGCAAAATATTAAAAATGAGTATGTGGACTCATCACAGCCAAGTGTTAAGTGGTTAAAAAGGCAGTTGTAAACCTATCTTGGCATTCTCTTTGTCATCCTCGAACTCCGGCTGCTCTGCTACTGCATTCGACCTCCATGCCGATTTCTGCAACTAGTTGAGTGACAGTCTCCTTACTTGCTTTTTGTCTATCGCCCTTCGTAGCTTGCTTGCTGTTGCACCTCGTGAGCACGCTGAACACTCAATAGAGAAGTGCTGTACATAATTATTGTTGCTGGGTCGTAAGTTGTGGTTCTTTCTCTAGGGTTTTCACCATTGCGGCTTGCTCCCTTCAGCAGCCTTTAGTCTGCAAGTGTCTTTTCTCCTACAGCTCGTTAGTGAGCGTTGTGAATTCCCTTCTTGATTTTTGGTTTTGGTATTAGGTTTTCACCACAGGGTGGTTTCATTGGTTGGATAAAGTGACGGCTCCCGCATTTTCTTGCTTGGATTACTACTCCTGTACTCAGTCGTTGTTGGTTGATTACTGTATTAGTACTACCTTCTTCCTTGCAGCTGATGAAAGGCTTACTCCTCCTCGCGCTGGTGGTGGCACTTCTTCTCGTGGGTGGTTACGTATCGGTGAAGCCTTGAGGTAAGAAAAACAATTTACATTTTTTATTTACCTTGCATGTTTGTTTATTACACCATAGTTTATTATTTTTTTGATATAAGATATTTAACATTACTGTTCTTTGCTTGTTCACAGGTGTTGACCTGTCACTCTCTACGTAGTTGGTGCGAGATTATGGCAACAACTTGCTGGTTCACGCGTAAGCCTTGGATACCCATGGATGTTTTTCCTTGTCTGGTCCCTTATGGGGCATATGCCGGTTGGTCACCGTGGCCTATAAAACCCTTGTGGTTTTTGGTTTACCTGGTTACTTGGTTTGCTGTATTTAATGGATGTTGAAACCCTTGCTTTATGCGGGGTTCTCCAGCTTAGTCCGTGACTGTAATTTTTTTTTAATCTTGTTTACTTGTGAATATATGTAAAAATGATAGAAGGATGGTAAAGCCTTACTCGGTTAATTTTGTTTGAAGCCATGAGGCATTAAAAGGAGTTAGACTCTTTCAGTTTATTATCTCTGTTGTGCATTTTGATAATAGTAGGGTTTTACCCTAACTCAACGATATAAAAAGTATTTACAGTTTCTTTAAATTATCTTCCATTTACAATGTACTTCTGTAATTTGTTGGGTTATTACTTATGTTGTATAATGGTTAGTTAAGCTCGGTGAATTGAGCATGTTATTACTCTATGTGTTATTGCATTTAAATTTTACCCTGTAATATTATTTAAATATTACCTGCTAGGGTATCTATACATTTTTTTATATATTAATTTACTTTATTATAATGGAATTTGTAAATATTGTTATATAATTTTTAACCTTCAAGATATAAGAATTTTATTTTTTTAGTGATGTACTTGTGTAACTAATAGTTACATCTTTTCAAGTACAGATTTCATATTTACTTGTTATGAAATAAGAATATTATCTTATCTGTAAGTAATATTGTTCCTATAATTATATATGTTATTTTTATATTTAATTTATTTGTATGAATATAGAGAGATAGTATTCTATTGTTTATTTCTTATGGTACCGTATTTATATTACAATAATAGTATTTATAAAATAAAAGAGTAACAAACTATCTATGTTCTTTCCTATGAACTGTATTGTAGGGTTTGTTTTACATTATAAAAGAAATAAGTTTGTAGCTGTATAACTTGTATAAGTTCAGTTAGATAAAATATAAAATAAAAGTGATTTACATTACAGCATATTTAAAAATCTTAAACCAATTAGTTTAGCTTTAGAAATAAATCTAAGTTTATCTACCTTGCTTACAGTTTGTTTGTTGTAAAACAGTAATTATTTATCCTATACAGGGAAGACGTAATCTGTAGAGATGAAAAGCATTTTTATTTATCCTAACACTACTCATTTTAGCTATTATATTTTTTCCTTTATTTCATAATAAAATAATAAAGTTACTGAAATGATTACTATACAAAGTACTATTTATCTATCAAAACCTCCTTCTAGATGTAAAAGGATATAACTTCTTTACCTTTACTAAAATCTAGCATTCACAATCTAAGTCTAATCATATCTCTACTCCATGTACAAAATAAAAGTAAACATTCTCTTAATCAAGCTAACATCATATTCTATAATAGCATCATACTTTCTTTATATAAATTCACCACTTGCGCTAGAGTACGATCTGGATTACTCCAGATGAGAAAAAACACAAGTAGGATTTGTTTCTCATTAAGATTGACTTCATTACTAAAAAAAATAAGTTATCCTATCCTCTAAGTTTTTACATCATAAACTGCAAATGAATCATTCAATCATACACAGATAATAACACATAAATTAATAAATAACAGAACCTGTTCTTAGAGCTTGGACGACAACAGCAATGGGAGGTCGTTCCTCCCTACCAACTCCTAGAGAGCACTCAAACAGTGACTCCTCAGGACCCTCGAGCTTTCTCTGGTCTCCCTGGCTGGAACTAGGTGCAACAATTAATCAAGTACTAGTCCTAAGACTCAATACCAGTCCTGAACTTATCAATCAATTCTCTCAGCTAGCAAGCTGTATCAGACCAAGTTACTACAATTCATCTCTCAAAACACCTTCCTTATAGTTTTCCCTTTTCTCCAATGAATTCCTTGAAATGCATTCCACCTGAGTGATTCTTCTCTTGGAAAACATCTGAGCAGCCTTAGCTCTCTTCATTGGTTACTTTTAAACGATTTCCTAGGTATTTTTGGGTTAGTTGTCATTAATTGAGCCACCTGCTTTGATCCCACTTTCTTGGGGGATCATGAGCCCAAATGTAGGGAAGTTGCCACCTGCAACATAGGAAGTGTTTGAGGATGCTGCCACTCATCTTTTGCTCTCCCCTAGTTCCTTCCACCAGTTTGACTAGTAACACTCTTATTAACATCTCTCCCAAGCTGTTGTCTCCATTTTTTATTTATTAAAAATAAAATATTGAGAATTACATTCCACATCTTTTGACTCTGCTGAGTCATCAGTTTCTACTTAGCATTAAATTTAACATAATGTCTTAGGAATCTAATTAAAACAAATAACATTATTTTACAAAATTGGGGTATGTGACAACTTGTGTTTTATCAAGTTAGATGATTCTCATAGATGGTACCCTATGAGATGGATCTCCTTAACTAGAGATGGTATTGTGTTGTATCAAGACTGGAGACTTGTGTTGTATCAAGTCATGAGGATATATTATGTGATGTATTGCTAGCCATGATCACTAGGTGCTATAAGTATCATTTAGGGATTATATACCCCTAGATTGAATTGGTTTGGCTTATGACTATATGACCTAAGGTAATACATATGATCATTAGTATGGCATGATTCTTCTGAGCATGATATGATAATATGGTTAGTTAATTAATACACATATGGACCAATGCAGTATTTAAGTAAATGATAATGAGATAAAGCATAGAGGAGTTCCAATGCAGAGGAGTTATAATGCATGCTACTCTCAATGAATGTTCCATTTATGATATTAGTGTTTTTACTAGGCCTTCAACTCGCCCTGTTCTGCATGCTAGGTTTTTTGGCTTGTTATTAATATGCGAGGAACATGGAAAGTTCAACATAGTTTTGCATTCAGTTGTTTTTGTAGGGTTTTTTCGGATCTCTCTTATCTATTGTTTTGGTGACATCTCTTATCGAGAAATATGATGATGTTTTGTAAATAATTCTATACAAATCTATATATAATAATCAAATAATTGTTGGGTTTTTCATCCTCTGTATGGTGATTATTTTAGGTGGCTGATTTGTTCTTGAAGATTCATATATTGTTGATATAAAGAATTATAAGTCGATGATTTAAAGACTCATAGATGGCTGATATAAAGTTGATTATGTGGTTGATATAAAGTTTCTTATGTGGCTGATTTAAAGTTTCTTAATGTTTTGAAATTATTTCTTAAAAATTTTAAAGTTCAAGCAACCCCGATTTTCGTCAAACATCAGCGACAAGTCCCTAGCTTGATACAAAAAAAGTCTTGGAGAATAAATCTTGATGTTGTACAAACAAAACTCCCTCTCAGCAAGGGAGACATTCTCTACTTTACCAGGAATTTCCTGCCATACCAAGCTTATCTCAGAAGTATCTCAACTTCATTATTGGCAGTGGCTTGTTCACAAATTTACAATCTGCTTATCAATAACTATGTACTGAAATTTTACTTATATGACTATGACTTCAATGAAATAAAAATTAATCTCAATGTGTTCTATAATAACACATAGGGATTTTCATAAATAACTATTAACACCTAATAACTATAGGCTAAAGTCTTTCACCCTAGTAGGTAGCTTCCCAAGCTACACTACTCCTCAGTAGGTAGTACTATCCACAAAATAAATTTATCTTATGCAATACTAACCATAATACACATAGTTAACCCCAATATATATAATAGGTCTATTATGTATCAAAATACAATAAAGAACATATTTTAATATACCTAAAAGGTACTCAAAAATATTGTTGGCTGCAAAAAAAACCCTTTTTGTCCATATCCATCAATACCTTTTTCCCTCGTTTTCCCTATTTTTCTATAACACGGGCATATATCTTGCCAAGACAAACATGGATTTTAAAGGTATAATTTATTATTTCTTTGTTTCATTAGTTCTTAGTATTGTGTATGGTTATGAACTTTTCTTTGAATTGTACTCACTTGTGTTGATTTGATAAGAAAAGTTCAGAACCTCAAAAGAATCCAGGTGTAGCAGCTCACTGAACTCATGAAGTAAAGAATACCTGGCGTCAATTGCCTCTTTTCAGGATCTGGTTTAATTAATTGATGAGATAATATTTAGTTTCTTTCCATGTGGACATCTGAAATAGTCCAAGCATATTCCCTTCTAATCAGCTGGAACCTGTTCGGTTTGTTAAATAGTTCAGATTAAAATGTACATTCATGATGATGAACTAACTCCACTTAATGTAATATTGGTTGTAATTGTTTTTGTTCGATTCAGTAGCCCAAAGATCGTACATCTTCATGGCTACCCAAAATTAGTGGACCTGGACTACCTCATCTTTGTATAAGTATAGGAAGGAAAATTGAGCCAGAGGGTTAGCATTATGGAAGAAATATTGTAGAAGAAGGATATGACATTGTAAACTGTATTTTCATCATTTTAATGAAAGGAGCAACAATTATCAATATTCCCGTGTCTTAGATTTCGTTATCCTTTAAAGACATCTTTGCTAGAAGGCTAGGTCCTTCCTTCTCATAGAGTTGTGGGAGTTAGTAGATGTTTTAGTTTTAATTATTTTGGTTTGGTGTGGAATTACAGTACGATGTATTTTCAGATTGTCGCAACATTAGTTATTAGATAATTGCATCATTATAATTTTCATTTGGTTTGCTGCAACAATGTGGTGTGAAAAATTGGTTGTGTAGAGTAGTTTCCTTTCCTATGAAAGTGTGCTAATTAGTATTACTATTATAGTCACGCTCAAATCCTTTGTATTATTGTTGTTTATATTTCCTAGAATTTGTTAAGTTAGATAGATCAGTATTTTCATGTGCTGAATATTTTGGTGATGGTTTGCATTTCTTTTAATTTGATATTTTAGGATTTAACTTCCTGCAAAATAAATTCTAGTTAATTCATTCTTAAAGCAGTTGTTATAGAATTGATGTTGTAGGAAATAAGAATCCTTTGAGTTCTTAGACTAATAATTGAGATTGGATTTCACAGGGACTTGAGTTGGATGAGTAGTTAGGTAGGATGAATGATCTTTATTTAATTAGTCAGCTACTGAAGTATTTATGCATATATTTTTCTTAGTTACCTTTGAAACAACCAGACTTTCCTAGGTTGACAATTTATATTGAGCACTCTGTTTGTTTTCTAAAATTAATAAGCATACAGAGTGACCAACATTTTGGCATTGTTGTCGGGGAAGGTAATTGGTAGACATAGATGGTAGCTGATTAGTTTAATTTATTTATTTATCCTGGTTTTTGGGGTTGCAGGGATGATAAGACACGGTGAATATTTGCACATCCTTCAACAGACCGAATGGATTCCTACCCTGAGGATAAGGTAATATTATTCAAGCTTGCATGAATACAAGAAGAATAAAATGGGAAACCCCCAAGAGAACTAAATTTACAGGTGGAATAGGTCTTGGACATAACTAAGGTCTATGAAGACAAACATTTATTGATGAGCTAATTTCTAAGGCTGATTCTTCTACTAGAGCCTTATATCGAAGATCATCTTTTGTAAGGAGAATTCATGTATTTCCTAGGATGGAGTCATTAGTATCAACTATGGAGAGACCACTAGGTGCTTCCACCCCACTTGATAGTATTGAGAAGAAACCTCCTGGGGATAGGGAAATTTCTTTGGGAGCAGGAATACTAGAGGAGATCTATTGAATCAATGAGAAGGAGGTTACTAAAGAAGAGTGGTTGAATTTTCGATAGGAATTTGAGGATAAAAAAAAAGCAAGAAGAGCAAGAGAACAAGGAAATCATGAACAATGATCGTCTTCTTGAGGATCATTAAGGAGTAGCGGGGGACAATGACAATGACAACAACACAAATCTACATGAAGAAACAATTTCTATGCTTCAGTTATTCAACATACAACTGGACATGCTCCCATGAAAAATATCTCACCTTCAGTGCTTCCGAACTTCCATGGTAATTCCACTAGAGATTCATATGAATTTGTTTTTGAATTTGATATCCTTTGTTGAATCTATGATTATAAATCTAGTGAACATAAGTCAAAATTATCTCTTGCCACTCTGAAAGGAAATCTTTTATGATGGTTTATGATTTTGGGTGGTGAAACTATCACAACATGGGATCAAATGAAGCAAGTATTTATTGTGAAGTACCAGGATTATTGTAGGACTAAGGCCAAGAGAGAGGAATTGTTTAAAATGATGCATAAAGGTGATGAAATATTCAAGGACTTTGTAAAAGAATCCTATATAATGTGCAGAGGTCTGGCCATAATGACATCGGGATATTTTTTCTTAAAATCATTTTATTATGAGGGATCGGAGAATACTTCCTTGATATGATCAATTTACTAGGAAAGGGGGGCATCTCTAAGGATTCTTTTGATCATATTATGGATCTATGTCGAAGATACTCTAGAGGGTCTTCCAGAACCCGCAGAAGGGAACGAGATGTCTTGACACAAGCACAAAATTCAGTTAGTGGAGGGTCTACTTGGGAAGAGATAGGTAATATTATTGAAAACTTTAAAACTGATATGACGAGTTCTATTTTCTCACAATTGGATGTCCTGAGAGAAAAAAAGAGATAAGAGGAAGAATATATGGAAATTGGTTTATTTTGTCCTAAGTTTATAAAGAAGCACCCATTGAGGGAATTCCCACTTGAAAAGGTGGAGGGATGTGGCTTGTTGTCATGTACCCTCCCCTCTACTCATCGAGAGAGAGGACACAACTCAACTGCTTTGTCTATCATAATATATAAAATGAACTGAAAATAAAATAATATACAAATGCATAATGCAATATACATATAAGGAAATCAAATCATTCATTCATTCATTCAATAATTCAACAAGTTCATAATAATTCATTAAATCAAATACATTGCAAGAATTAAATTCAAGAGAGAACTTACCTTGAAAATGAGTTGTCCTACAACTAGCTATGTCATTGCAACATTCCACCCAACCATATGCCAGTGTG
Source organism: Pseudotsuga menziesii (assembly GCA_001517045.1). Classification (NCBI taxonomy): domain Eukaryota; kingdom Viridiplantae; phylum Streptophyta; class Pinopsida; order Pinales; family Pinaceae; genus Pseudotsuga; species Pseudotsuga menziesii. The sequence continues at coordinate 46,741 of LPNX011156505.1, forward strand.
CTCATTAATCTCTCAGCACCACTTCCACCCCTGAGATGGGCATGATTTCCATAAGGAACTAGGGAACAATAGGCTCACACATAGCCAAAACATATAAAAAATCAGCCAACCAAATCTACAATTGGTTTTATGAGGCTGCTAAGGCAGTGGAAAGGTAGAATTTCTAAGCTAGTGAGCTCAACCACAGAGCTATTGAAACCTACACCGGATATATCTAGCTTGGCATCCACAATACCTACACACCCAACAAAAGGAAGTATACCCTTCAGTGTTACACAGTCCCTCAGGACATACCTTCCCTCCTAGTGCTCTTCAGGGTGTGCATAGAATATTTTCCATCCCCTCTTGACATGTGTGTGAGTTTCCTCTCTTCACTAGGTTTATCAAGCCAACTATGAGCCTCTTCCACTCCTAAGTATTCCATACTAAAACAAGGATGCACACAACAACAAAAACAAGTGTTGGGTCTGAGAAAAACGTCCTAGCCAACCAAAAACAAAATTGTAGATGGGGAAATCAAACCTGGGTGAGAAATTCATTTTTAGAAACATACTTGGGCGCTACAGGAGAAAAATTGACCTACCCAAACCCCCAAATCGTGAATCTCTACTGCACATTCACTCATTAATACACAAATGGATTTCTAGGTATGGGAAAAGTGAAGGTAAACGCAAGAGAAACGCGAGGAAAACTCCCATCTAGCTCCAACTGCGTGAGGAAAATGAAGAACGTGGGTGAATAATGGAATGGGCATGCATTTATGGGTGATAACTTGCCTAATAAGTCTAAAAATGATTTCCAAAAACTGATGGATTCTCCAATACGAATTTTTACTGCCATACTCTTCCCTTCCCAAGGAATTAACTACCTCAATCAATTTCTGGAAGAAATAAATGACTGGGAACAAAATACCAAAAAGGTAGTTGATAGATTTATGGGTTCTCCCATTGAGATTTGGCTCAACATTATTGGCTCAATAGTTTGAATATTTTCCCTCCCTATTACTTGTGAAATCATGCTCCCATCTCTTGTTGCATTGACATAGCTAGTTGTGGGTATTTTTATTAAATTGCATATTTACATGATGTCTCATTTTTTTTAATGTTCCTGGATAGCACTAAAACCATATGCATCAATTTTAATTGCCAATACATAAAACACTAAATCCAGGGTAGGGCCTTGGCCTTGAGCTCCTCACCATGATTTAATAACAATATTCACATCATATAGAATTTTAATGCAATGGGGCCAAAATCAGGATATTACACGTGTGACTTGGATCATGATACTAAAGTGTGCCCATCACTACTGCAAGTCAAGGTAGTATTTCAAGCATCCACCGTGGATATGGAACAAGATTATTTCATCTCACAAAAGAATCCTTGGCAACCTCATACTCCAGGTATGAATCCAGACCCTACATATTTTGTTAGAATTTCATCATTAAGCTAGCATTATATTAGGATCTTTACTGAGAGAATAAAAAGCACAGCAATCAAACACAAGAGACAATGAACATAGTGTTTATCCTCAGGGAAACCATAAATGGTGAAAACCCCACAACTTTCTCAGAGATAGAATCAACACCAAAAGTAGAACCCAAAACAGTAAGTGATCTCCTAACAGCAGTAACCTTCTTCTTGTCTAGCCCTAGTGTCTTCTCCTTCCTCAACTATGTGCTACACTTGAGTGTGTTTGAATTGTATGATAAATAGAGAGTCCAGTTCTATATTTATACTAATCCCAACATGAAAAAAACCCTACTAGGGCTGACCTCACTAGGAGAGTCTAATAACCCTAGTGCCCCAGAACTGCGGGGACTTTAACCCTTAGACAATAGGAGGGTTACCCACAATAACTTGACATGACTTGTTTACATGATAGACCTTCCCAATAGGAACATCAGGGCATGACATAACTCAAGTACATCCTGAAATAAACATCAGGTTCCAATATATAAGAAATATAAGTGAAATACATTCCAAAGTTACATATACATCAACACTCCCTCTTAACTAGGAAGGTATTCTTTCGACACAATTTTCAGCACAAGTCTTCTTCTCTGTATCTTCTAGATCATCCTTGAGTCCTCGTCATATTCAAGTTTTCTTCATCTTCAAGTCATCTTCATCTTCAAGTAATCTTCATCTTCAAGTCATCTTCATCATCGGATCTAGATCATCACTGGACATCATCACTGGATCTGAATCATTACTCGATCTGGATCATCACTGTTGGATCATCCTCACTGGATCTGGATCATCACTCGATATGGATCATCACTAGGTCATCATCACAGGTGCTATCTCTTGATTCCTCTCATCATAGGAACATCTATAGAGCCAGTCCTTTTTCATACTGGATGTATCATCACAGAGCTAGTCCTTTTTCATACTAGATGTGGCATCACAGAGCTGGTCCTTTTTCATACCAGATGAGGCATCATAGATCTGGTCCTTTTTCATACCAGATGTGGAAACTACTCAGAGCTAGTTCTTTTTCATACTAGATGAGTCTTCACAGAGCTAGTCCTTTTTCATACTAGATGAGGCATCACAGAGCGGGTCCTTTTTCATACTAGATGAGGCATCACAGAGCTGGTCCTTTTTCATAACAGATGTGGCATATACTCAGAGCTAGTCCTTTTTCATACTAGATGAGTCTTCATAGATCTAGTCCTTTTTCATACTAGATGAGGCATCACATAGTTGGTCCTTTTTCATACTAGATGAGGCATCACAGAGCTGGTACTTTTTCATACCAGATGTGGAAGATACTCAGAGCTAGTCCTTTTTCATACTAGATGAGTCTTCACAAAACCAGTCCTTTTTCATGCTGAATGTGCCATCTACATAAATCTAGTCCCTTTTCATACTAGACGTGTCTTCACAGAGCTGGCCCTTTTTCATGCTAGATGTGGCATCTACAGAGCTAGTCCTTTTTCATACTAGATGTGTCTTCACAGATCCAACCCTTTTTCATGCTGGATGTGGCATTCACACATATACTTGACAAGGGAAGGAACCAATTCTCTCACCATGTCATAGCTCTTACATCTGACCATGGAAGGAACCAATCCTCTCACCATGTAGGAAGGGCACAGCACTTATATCTGACCATGGAAGGAACCAATCCTCTCACCATGTTAGAAAGGCTTAGCACGGACACATCACTTCCTCTTGGGAGGAATCTCGATCTAAAGAACACCAAGCTTCTCCTTGAAGTACTCAAACTTCACCCTAGCCAATGGCTTCGTCAACACATCAGCTATTTGTTCGTCCATCGCAACATACTAGAGATTCACTGCTCCTCTCTACACCATATCCCTGATATAGTGATACTTGATCTCGATATGCTTTGACTTGTCATGGAATAATGGATTCTTTGACAAATTTACATAACTCTGGTTGTCATAGTATATACAAGTAGCATCTAACTGGAGATCAAATAAATAAGATAGTAGCTTCCTCATCCATACTGCCTCACAACTAGCTGAATAGGATACAACATACTTTGCTTCAGTTGTACTCAGTGCCACACAGGATTGCTTCCTGCTAAACCATGATATCACACCTGATCCCATACTAAAGCAACACCCTGAAGTGATATTCCTATCGATGGCACTGCCTGCCTAATCTGAATCAACATAACCCTCCAGGTTAATCTTTTAATCAGCCTTATACTTGAGCCCATAATCAACCATACCCTTCAGGTACCTCAGAATATGCTTTGTAGTAGTCAAGTGAACATGGCTCGAATCTGTCAAGCATTGGCTCAAGGTGTTCATAGAAAAGCAGATATCTGGTCTCATGTTTGTCAGGTACATCAAGGACCCAATCATCTGACGATACATCATGGCATCAACTGTCTCTGATGAAGCATCACTCAATAGCTTTGGGTTTGATGCCATAGTTGTGGTTAGTGTCTTGCAGTACATCATCCCAAATCTCTTTAGGATCTCTACCACATACTTCCCTTGTCCAAGGAAGATTCCATCTGTAGTCTGCCACACCTCCATACCTAGGAAATAATGCATCATTCCCAAGTCCTTCATCTTGAACTTAGTAGAAATATTTCTCTTTGTATCAGCAATCAACCCATCCATATCTGTCACAAACAAATCATCTACATATAGTAGAAGCATCACCAGGTTGCCATCTTCCACCTTGTAGTAAAGGATGGAATCTGCTTTACTCTTGGTAAAGCCTAAACTGGATAGAAAGCTATCAATTCTATTGTACCATGTCCTAGGTGCTTTTTTCAAACCATACAGGGCTTTCTTCAATCTACACACATGAGACTCCTTGTCATGTGTCTCAAAACCGAGTGGCTGCTCCACATACACTTCCTCTTCTACTACACCATTCAAGAAGGTAGTCTTGACATCCATTTGGTGTATCTTCCATTTTATCACTGCAGCCAAAGCAAGTACTGATCTGATGGAAGTGTATCTGGCTACAAGTGCAAAGGCTTCTTCATAGTCTATTCCTTCTTTATGAGAGAAACCCTGAGCCACAAATCTTGCCTTATACTTTTCAATGATATCATCTGCAGCATGCTTGATCTTGTAGATCCACTTGGAAGTTACAACTGACTTCCCTTCTGGTCTTGGGAAAACATCCCAAACATCATTCTTCATGATCTATTGATACTCTTCAATCATCGCATCCTTCCATTATTTCCATTCTACTACTTCTTCATACTCGAAAGGTTCTTTATCAATAAAGTCACATAGTGAAGCTACATAACTGGAACATGATCTGGTTCTCTTTCTTTCTCTGAGATTCTCTTCTGGAACCCCATATCTTTCTGCACCTTGGATAATCTCTTGTACCCAAGCAGGTTTCCTCTTGTGAGGATTCTTCTCCTCTGGTGGATCTACAGGTCTTTTTGGTTCTTCAAATTCTTGATCTTCTTCTTGAGTTTCTTCGTTCATGATTGTATCATGAATTCTGGGAGCTTCTGCTTCTTCAGGTTCTTCAGCAGGTTTCTTTCTGGATTTGATGTAGGATGAATCTTTGTCAAATGTTACATCGCTGTTGATGTCAATATTCTTGAACCATGGGAAGTATATTCTATAAGCCTTCGATCTTTCAGAGTATCCCACAAATATACCCTTCTTTCCTGAAGGATATAATTTTGTTCTCTTCTCTTTTGGAATGTGTATGTACACAGGACAGCCTAATATTCTGAGATGGCTGACTTTTGGTTTCTTATTGGAGAAGACTTCTTTAGGAGTCTTGTTATTGAGTACTCTATGTGGAGTACAGTTCTGTACATACACTGTTGTTCTAGCTTCTTCTGCCCAAAGATGCATAGGAAGATCTTGATCATGAAGCATAGCTCTTGCAGCTTCCATGATTGTTCTATTCTTTCTCTCTGCAATCCCATTCTGTTGTGGATTATAAGGAGTAGACAACTCCCTCTTAATCCCTGATTCTTTACATAGTTCCTTGAAATCATTTGAAGTGAATTCTCTGCCATTGTCTGATCGAAAAGTGTTGATATTCTTTTCAGTATGGTTCTCGATCAAGGCTTTGAATTCCTTGAACTTGCTGAACACTTCATCTTTATTCTTCATGAATTAAATCCATGTCTTCCTAAAAAAGTCATCAATAAAAGAGACATAGTACACATACCTGCTTAGTGAGCTTGATGACATTGGTCCGCATACATCGGAGTGGATAATTTCCAAGATTCCTTTTCCTTTTCTTTCGCTACTTGAAAATTTCTTCTTTGTGTTCTTTCCTTTCACACATCCTTTGCAGACCCCTTCATGTTTTGCTTGAATTTCTGGAAGACCTTTAAAAACTTTGCTTGCAGGTGGTAGTGCTCTTTAATTCACATGTGCAAGCCTTCTATGCCAAAGTTCATTTGGTTCTACTGTGTCATGAACCAAAGCTTGATCTAGTTGGCCCTTCAACTTGTATAGACCTCCTTCTTGTTCTCCAATCACTATTGCATCATCAAAAGTATTTCCCTTTGGCCACATGAGAACTTGGCCATCTACAAAATCAACCCTCATTCCTTTTGCATCCAATGCAGATATGGAGAGAAGTTTCTTATTTAGTCCTGGAAAAAATAATACATTCTTCATATTCAAAGACTTTCCCAAGTCCAGTTTATAGGAGGATTCACCACTACCTTTTATTGGATATTGGTAGTCATCCCCAAGTTTCACCTTATGAGGTGACTCATGTTCAGATAGCTTCACAAATGATTCTTTGAATCCCTTCATGTGCTTGGAAGCACCACTATCTATGAGCCAATCATTGCTTCCATGTGAAGCAGTTCCCGTGAGAGCGGAGATCAGTACATATTCTTCCTCACTTGAAGAATCATCACTTTCTTGTCTAATTCTCTTTGTGGAAGGTTCATCATCCTCTGTAGCATGGGCATGATGTATTCTCTTGTTTCCCTTCTTCTTTAGGTTTCTTTTTTTAGGGTAGAATCTGGATATGTGACCTTTCTCATCACATGTGTAACATCTAATAGTATTAAGATCTTTTCTTGAGTGTGAGATCTTACCTTTGGAGTGATAATGGCTCCTTCTGTTTCTATTGGAGTGAACTATGAGAGCTTGATCTTCACTTCCCATCTTCTCTTCTTGAGCTACTATTCGAGCTTCTTCTTGAGAGAATTCTTCCCACAGTCTGCTGAAATTGAATAACTTCTTTCTGGCACAGATTCCTTGAATGAAAGATTCCCATGATCTAGGGAGACCATTCAAGGTGGTCATCACAATATCTGCATTTTCCACTTCTTCATCTGCTGCTTCCAGCTTCTCCTTGATCTAAGAAACCTTTGTAAAGTAAGACTGAATAGTCTCAGCATTCTGAATCTTCACATTCTTCAATTGGTTTCTCAGAGTCATCTTCATGTTTATGTTCTTCCCTTCAAACAATTTGGTTAGGGCATCAAACATAGCTTTAGGTGTTTTGAGGGAGGACACCTATGGTATAAGATGATCCTTGATAGATTCAACAATTATTCTCTTTGCCATAACCAACTTCTTCTTATGCAAGGCCTTAGCCTCATCTCCCTCTGGAACTGGAACCTCCTCATTAATATAGGAGTCCAACTCATTTTCTTCCAAGACTAGGGAGATCCTATACTTCCAGGCTCAGAATTTATCATCTCCCTCAAGATTTTCATAAAGCTTGGTATGATGAGACATCTTAAACTGAGAACCTCATATGGAAATACAAAATATTTAGATCTTACCAGGTCAAGATGTCAGATCTAGATTTGGATCTGAAATCCTACAGTGCTGGTTCAGTAGAAAATTAGGGTTTTCTTTTTCAGAGTTCTATGCACCCAAATGCCTTGAAATTTATCCCTAACTTTGATTTTTGGGAGGAGATCAATCCAGGCCTGGTCTCACTGAAAAATTACTCTTCTGTGAAAATCCCTAATTTCCAGCAGCAGTGTTGGGTCCAAAACTGAAAAACCTCAGAATTGGATTAAGCTTCGACAAAAATATGTGCCCTAAGGAGGAGAGTTATTCCACCTTACTTTTGCTGAAAATATATGGAGGAATATCCACAAACTAGGAATCCCTAGTTCCTGCAACTGCATAGTGTCTTCTTCTCAGGTTAGCTCTGATACCATGTTAGAATTTCATCATTAATCTAGCATTATATTACGATATTTACTGAGAGAATAACAAGCACAAAAATCAAACGTAAGAGACAATGAACACAATGTTTATCCTCGGGGAAACCATAAATGGTGAAAACCCTGCAACTTCCTCAGAGATAGAATCAACACCAAAAGTAGAACCCAAAATAGTAAGTGATCTCCCGACAATAGTAACCTTCTTTTTGTCTAGCCCCAGTGTCTTCTCCTTCCTCAAATATGCGCTACACTTGAGTGTGTATGAGTTGTATGATAAATAGAGAGTCCATCTCTCTATTTATACTAATCCCGACATGACAAAAACCCTACTAGGTCTGACCTCACTAGGTGAGTCTAATAACGCTAGTGCCCTAGAACTGCAGAGAATTTAACCCTTAGACAATAGGAGGGATACCCACAATAACTTGACATGACTTGTTTACATGATAGACCTTCCCGATAGGAACATTAGGGCATGACATAACTCAAGTACATCCCAGAATAAACATCAGGTTACAATATATAAGAAATACAAGTGAAATACATTCCGAAGTTATATATACATCAACATATTTTAATTCTTGGAATAACATGAATAATCAGTTTCCTCCACACTGTTCTTATCCCAATACTCAATGGCACCCACCTACTCATCCGATGATGGAAAATCCTACCCCTTGGATACCATGGGAACAATACTCTAACCAGCAATGCCCTTGGTATCTGGGTTTGAGGAATCCTTATCTAGGAAATCAGTTTCCTCACAATCAAGCTCCTCAATTATAGTATCAGCAATAATAGCTGCAAATCCCTAACAATGTTGCACCAATTAATGCACCACTTTGTCCTTAAATTACTGCTCAACCTATAACTAACACCAACAATAAGGAAGTGCAACAATTTGAAACATCAAACATTCCATCTTATTATATTACTCCCATTCCATGTAATGAGTTACATTTACTATATGGGAGGATAGTAGAACCCATTGTCATTGAGGATGTTCCATTCCTTATGACCGAAGAAATAATGACTCAACAATTTGAGAACCCAGTTAGTACAACAATCCCCATTATTGAGGATGCTAAAACACCTGCTAAAACACTTGCTGAAACACATATAAAAACCACCCTTGTACGTAATTTAAGAAATCCACCATATCCTTAGAGATTGGCCTTACAAAAATATGTAGAGAAACCTTGCTTCAATATTATGGGTGAACGAAAAAAATATGTATGTTAAGATTCCTTTGTTGCAAGCCCTTCATGATGTACCCATTTATGCTAAAATTCTTAGAGATGTGTGTGTGAAGAATCCAGGAAGGAAACCTAAATATCCCCTTACTGTTCATCTGGTGGGAAAATTCTCTGAGTTAATGATGGGAAAGGTTCCTTTGGCCAAATATGATGTTCCTGGAAATCCCATCGTTACGGTACATATTAGGTATACTGATATTCGTAATGTCTTGGTATACTTAGGGGCATTAATAAATGTGATGAATATCAAAACTGTGAAGAAATTGGGACTCACCAACCTCGGATCAACCCCCATGATATTAGAATTGGCTGATAGATTCACCATTAGACCCAAGGGAATTTTGGATGATTTGGTAGTATTTGTTGATTCATGGAAATACCCTATAGATTTTCCTTTCCTCCAGCCTAAATCACAGTTGGGAGGAAATCCATTAATTCTAGGAAGACCATGGTTTGCAAAAACATTGCATATATTAGTTGTAGATCATGATTTATGGCAATATTTGATGGGACCGAAACTAAAAGCTTGAATTTATATCCTCCAACCAGACCTAGTCCAGGTCCTGATACTCCATTATGGGTATATTTGGAGGAAGAAGAAAATGCTCAACTCTTTTTATCCATAGGGAGGGCGTTGACGTTTAAAAACAAAACTGAGGATGATATTATCCACAATTTTATCAACAAGCCAATGTCTATTACTAAACATGCATATTAAATCCTGGATAGAACCTTGAGAAAACTTGAGCAAGAAGAACTTACCTAAGAAGCCCTAGCTAATAGTGCTGAAACTTTTCCCATAATTGAAAATTTAAAAGGAATCCCACTCGAGATTGAACCTGGAAAAACCCTTAATATTAATCCCAACCTTGCACCCGATGAACAAGAGCATTTGATTACATTGCTGAAACAGTATAAGGGATCCTTCACATGGGAATAAACATACATGAAGGGAATTCCCTATGAACGGTGTACTAACCACGTCTATATTAAGAATTACGGTAGGCCAATATGTCAACCACAACGCAGAATGAATCCAAATCTAAGAGATATCATGAAGGAGGAGATCCAAAAAAAATTAAAGGTTGGGTTTATATACCCTATTTTAGATAGTGAATGGGTTTCCCCATCAGTAATTGTGCCTAAGAAGAATGGAAAATGGCATATGTATGTGGACTATAGAGAGATGAACAAAGCTACACAGAAATACCATTTCCCTTTGCCATTTATTGATCAGGTCTTGTATACCTTGTCTGGTAAGAAATTATTTTCCTTTTTAGATGGATTTAGCAAGTATAACTAGATTTATATTGCCTATGAGGACCAACATAAGACTAATTTTACATGTCCTTGGGGAACTTTTGCATATAGGGTGCTTCCTTTTGGGTTATGTAATGCACCGACTACATTTCAACGAGCTGTAATTGGAATTTTTTCGAAATGGTTAATGATTGGATGGAAATTTTTATGGATGATTTTACACCTTATGGTAGCAATTTTGATGAAGCTTTGAAAATTTTGGAAAATGCTTTAAAATGTTGTGATCAGACTCACCTATCTCTCAATACTTGAAAATTCCATATGGTGATGGGTGAAGGTATAGTATTGGGGTATTTCATATCTGTTGCATGCATATAAGTGGACCTTGCCAAAATTAAGGTAATTCAAAATATTCTCATTCCTGGAATGTAGAAAGAGGTACATAAATTTCTTGGGCATGTGGGTTATTATAGACATTTTTTTATTTTTTTTCCAAGCTAGCATCTCCTCTATTTACCTTGCTAATGAAATATGCACAATTTAATTGGATAGATGCATGTCAAACAACATTTGTAGAATCAAAGAAGAGTTTGTCTACATCACCTATTTTGCGGGCATAATTGGGCCTTTCCTTTCCATATTTATTTTGATGCTTTAGATACTGCCATTGGGGTTGTGCTAGGGTAGCAGGAAGGCCATAATCAATATGCTATATATTATTCCAGTAATAATTTGTCCCTTGCTGAACTTAATTACATAGTAACTGAGAAAGAATTCCTTGTCATTTATGCCATCAATAAGTTCTGACACTATATCATCGGGTATTCTACTTTTATCCACACCGATCACTCAGCTATTAGATATTTGATGAACAAACACGTTACTAATGCTAGGGTGACTAGATGGTTACTGTTACTGCAAGAACTTGATATTACTATTATTGATATAACAGTAAAGGAAAATGCTGTTGCTGACTTTCTTTCTCGACTAACAAACAATGATGATAATTCTCTAGTCGAGGAATCTTTTTTTATGAACATGTATTTGTAGTTTCACCTCACTCACTATGGTATGCAGATATTGCTAACTATCTTGTTGTAAGAAATCTCCCAATGCACCTATCAAAGAGGGAGAAAAGAAGGATTGTGAAACATATTACTAGATATAGTTGGATAGAAGGACATCTCTTTTACATAGGGACAGATTGGAAATTAGAAGATGTGTAAGAGAATATGAGACTCATAGTATCCTGGAAGTATGCCATGATTAGCTCTGTGGGGGGGATTTTTCCAATAAGATAACTAGTCATAAGGCACTAAGGATGGGGTATTGTTGGCCAATAATGTTCTAGGATGCAAAGAAATATGTTCAATCCTGTGACAACTGCCAAAAGATGGGACACCCAAACAGATTGGATGGAATGCCACTTTATCCATAGTTAGTGGTTGAACCTTTTGATAGGTGGGCTCTGGATTTTGTAGGGCCTATCAACCCTCCTTCAAAACATAAAGGTTATATCCTAATTTGCACATATTATATGACCAAGTGGGTGGAGGTTGTGGTTCTGGTAAGAGATATTGATCAAGCTGTGATATATTTCATATATGAGGAGATATTCACCCGCTTTGGGGTACCCAAGAAATAGTAACATATGGAGGACCAAAGTTTGTGTCCTGCAATATTGAATCCCTATTGTAGAAATATCATATTCATCATTGGATAACCTCACCATATCATCCAAAATCCAATTGCGAGGTGGAAATTATGAATAAGGTAATTGAGGTTATCCTCACAAAGACAATGAAGGGTCACCACAAATATTGGGATGAAAGAATTCCAGAAGCATTATGGGCATATCGTACTACATGGCGCAACACTACAGGTTTTTCTCCATATGAACTGATCTATGGGAATAACGTTGTCTTTCCTATTGAATTTGAGATCAAAAGTTTGAAGACAGCTATGGAATCAAATATGGACTTAAAATAGGATCAGAGGAACCGGTTGAATCAATTAAATGAATTAGATGATAAGCGTACAATTGATGTACAATAGGCATCATTAATTCAATAGAAGGGCTCTAAATGGCATGATAGGTTCATAAAAAAGAAAATATTATGCGAAGGAAATTGGGATTTATTATATGATTCCTGATTCAAGAAGAATTTTAAGGGAAAATTGCATACAAGATGACATAGACCTTACATAATAGAAAAGGTATTCGATAACAGAACCATTCGCTTGACCACCATCAATGAAAATCAGAAACCTTTATTTGCTAATGGTCATTGGCTACGGATTTATCATAAGCCTATTTCAAAGGATGTGTTAATTTCTTGTGTTGCAACTGATCCAAATTTCCAAGTGATTCAGGAACAGGGGTTTCCCCCCGTTTCTGAGTATCCCTAAAAGCTAATGTAATTACACACATAAATTTGTATATAAATAAATTGTTGATTTTGTTTTTGTAAAAGATTTGATTGATTTTTCTTTTTAGAATTGTGCATAAGAATACAGTCAAAGGTTAAGTAGGAGGGAAGCAATCATGTTGGGCCAACCGATTGTGAAAATTATGGATGACCCTTCTCAAATTGGATGACTCCTTGTAAGGAAAAGTGAGCAGAATTGCATATATCTGTCGAAAATCCATCACTCTCACCATATTTTCACCAAAACTCCATATGATTTTTCTGTTGAAACTCCACCAAATTTTCCATTACTTTCCATTGAAACTCCATGAAAATTTCCATTTTTTCACTAAAATTCCGCCAAATTTTCCATTTCTTTTCACCAAAACTCCACTAATTTTCTGTTGCAACTTCGCTAGTTTTTCCACTTTTTGCTGAAACTCCGCCAATCTTTTGGGTGAAACTCTGCCAAAATTTTCACTAAATTTCACTAGATTTCTGCCACATCTTTGGTGGATTTTCTCCCAAGCCTTTCTGCTTTGTGAAAAAATCCTACTAAAATTCCATCGCTCTGCTACATTTCTCGAGAAGAACACCAAAGAGTCCATCTATCTTCCACGCTTCCTTTCAATTTATGCCAGTGTTGACGTATTCAACCTTCTCATTGGATGAAGGCCAACTTGTTTTATGAAGGCGTGTTTGTAATTATTTTCTTATTAATTGATTTGAAAATGAAGGGAATCCACCTTAGAAAGATGACGGTTCAACAAGACAATAAAAATGTATGAGTTCTGACTATAGGCATGATTAAGCATGAATTGATATAGCAATAATGAGTATACCTTGTATTTTAGTCCCTATCATCATCCCATAACCAATCAAATTGTAAGAGAAACATGTCAAATACCTTACCCATACTTATTAAACAACCGTACTAAGTACTAAATTCCAGTCATCTAGTCTTGCAAAAAGAAGGAGAACTAGAGATTTTACTGCAGTAAAGGTGGTACATAAAATTGAGGCAAATCTTGAGATTCCTATTATAAAACCTTGGTTACAACCTATAACACAAGAAATATATGGTAATGTAATTCTAGAATCTGTGAACCCACAATAGCCTACTGTAGATCAACCTCAAATTGAAAACTTTCTTTTTGAGAATGAGTTGTTGAAAGAAGAAGTACAACCACTCAGAGAAGAATTGTAGGGGTTGAAAGAATCTTTCAAAAAGTATATAGAATGAAGCTTAAACACATTGGTTGGGGATTCTAATCAATTGGAAAATCCACCTTCTGTTTCAAATATCGGGGAACATGATGAATTGTTATTCCCAGAATGCAAATATTTATTTAAACTTTCTGGTTATAAAGTCACAATGTGGAAGTGTTTTTAATATTTCATATGATTAGCTATATATAATTAGTGTTTAATACAAATTCACAATAGTATCAAATGCTTAATCACTGAAAGAAACACAATCACTAGATAGACACAGTATTTATCCTAGGAAACCCTCAAGGGGAAGAAAACCCAACAAAACTTTCTGTATATAGATGTATAAGATAAAACCCCAGAATAGGTATTCTCCTCCTTGTTGATATCTCTCTCTCTCTCTCTCTCTCTCTCTCTCTCTCTCCTATGAGTTACACAAGTGTGATTCTATGTGTTCAAATGAGGAACATAACTCCTCTATTTATACCCTAACAAGTCGACCCCACTAAACTGACTGGGACGACTTCACTTAGGAAATAATGAAAAAGTATTATATTATATTCATTAGGGTACTATTGAACTGACTTACAATAGATGATTTACCTCATGACCCTATGATGACCAATTACAATAATAACATCCAGATGGAGCAATAGAATATCTCCCTTGGGGTACATCAGTAAAATACATTTAGAATATCCTTTGAAGTTACAATATCTCAACACTCCCCCTTAACGAGAATGGTATTATAATGACAACAACATCATCAACTATATGAGTAATGAGAGAGAGCATATTTAGTAGTATCGAGGTGACAAATCTATACGTCATAGGAAGTTTTCGACGATCATTAGCAACTAGAATAATTACTGGAATATCTTTAATATATTCAGTACTCGAACATCATATTCTACATCGCTGAGTCTTCATATTCTGTAGCACTCAATTACTTGATCCTTTGCAGCAGCACTTCAATCTTCTTGATTCTTTGCAGCAACACTTCAATCTTCTCTATCCTTTGCAGTAACACTTCGATATTCTCGATCCTTTGTAGCAGCACTTCGATCTTCTTGATCCTTTGCAGCAACAATTTTATCTTCTCGATCCTTTGTAGCAGCACTAACTACACTACACATGATCTCTTTGCAAGATAATCAATCCCTATCACTTTAGGACATAAGTCCAAGGATGATGCAATCCTCATCAACCTACTCCCACTTAATGAGGATGGTCCATAGTATTGACCAGTTGGATCGTCTGCAGATGAATATAGGACCATATCATCTACAACTAAATGTAGATATTTTTCAAATATGAATGCAAGACCTATCATCTGCAAGGAATCATCATAGAACATACTCAACCTTTTAGAGCTAGGACCACTCCAAGCGAGTGTTATACTGTGACATCTACATGTGCATGTAGGTACACTCTCCATGTGAGAGTATCATATACAACTATAGATCTCATCCGCACCTAAATGCAAGGACCTGTCATCAATAAGGACTCATTATAGAGAATCCTCAGCTTTAAATCTAGGACCACTCCCAAGCGTGTGTTATTCTACAACATCTACAAATGAATGTAGGTACACTCTCCATGCAAGTGTATCATCTACAGGATCATCCTTAGATGGTAAGAGATAGGACCACTCTCAAGAATAAAGTGTTATTATCTACAAGACCATGCTCAAAATAGGATACTATCATCCACAAGTGAATGTTGGACATTATCAGCATCTACACGCGCACTTGGACTCTTTTGTATTAGAGCATCACTTCCATCCCATCATGAATGATAGTCTCATCATCACTCCCCCTCTCTAGGGAGGATGCGTGTAATCAACCTGATCCCCTTTTGTTTAAGGAGGGTTCATATCTTTGACCTATTCTTCCTTTCTGAGGAGAGTTGATATCTTTGAACTGTTTCTCCTTTCCAAAGAGATTCCATATCTTCATCATTCCTCCTTGCGAGGAAAGTCTGTAGTATCATCATTGTTCCTCCTTGCGAGGAAAGTCTTTTTTGACTACACCAAGATGGTCACAAAAGTATTCAAATTTTACTCAAGATAGAGGCTTGGTCAGCACATCAACAACTTGCTCATCGGTACTCACATAATGGATTTTTATAAATCCCTTATGTACCATATTCCTTATATAAAAATATCAAATTTATAAGTGATTTGATGTATCATGGAACACATGATTATCTGTCATATTTATAAAAATATGGTTGTCACAAAAAATCACTATGGTATCCAAATCCATGTCAGTTAGACCTGCCATCAGTTTCCGAAGCCATATTACTTCACAACTAGCATAGGAAGCTGCTATGTACTCTGCTTTAGCCCTGCTTAGAAAAACACTAGAATGTTTCTTACTAAACCATGAGATCATGGTGGATCCCAGACAATAACATCCACCTGAGGTGATATTTCTATTTGTGGCACTTCCTTCCCAATCTAAATCTGTATATCCATATAATATATAGTCATGATATCTAACAAGGTATAATTCAAAGTATATTGTACCTTTTAGGTACCTCATCACATGCTTTATAGCTATCAGGTGAATTCATCTAGGTTTAACTAGATGTCGAATCAAGGTGTTTACAACAAAGCATATATCTGGCCTTTTATTCGTCACAATGAACCAATAATTTGTCTATACTAAGTCATATCCACTAACTCTAATGATTCATAAGATAATAAATTCAGGTTGGTATCCATGGGTGTGGCCATGGCTTTACAATGCAACATACCAAATCTTTTCAAGATTTCTACTGCATACTTTCCTTGGTTTGGAAATATTCCTTCTGGGATCTTCCACACTTCCAACCCGAGTAAATAATGCATCAATCGAATATATTTCATCTTGAATTCTTCAGCTAGATTATTCTTGCAATCTATAATATGTTTCTTATTTCCAGTCAGAAATAGATCATCCACATACAACAATAGTATGATAGGCCCATCATCCATAAACTTCATGTAAATTTTAGAATCAAATATACTTTTGGTAAAGTCCAATCTTGTCAAGAAGCTATATAATATTCCATACCAAACTCTAGGAGATTTCTTTAGTCCATACATATCCTTTTTCAACTTGCATACATGAGTTACTCTGTCTTTGACTTAAATCCTTATGGTTGTTCGATGTATACCTCTTCCTCAATCAAACCATTCAAGAAGGTTGTCTTTACATGCATCTGGTGTAGAACCCACCTCATCATGGAAGCGAGTGCCATGATGGTTCTAATGGAATTGTACCTTGCTACTTGAGCAAATGTCTCTTCATAATCAATCCCCTCTTTCTAAGACAATTTCTTGCCACAAATATCTCCTTGTATTTTTCAATACTTCCATCAACTGCATGTTTTATCTTGTAGATCCCCTTCAAAGATACCACACCCTTGTTTTCTGGTTTTAGTACTATATGACAAACATCATTCTTCATTATTGACTCGTATTCTTCTATCATTTCTTCCACCCAATCTTTATTCTATGCAACTTCCTCCTAGATGGTGGGTTCTTGATCTACAAGATCACAAATCAAAGCTACATAAATGGAGAATGGTTTTGATCTCTTTCTAGTTCTTTTGGTGCCTTCCAGAGCTCTGTACTTTTTTGCTTCTTTTATGATTTCTCTTACTTAAGTAGGTTTTATATTTCAATATATATCCATAGTTGGGGGTTCTTAAGGTTCTAGGATATCATTATCTTCAGATGCTACTATTTCAAGAGAGGTCTCATCTTCTACCTTTCTAGGAGTGACATCCTCTTCATGTACTTTTTCAAGATGACACCTCCTGTATTTCTTAAGAGTCATTTATTCATCAAATGTCACATCCCTACTAATCTATATATGATGGAATCCTGAAATGTATATCCTGAAGGATTTGGCGACTTCACAGTATCCAAAAAATATTCCCTTATTTCCAGAAGGATCCAACTTGGTTCTCTTCTCTTTCGGAATATGTACATATACTAAACATCCAAATATCTTAAGATGTCTCACTTCAATTTTATTTCCTGTATACATTTCTTAAGGAGTATTGAATCCAAGAGAACTGTGAGATAATATATTCTGCACATACACAATTGTTCTTGTTGCTTCAGCCCATAGATGCATGGGAAGGTCTTGGTCATGAATCATTGTTTTCACTGCTTCCATAATGGTTATATTCTTTCTTTCTGCAACACCATTCTATTGGGGATTGTAGGGAGTGGTTAGTTCCCTCTTGATTCCAACTTCTTCCCAGAATGATTCAAATTATTTTAAGCATATTCTCCACCCTTATCTGATCTCAATCTCTTGATTCTTCTTTCTGAATGGTTCTCTATCAAGGCTTTGAATTCCTTGAATTTCTCGAACACTTCAATCTTGTTCTTCAAGAAGTATATCCATGTATATCTTGAATAGTCATCAATAAATGTGACATAATATTCATATCCACTTAAATATGTGGAGGGAATAGGACCACATACATCAGAATGAATTAATTCCAACGTACCTCTAGTCTTTGTTTCACTTCTCAGAAATGGATTATTGATTTTCTTTTCTCTTGCACATCCTTTTCAAGTTCCTTCATGATCAATATTCAGATATGGTAAACCTGTTACCACCTTTCTCACATAGGGTAGTTCTTTGCAGTTGATGTGAGTAAGCCTTATATGCTATACTTCACTTGAGCTAGTGGTCTCATGGATAAGGGTTGTCTTTGGATGTCCCTTGAGTTTGTAGAGTCCTCCTCCTTCTTCACCAATGACCACAACATCTTCAAGTTTCTTTCCTTTGGTCCACATGAGTATTTATCCATATATAAAAGAAACTCTATATCCTTTCTTATCTAGTGATGAGATGGAAAGTAGGTTCTTTTTCAAACTTGGTACATAAAGTACTTCCTTCATCTTCATGGAGGTTCAAGAATCAAGCTTGGAGCTTGATTCACCAATGCCTTTGATGGGATATTGATAGTCATCTCCTAATGATAATTTCTAAGGAGAGTTCTTTTCTTCATGTCTTGACAGAGTTTTCTTCTTCCCTGTCATGTGCTTTGAAGCACCACTATCAATAAGCGATGTATCTTCTCCAGGTGTTACAGACCCAGAGAGTGCAAAGAATAGTACATCTTCTTCTTTTTCTTGTCTCTTTAGAGTTTTTTCTTCTTCTTCATCATCCTCATCTTCATCTAGATGGACATGATGTCTTTTGTTGTTGTTCTTCTTCAATGGACACTCTCTGGAAAGGTGTCCTATCTTATGATAGTTGTAACATTGATATTTGGAGTAGTATTTCTTCTGACTATTTTCTCTTTTCTTTTGAAACTTATTTGAAGGTATATACTCCTTGTGACTATCCCTCTTGAAGTTTGATTTTATTATTCTTTTGGTATGGGTCACATAGAGATTGATCATCTTCTTTAAGTAGAGATTATTTGTTAGCTACTCTAGTTTCTTCTTGGATGCAATCTTCCCATACAATGTTGTTGTTCAGGAATAAACACCTTATAACCGAAGGTCTGGGGTTAGCAACATACTCTTAAAACTTGTAGGAAATCAAATTTAAAGTGCAGAAACGAAACAAGAAGATAGGATAGACTCACCCAATTCACGACGGTTGATCCAAGCTTTGTCTTCTTCCACTCTGCTTCTCCTCCAAAGCTTTCAAGGATGTTTCTCCTTCACCTGTAAAGAGCAAATCTTTGAGGTGCAAGCTTATACATGTATATGGGACAGGCTAGATAAACAATATACAGAGTGTTTAATCATAAATATTCATCAAACCATAATACATGAAAGACATTCAAAACACATTTGGAATAAGGATTCTCTTTATTAACAATAGTGAATGAGTTAAGATTACAACCCAACACCTAAGACAAGGACTCCTCTACAACCAAAGGATTTTGAGCTCTACTGCTCCAAATACTTCTGAATAGATACCACCAGCATAACTTTTCTCTCCAAGTATGATTGATCAACACCCTCCCCAAGGCCTTTATTTATACTTATTGAAATAAGGCAATTTCGAGGGTTGAGGAGGTTGAGACAGTTAAGATGGTTATAGTTAAGGGCTTAACAAATATCAAATAATCACGATTTATTACTTTTATTGTTAAAGGAAGGCGTATGCGAGTATTGATACTAGCAACTTGCGTATGACACACGAGTTTCTCTAAGGGAAACCTGCGTACAGATCTATACACGGGTTTCAATGACAAATACTTGCTTACAGTACGCGACATGCTGTAGGGAAAAGTCGCGTATGTACGCGGGTTGCTTGTAGGCAAAATCGCATACAACAATTGACATATTAAAAGGTAAAAATGGCAAGCTGGATGGATAATGAATGTATTTCATAATATGCCCATCTATAGTGTTTTAGGCAACCTTCAATCCATAAATGTCCTTTTGTGTGCCGACATAGGAAATGTTGGCATTCGGATGGAGAAGTGCCATTTGGATAGATAACATATGCCCCCTAATGTGTGAGGTCAGAGGGAAGCGATGGATGAAATACATTATAATATTTATCTTTGGAGAACTCAGAAATCCAATGGAGTAGAGGTAGTACCTGAAACAAATACATAATAATTTCATACAAAAAGTCATATCTGAGGATGCTATGTTCAAATTACTTGGAACGCTATCTCCTTTACAATATTTGAGTACATCATATGATACGGGTACAAGAACACATATATTACAAAGGTGGATCTAAGCCACAATATACAATGATGATGAGTCTTCAAAGATCTGGAAGCTGTGTACAAAAATGAAACATAATCTTGTGCAACTTAGTCCATAGATGAGGAACTAAGGTCTTCATATGTAATCCCAAAGAACCAGTACAATCCAAGCCATGTGAATAAATGTAGGTTGAAGTCAAACATGGAAAGGATTCAACATTTTGTCAATTAATAGGTGATAATCGACAACTGAAGCAAAGGAATTCACCAATTATAGAAGGGAATCCTGAGGTACTATCATCAAAACTCTAGGTCTTAATCATCAAGAAGTGTTGAAATGGAACCATACTGTGATAAGGAAGGCAATGGATCCTCCAATGGATCACAAGAGTGACTAGGAACTGGGTAAAGGAAGGGATACATAAGAGATAATAGATATAAAAATGATGGGATCACGATAAAGATCAAACATTGGGTTGAGTCCTTGAACAGTGAGCACGAAACAGAGATGAACCAAGGTAGATTTTAACTTTATAGATAGAATGATTAGACTTATATGTCATGTAGGAGACATGATCAGATTCCCTAGGTATAACAGACAAGAGGAGGAGTAATAAACTTGAAGTAATAGCTGAACTGAAAGCGAACACTGAGACATGGGTATTGGAAAAAACAGAGAGTGCTATGTTCAAGGATAACATGCTGGCACTTACTAAAAACAAGAGAAAACTTATTCCTTACCTTCCCTGTTAAATTTTAACGAGTCCAGGAAAGTCAACTCGGATCTCTCTTCATTTTTTAACAAGCTTGAAGAGAAGAGAAAATAATGCTTGATAGTGTCACTGATTCGTGGATTTAATGAGCTCGAACTAGTACATGCTCAGCTGGTGTTTTCACATTTAGAGAGTCTGAAAACTCCAAAGAAGACTCCAGGGGGGTCCTTTTTCATCCAATTTAGTCTCCTGAGGCCAAAAAAGTATAAAACACACCACAGAAGAATTCTCTTAAGTTTCGTAGAATAAAATGTGAACCTTTTTTGTACTTAGTCAGGGAGGTCCAAAAAAGGTTAAATTACCACCGACCCAACTCTCCTTCCATAACAGCATGAATAGCTTAAGTTTTATGAGTGTGAAGGAAAGCAAGATCACTCGAAAAGATCCATTTGAGTACAAGAAATGGGGCTTACAACAATAAACTCGTTGCTTTGTTCTTTAGTTTTTAATGAGCATGACAAAGACACAAAGTACACTCAGAATATTTTTCATGTTTAGGTCTAGAGCATGAAAAAGAGAAAACTAAGCTCATACCGGGAGTTCCTTTTCCGTAAATTTAGTCCGTTAGGTCTGGAAAAGTGATAAACCTATTCCTGAGAATACTCTTCTCAATTCAAAATAGAAAAGAGAGTGATCCTTTCTCGTATTATTCTGCATGGTCCAAGATAGAGATAACCTACCACCAATGCGAATGCCCATTCACATATTCTTAATGAGCTTGAAAGGACAAGTTAACTTAACAGTCAAGTCTATTTTGAAGGAGTCAGACCTGGGCCTAAAGAAACTCCATAAAGGTGGGGAGTCCTATAAAGGGATAGCTTGTAAAAAGAGACTAAAAAAGAGGCTCTATTTGGCATGAAAAATAGCTAAGAGGACACCCCTGTACCTGAAGCAACTACAACATGAGTATCAAAAGACAACATAGGTTTCAAAGAAGGATACTCCTGAAAAGAAGGTCCTATCCATGGAAGAACAATGGTAAAGACAGGGAACTAATGGTTTAAAATACCATAGTCCGTGGAAAAAATGTTAATTGCTAAGGTTAACGTGGATTAAGTATAGATGCAAAAATGCATTGGAAATGCCAAAAACCACCCTATAGGAGCAAAAAACACTTTGTAATGATGAAAAACGGTTACAAGGCAAAAAGAGATATGGTATTAGTTGATTATATTTTGAACTATAGGAAAAAACCCACTTTGAGAAATATTATTTCTATAAATAGTTCAAAAATTATAACAAAACTCACCATTTTGATTTTATGCCATAAGAAGCAAGTTTTTATCTCTACCTTCATTCGATCGGTGTGGACAATCTAGTGGACGAAATCCGATTCCGCAAGTTGTAGGTAAGCCTACACCCCGAGCTCTTCAATTTGATCCTAGCAATTTTCAAATTTGAGTCCCAATTCCATTGTATTAAGCATCCTAAAGCATGTCACAGCTTGTACGCAGGTTAGCAGTGTTGAAATTCATGTACACGCATTCTGTACACGGGTTGCCTTTAGAGACAGTAGCGTACAGTATGTGACATGTCTAACTAGACAGTCGCATGTACTGCGTGAAGGATAAAAAGGTAATTTAAGGAAAACAAATTGAAATTTTATATGAAATTGATGATTCATAATGGTTATTTTGCTAGGTGTGAAGATGGTGTTGGAATGGAGGGAATGGGAGCATGAAAATATGGACCAAGAAGTGCTCCAAAGTGCGCCCATGATACATGCTTTACGAATGAGTGGGTTATTAAAATTCTTTTGCACTTCACCTATGCAGGCCAATGTCTGTTTATTGGAGTTCATGATAAACTATTGGGATCATGATTTAGGGATGTTTGACCTACAGGGTGATACTTTGGAAATTACTTCTGAGGAAATATATTTTATTGTCAGTCTGTCACGACGAGGAGCACCAGTCAACTTAGAGGGCATCGGTAGAGGTGGTGATCCTTTAAGTGTCCAGAACTACATGGATGTGTACTGCACACTTGGTACCCAAAAGAGAGGGAGTTGCGTCCCTATTGCACATATCCGTAATTTTACACTATAGGAACTGACGAGCACCATAGTGAGGATTACAGGATCCTCTTCATTACATCTAACTACACGGAACCAAATGAGGTTGGTGGTGGATTGTATGCAGGGTGCCATGTATGATTGGTGTTCAGGAGTTGTCCCAATTATGAAAAAACAACTCTCGGATTGCAAGAGAGGAAGGCAGAAGAACTTCGAGTATTCTAGCATATTGGTTTCCTTCTTCGAGAGAGAGTACCAGGGTTGAGCCCTGCTATACCCCTACCAGTTCGATCTCCACATTAGCCTAGGATGAGCATATGGGGAGACATCTTCCTCCATCAAGGAGGAGGAGAATTAGTGCATAGTGTGTACGATGATGACTTCTACTTCTGGTGGGAGCGACAGCTACCGGCACTAAAGCAGTTTTCGTATGCCGGGATGGATTTTCGAGGTGATCCAGACCTTGTCCTCGCTTTAGGAGGAGCATGGGGAGAGCTAGGTAATTTTTTAATTTTCAAAGTTTTTAAAATTTTTATAAATTTTAAAATGATAAATATATACATATGTATAAAAGTCCTAATCCTATAAACATGTCAAAATGCAGATATTGGACCGGTCCGCCCTGAGGGGCATCCACGTATGTTTGTTCATCCTTTTGTAGGTGAAGACCTGGGGATTATTAGGATTTTGGAGGGGAAGCTGGCCAGGATTACCCAAAGAGTTCCCACTTTGCGGATAGAGCATATCCCAGCCATCATGCATGAGCTTGTGGTTGGAGTTGCACCTGTCTAGTTATGCCTTTTTAGGCGGGTGGCCAGAGAATTTCTTGTGTACATAGATGCTGTAGAGGCTACTGAAGCCGAAGAGGCTGAGGAAGCTAGAGTATAGAGGGACCATGGGGACCAAGGTGGTCCAAGTGACCAGGGTGGTCCTTCTTAGATCTAGGACATTTTGATGGACTGTGATCCATATTTTGTATATTTTTTGTATATTATACAGTTATGACTAGATATGAGGATCAAAATCGACCTATCTATAGACAGATACTCACACACACACACACACACACACACACACACACACACACACACACATATATATATATTGTTGTCGATTTATTTAGAAGTGTTTTTTATGTGCATGCTATATATTTTTATGAAGTGTGTGTTAGATGCCAATCTAAAATGTAATTAGCATATGCATCAGTCAATGAATTCCGATTTCTTGGAATGTGATTGAATATAATAAATTAAAAATTTCTCTCCAATAACCTAATTTACATGAACTGACGTAATAGGATAGGGTTTCGTACCTGATATGCTCGATTGAGCTGGGAAACCACAAGTGTCAAGCACCCAATATGCAGATAAATTATTACCAACACAGAGAGCATACAAGATTTATTGTCAACCCGAGAAAGTATTTTATTTCAAAGGATAAATTCATAGTATATGCGTTAAACACCAAATCAATGTAATTAAACACTCTTATCCTCTAACAACTATGTTCATCCCAAGCATCTGTGTAATCCTATTCATCTTCTAAATACTACAAATTCAATTACCTGTAATTCAGGGAAAATGATCTAAGATGCAAACAACAATTGCAGATAAAAAGGAAATCCTATTCACAACCCAGAACAAGAAAACTGCCTATTCAATCTGATTACTCTTGAAAGCCATAAACATAAATCAAATATTAATCTAGGAATTCAATTGCAAAGGATTAAGTTCAGCTATTCTAAGGAATTGACTTGCAGGAATTAAAATCAACAATCATAACAGGAAATATAAATTGCAAGGATTCATAGGATAACAACTTGAAACTACAGGATGAGCCAAGCTGCGTACAACTACCACTCAAATTGCATAAAGGAAATTCCCTACCCAGTCGACTGTCACTCTATACCACTTACCAATCTTAAGAAAATGCAATCACAATTATACTGTAAATCAACACTACTACAGTTGTGTACAAAGGAAATAGGATGAACAAAACATCACACAATACTGAATTGAAAAAGTCCTAAATTAACTCAGTGATCTCTGTGGAAGGCGGGCCCAACCTTCACACAGAGATGCTGGATGAACAACTTGCAACTCTTTTAAATCAGAGGTAACTCCTTATATTAAAGAATGAAATATTACACAAGTTGCTTGCACTGCTAATACAATGAATGAATTATCTGTTTTCCAACCCCCTGGGTCGAAACAACTCCCCATATTTATACATGCAGATCATAACCTCCGATCCTATTAAAGGGCAGCCATGAAGATCTCTGATCTTCATGCGCCCTATATAATACTAGCTGTTACAAAACGTGGCATGATAATGACATGGAAAATGAGAGAAGGCTGTTAACTTGCCCAGGAGTAGCGATCTCTTCAGATCGCAATTATATTCAAGCAGCAATGTAGCGCGTTCTGTTATAGCTGCACTGTCACAGCTCAGTCTAGGATATTGCATTGAAACCACGTGCCTTCCTTGATGATTAGGGGATGAGAGTCCTTTTAAGTAGCGAATATCCCTTCCTTTGATATTTGTTCAGCCCCCATCCACCTGCAGTCCACTTATCTCAAACTACCTTCATAAATCATAACATGTTAGCACAATTGAGAGATACACAGCTTTAATTATCACAATCATAAGCATTAATAAGATAAAGCAATGATCAGTCATACCTTGGTAGTTTGGGGATGAAATTGAGGACAACAGGTCTGATTAGCATGCTAAATGATGTAAGACAGGGGAAGAAAAGGTGATTGAAGATAGTTAAAAAGGGGAAATTTTAGGCTCAACATGTCCCCCCAACTATCTTGTTGCATGTCCTCATGCAACAACCTACATCATTTGGTGTCTGAGTCATGTACTGAGCTGTGTTCATGGAGGGAGGAGAAGTTGTAGGGAAACTCAGGCACCTCATCTTCCTTTAAAAAGCCTCTGTGAGTAACCCAATACTTCCAGCACCGCTGCTCCTCTGCCCTAGTCAAGGAAAAATCTATATTATACGGTTTTGCTGGCCACCAAATGAGAGGGAATTTTAATTTCAAACCCAACCAATAAACTCCACACTCCCTCATGCTTCCCACATAGCCCTTGACTCTGGAAAGTTCCTGCTTGAAATTTTCGAAACAGTAAGGATCCCGGCTTCTAAGTGCAGAGGAGGCAGCCTGCCATCTATGTTTACTCCCTTCCAATGCTACTTGTTGATGTCTGGAAATGTAATTGGTGCAAGTGGAGATCACTTCTTCTTGCAATCTCATGATATGCTGTGCCTGGGGGGGTACAAGAAAACTTTTGTACCGTGCCAAAAGAATGCCAGGATTCTGGGGTTCACTTCGAATCCATAAGTTAGTGTGGGCTTCATTATGGGAAAAGGTCTGAAAAGACCTTTCCCACTGAGCGTGATTGCTCACAAAAGAGGCAAAGGCTCTTAGCTGAACATCCCCTGCGAATGGAACAGGGTTTGAGTGGCAGTCCAGGGGGCAAGCCATCTCATGCAGGTATAACTCACACAACAGGTTTTGCTCCTCAAAATTGCTTCCAAAGAATGTTTCCAAGAACTTTGTTGAGGTTGTGATTTCGAATGATCTCCCCTCCTGTACAGCCTTCAATTTAAACCAGACAAATTGCTCAAATAGGAACACTGGATAAGAGGAAGAGGGTTTCCTGGGGCCCATGAGTTCTTGAGAGAGTGTGTACATCTATTCTTTCTCCTGCTGCATGGATTGAAACTTTTTCAATTTTCTCAACTTGTTCTGCATCTCTTCTTCCTGAACTCTGTTGCCCATGCGTTCTTCGGCCCACTTCTCTTCCAGTGCTTTAATAATTTTTCTATGCTCACTCAAAGAAATCATGCCCTTCTGGAGTTCTTCCACCTGGCTTTTCAATTTGGTCACTTCCAACCTCAGGGTGGAGGCTTCTGTTGTGAGGTCCAAAATTTCCTTTTTATAATGCTTTTCTTGCTCCGAGTTTAAATCAATGAAATCTTTAAGAGGTAGAAGCACTGGTTCTTATGGGGCAGTGTCCTCCGGCATATCCAAATTTACTATGAGAGTTGTTGGTTCTTGTGTAACAGCAACATCCCATGGATTCTCTTCAAAAGCTGCATTCATGGCTTTTTGAGACACCGGTTCTTGTGGGGCAGTGTCTTCCTCTTGTTCAACTTGCATTTCTGAATTTGGTTCAAGAGTTGCTGGTTCTTGTGTAGCAGCAACATCCCCTGGATTCTCTTCAAAAGCTGCATTCATGGATTTTGAGGACACTGGTTCTTGTGTGACAGTGTCTTCTTCTTCCTTCTACCTCTGATATTGGATACCTTTCTCATTGTGCAGCTCCTCCTCAAGGATTTCGGTGTCACCTGAGGGCTATGTCTGTACCTGTTCATCCTCACTCCACTGTATATCTAGTCCAGGGTTATCTTCTAATTGCAATTCAAGAATCCTTGCTGCAGCTTCCAAGGATGATGGTTCTTGTGTAACAACATCCTTGCTTACCTCTTCATCCTCCTATTGTTGCAATTATTCTTCTATGAGCTCTGTATCATTGGAACATTCTAGGGTTATAGTGCAAATCTCTTCATTCAGTTCCAGAGTGTCCTCCATCCCAGGTTCTTCTCCCACTTGCTCGGTCGATTGGACAACTATATTCAGGTTTGCTGGTTCTTGTGTTGCAGCCCCCTGTTCAAGTTCATCAATGTCCTGCCCTTGTACCTCAGCTTCTACAATATCTATGTCCTGGGAGCATTCTGGGGTTACAGTGCAATCTTTGTCCTCGAAATCATGCATGATTTCATCCTTTTTCTCCTCTGCCACAGAATTAGTGGCAACTTCAACAAGGATGTTTAAAGATGCTGGTTCTTGTGTGGAAGCATCTTCTTTTTCTGCATTTTCCTCTGTTGTGGGTGATGACTGTGGTGCTGTGCAGGTGCGCATTATGATCTTATGGCCTGCCTCTTTGAAGATTTCCCCACAGGTGGGGCAGATCACACACTCATCTTCCTTTCCAGGCTTGGTAGAGTTCGATCCCTCCAAATGGTCTGCAGCCTCCACTAATGTATACATTTTCCTTTCACCTAATTTTTTGCAGGTTTCCTTCCATGTCTCCAATTCCCTTCGAAGTACTTGGAATTCCTCCTTTAATAGTGTGTTCTCATCCAGAAGTCCTTCAATGCTGGGTTCTTCCTCGACTGGCCTTTGTAGAGCATCCATTGGCCTCGGTACAAGGATTGGGAACTCAACCTATGCTTCTAGGGTTTCCCATCTTTTTTCTGGCTACCTCTGCTGTTGCAGCTATTCTAGTTCTTTTCCTTCTGATAGGTGAGGTTATGTTAAGTTCGTAGATTGATCTTTTCTTTCTCCTTTGTGGTGTTTTCTTTTGTGGAGCTGGGATATCAGGTTTCACAGCCGAGGTCGAAGGAATATTTTCTTGCTCCTCAGGCTGTTCTTCCATAATTAAAGTTCCTCCTTCCCACTCAGATGAGGTTTCAATAGTTACTAGCTCGATATTTTCTTTAATTTCCCCATCTCTGTCACCTTTAGGTTCAATTGTCGCAGCACTTGGTGCTGCTCTAGTTTCACCTTCTGCTGGCAGAGCTGTCCTCTTGTCTATGTTCTCCACAAGGTTTTTATGTACACCCTCCTCCAATTTCTCTTCTTGTGCCTCTGGTTGCGGTTCTTCTGATATAGTTTCATCCCCCCCAACTATATGGGAGGAAATCCAGTCCTCCTGCTGTGGTTGAACCTGTTCCTGTTCTATCTGGACACCCAACAAGGGAGATGGTTCCTTAGCTCGAGCTGTGAATTGTTCCCAAGTTATATTATGCTAAGCAAGGGTTCTTGAAATTATTAATTTGATGAGACCATGGTGGGTCAGGGAGGCAAATGGGTGTTTAGCGACTTGGACAAACGTCACTATATGACGCAAGTCATGGAGCAAATAGTATGGAATGTTCAATAAAGTGCCATGGCGGAGATGAGAAAGTAAAGGCAGGTCAGAATTATAAACAGTTTGGTACCTACCTTCACAAGTGATGTACTTTTTGAGGAAGAAAGCAACCTGATCCCATGGCCGCGGTAATGAATACAGTGAAATCCCCCTTCTGGATGATTGAACTTGCTCCCCCTCACGTAAAAATGCTTCCCGTGTGCTTGTTGTGGGAACTCGTCGTCCAAACCATGCCTTTCCCACCTGTGGGATAGCAGTAACCTTGGATATAATGGCTTTGAATAATTCTATGCGCAGCCCCCACACCTCAGAGTGAGTATCTGTGAGTTTTAAGGCAAATTGCAGGGCTGCTTCCTGGTTAAAGCCATCCAGTCGCTCAAAAAACTCGAGCTAGCCAACGGCTTGAAAGATGGCCAGAACTACGGGATTTTTCCTAAGTTCCTATGTATCCAAAGGTTCATGGCGAACTGGAATCCCCACAATCCCGACGGTAGACTGAGATTGCTACTTCGCAGCTTACAGAAACCAAGAATGGAGGTTGCAGCGCAGAGGGTGCACGAATCGCTGAGCGGAGATGTTGAGTAAATGGGCAAATTTGGAAAGTTCAGCTCGAAAAAATGTTTGAAGTTTTTATTCCAAATTGGGGAAGGTGGCAGTTATTAGTTTTACGTCGCACGGGGGAAGGAGTTAATTAGGATATAATGGTGATATGATTAAAGGTACGACTGATATCGCTAAATCATATCAATATTTAATCACGTGAAAATCAAAGCCATACCTCGTGAGACTGTGTGTGAGATATCCTGTGAAGAATGGTGGAACGTGTGTGCTGTCATTAAATTGATCATAATGACGAGGATAATGCAATAATTTCTTCCACCAGTTAAATACAAACCATCTCATCACCAGGGTCGGAATTATGAACAAAGCGGTCGTTGTATGGCCCAGTTCGCCGCCATAAGTTGGATGAATCAGAGCCATATCTAGCAAGTTGAAGCAATTCTTCTATTAATACTGGAGTTACCTCTGCAAGTTTCCAAAAAAAAACGGCCTTTAACACATGAAAACATCCACCAAATGAAGCGGAATTGCAGCTGCTAGGAATGATATCGCGGCCAACGAAAAAAGATGTTGCAGCCACCGAGAAAAAGTTTGCAGCCGCCAAGAAATATGTCGCAGCTACCGGGAAAAGTTTGCGGACACTGGGAAATGTGTCGCAGCCACCGGGAAAAGTTTATGGCCGCCGGGAAATAGGGCTTGATGGTCATCGACAAAAAAATCACGGCTGCCAGGAAAAAGGGCTTGACGGTCATCGAGAAATATGTTGCAGCCAATGGAAAATGGTTCACAGCCGCCCAGAAATATGTTGCAGCCGACGAAAAATGGTTCACGGCTGCCGGGAAATATGTTGCAGCCGTCGGGAAAAGTTTGTGGCCACCGGGAAATGTGTCGCAGCCGCCAGGAAAAGTTTGCGGCCGCTGGGAAATATGTTGCAGCCGTCGGGAAAAGTTTGTGGCCGCCGAGAAATGTGTCGCAGCCGCCGGGAAAAGTTTGCGGCCGCTGGGAAATAGGGCTTGACGGTCATCGGCAAAAAAATCATGGCTGCCAGGAAAAAGGGCTTGACGGTCATCAGGAAATATGTTGCAGCCGACAGAAAATGGTTCACGGCCACTGGGAAATATGTTGCAGCCGATGGAAAATGGTTCACGGCCGTCGGGAAATATGTTGCAGCCGTTGGGAAAAGTTTGCGGCTGCCGGGAAATATGTCGCAACTGCCGAAAAATGATTTACAGCTGCTGGGAAAAAGGGATTGACGGTCATCAGAAAAAAAATCACAGCTGCCAGGAAAAAGGGCTTGACGGTCATTGGGAAATATGTTGCCACCGACGGAAAATGGTTCACGGCCGCTGGGAAATATGTTGCAGCCGTCGGGAAAAGTTTGCAGCCGCTGGGAAATATCTCGCAGCCGCTGGGAAATTTATTTTGAAGGAAAAGGAAATGCAGCACAGGAAGGAATAAGAAAACAACTCCACTCGACAAGCCCAATCTGGTCATTCCCCTGGCGCTTCCCTGCAAATTTTTGAAAAATAACGACAACGAAAAGATCAAATGCAAAAGGGAAAAAACACAATATAAAATGCAGCAGAGAAATTTTTTTTATTTATGTACAGTGATTCAAACATGATTTACAATCTAAGGATTGGCACAGGCAGAGAGAAGTTCCTGCCCTGATATCAGCTGATAATTTGGATCGGTGGCAATTTGCGAAATGAATGCATCTCTCAAAATAGGCTTACAATGCAGTCGCAGCTGGTGGCCATTGGCAAATAATGGTATGCAATTTTCATCAATGGTCACCAGATGGACAGTGCCATTGTCAAATACCCTGTCGACCAAATAAGGAACCAGCCACTGTGTACGTAATTTACCTTTAAAATCCTTTTTGAACCCGGATTCATATAGTAACGCCCAGTCTCCTTCATGGAAGATTTTCTTTTTAATAAATTGGATCTCTGTTGCTGAAGCAATGTAGTCTGATCCACTACAACTAACCGTTTCTTGTCCAATTCATTTAATTGATTCAATCTTCTCTTCTGGGCCTCTGTTACATCCAGATTCAATTCGGTGGATGTCTTCAGGGTTTTGATCTCAAACTCAATCAGAAAGATAGCACTCTTCCCATACACTAAATCATAGGGAGAGAAACCTGTGGTGCCACGCCAAGTCGTACGATATGCCCATAGTGCTTCTAGAAGCCTGTTAGCCCAATCCCTTCGATGGCTCTTAACTATTTTAGTAAGGATGGATTCAATGACCTTATTAGTACTCTCCACCTGACCATTAGCTTGGGGGTGGTAAGGTGAAGCCATCCTATGATGCACATGATACTTCCGGAGCAAGGATTCAAATTGGTGTGACATGAATTGCGGCCCCCCATCAATAACCACTTCCTTTAGTACCCCAAAGCAGGTAAAAATTTCACTGTACAGAAAATCCATCACCTCCTGGTCATTAGCCTTAGCCAAAGCTATAGCCTCCACCCATTTGGTCATATAATCAGTACAAACCAGAATGTAAACTTTCTATCTGGAAGGAGGACTAATAGGGCCAACAAAATCCAGTTCCCATATATCAAATGGTTCAACTACTACTTGAGGTTGTAGAGGCATCTGATCTATTTTATTAGGCTGGGCCCCCATCCTTTGGCAGTTGTCATAGGATTGAACATACCTTTTAGCATCCCTAAACAGAGTTGGCCAGTAGTAGCCCATCCGCAGCACCTTGTGCCCTGTTCTTTTGTCTGCAAAGTGTCCCCCGCAAGGCTCATCATGACAGGCTTTCAGTATGGGAAAGATCTCATCTTCTCTTACACATCTCCTAATCTCAAGATCCGGTCCTGTGTAGAAGAGATGACCATTTAGCCAACAATACCTGGCACTCTGCTGAATGATTTTTCTTTTTTCTCATTTAGACATATGTGGTGGGAGCTTTCCTACAACCAAATAATTAGCGACGTCTACATACCAGGGAG
This sequence comes from Pseudotsuga menziesii, assembly GCA_001517045.1. NCBI lineage: Eukaryota > Viridiplantae > Streptophyta > Pinopsida > Pinales > Pinaceae > Pseudotsuga > Pseudotsuga menziesii. The sequence goes on from LPNX011156505.1 coordinate 79,449, forward strand.
AGTGAGCTGAAAGTGCGAATAGATGTTCATCTGGAAAATAGTCCTCAATAGGCAAACTATCATCATTGTTAGTAAGATGGGATAAGAAATCAACAACGACATTTTCTTTTCCAGGTTTATCTATAATATTAATATCAAATTCCTGCAATAACAAGAGCCACCTGGTCACTCTGGCATTGGTGATAGGTTTGTTCATCAAGTATTTAATGGCAGAGTGGTCAGTGTGCACAAATGTGGGATACCCAGTAATGTAATGTCGAAATTTATTAATAGAGTAAACAATAGCTAGGAATTCTTTCTCAGTAACAGTGTAATTAAGTTTAGCAGGGGCTAAGTTTTTACTAACATAATAGATGGAATAAGGTACTTGACCATCCTGCTGTCCTAATACTGCTCCAATGGTGGTATCAGAGGAATCTGAGGAAATATGGAAGGGTAGGGTCCAATTAGGTCCCCTTAAAATAGGAGTTGTGGACAACTTTTCTTTAAGCTTATCAAAAGTTGTCTGGCATGCTTCAATCCACACAAACTGTGCATATTTCATTAACAGAGAGAACAAAGGAGAAGCCAGTTTGGAGAAGTTCTCTATAAATCTTTGATAGTATCCAGCATGTCCCAGAAAACTTCGCACCTCTTTTTGAGTTGCAGGGGTAGGTATATTTTTTATCACCCTGATTTTTGAAGGATCTACCTGAATGTCATTGGTAGAGATGAAATGCCCTAATACCACCCCCTCACTCATCATCATATGGAACTTTTCAGTGCTTAATGAGAGCTGAGTCTGTTCACAGTGAGTTAAAACCTTCTTTAAATTTTCCAGTGCTTCCTCAAAATCCCTACCATAGGGAGTAAAATCGTCCATAAATATTTCCATACTATCATTGACTAATTTAGAGAATATGCCAATTACAGCTCTTTGAAACGTTTCCGGTGCATTACATAGACCAAAGGGAAGCACTATGTAGGCAAACATTCCCCAGGGACAAGTGAAGGTGGTCTTATCCTGATCCTCAGGAGCAATATGAATTTGGTTGTACCCACTGAACCCATCTAGGAAGGAGAAGAACTTCTTCCCTGATAGGGTATCAAGTACTTGGTCAATAAATGGCAGAGGGAAATGATCCTTTTGGGAAGCTTTGTTCAGTTCCCTATAGTCAACACAGACCCTCCATTTACCATTTTTCTTGGGCACAATTACGAGTGGGGAAACCCACTCACTATCCGAAATAGGATATATAAATCCTGCTTCCAAGAGTTTCTGGATTTCTTCCTTCACTATATCCCTTAGGTTGGGGTTCATGCATCGTTGGGGTTGACACATAGGCCGGGAGTCACTTTTAATATAAATGTGATGGGTGTACAGATTAGAGGGAATACCCCTCATGTCTGTGTACTCCCAGGCGAATGCCCCCTTGTGTTCTTTCAAGAGGCTGATCAGGTGCTTTTGTTCTTCTAAGGAGAGACTAGGATTGATATTCAAAGTTCTTCCAGGCTCTACCTCAATAGGAATGCTTTTTGAATTTTCTAAAACTGGGATTATGTTTGTGTCACCAACTAGTGTTTCTTCTGTAAGATTTTCTTGTTCTTCCTTGCCCAGGGTAATATTGAGGATTTGATAGACCTCTCTATCCACTGAAGTGGGTTCACTAATAAAATTACTAATAGTATCATCTTCTGTTTCATTTTTAAACGTTAAGGCCTTCCCTAGAGTTAATAGTGGCCGAACATCCTCCTCCTCCTCCTCCTGCTCTATCCAAAGGGGGGTTTCAGCCTCTAAGCTTGGCCGAGCTAGAGGATACAGGGTGAGGCTTTTAGTCTCCGTACCATCAGATATAGTCATGGACCCTGATCAATAGCTGAAGTAAGCATCAGCTGTGGCCAACCAAGGCCTCCCCAGGATCAATGGGTGTCCCCCCAACTGCGATTTTGGTTGTAATACCAGAAAGTCAGCAGAATACTCCCATGAATCTACTGAGATGACAAGGTCATCCAAAATTCCTTCAGGTCTAATGGTGGATCTATCTGCCAATTCTAAAATGGTAGGGATTGGTCTAACATTAGTGAGCCCAAGCTTCTTTACAGTCTCCATTTTTATGACATTTATTGCTGCCCCTAAATATACTAGCACGTTGGGTATCTGTGTCTGTCCTACCTGTATAGTGACAGTAGGATTACCAGGGTCATCATACTTTGTCACAGGGGTCTTTCCTATTATCAAGGAAGATAAATTCCCTATGACGTGAACAGTGGGAGGATCTCTAGGTTTCCTTCCTGGTCTCTTAGTGCACAGGTCCCGAATGGTTCTAGCATAATAGGCACATCTTGAAGGGCTTGAAGAAGGGGGATTTTGACATAAAGGTTTCTTAACTCTCCTAGGAGGTTAAACTAAGGTTGTCCCCCTATTCTCGGTAGCATTAATCTCTCAGGATATGGTGGTTTTCTTATCAGCTGGGTAGGCTACGTATTGTCAGATTCATTGTTTGATGTTTCAGCCATTCCATGCTCAGCATCTTCAATGATAGGAACTGTATCGGATGGATGCTGTGAACTCCTTTCTTCCTTATGCACAGAAGGTGGAGCATCTTCTGTAATTACGGGTTCTACTATTTTCCCAGATCATAAACGAATATAATTACAAGGTACATGGGAAAGAGAGTAGGCCGGCATATTGACAGTCTCCAATTTATGGACTGTTTTATTATTCGGGTTAGGATTAGGTTGGGCAGGCAACTGAGGTCGTATCGGTATATTAGGGACAGAATTATTCTGCAACTGCAGCTGCGACTGCTGAGGTGGGTATTGCGGATATTGATGGAATTGAAAGTATTGAGGAGAATATGGTGATTGTTGAGGTGGAGGTGGTTGAGGAAACTGGTTTCCAGGATAGAAATTCCTCCATCCAGGAGACCACGACGTAGGTTGGTGTGGTGGCTGTGTCTAAGGACTCCATGAGTTAAAATTTTGCATTGCAGGTTGGGAGGAATTCCACTGAGTATAATTTGAAGGGAATTGTGTATTCATGTTTTGCATGTTATTATTCCAATTTCCCATATTATTCAAAAATGGAAACGAGTCTAGAGTCATACCTTGATTTTGAGGCTGCCAAGGTTTCTTCTGTGCAATGAAATAGGCCGATTCCACTTCTGGAGTTGATGCCTGCAGAACAGCCTTCACTTGGGGAAGTGAGGGACATTCTTTCATGTTGTGGTTCAGCTCACATAGCTGACATACTTCTACTTTATCAAGCGGGCATTCTCTCAGCGGATGATTCTTTCTACATCGTGGGAAGAACACTCCTAGTGTGAGATCCTCTACTGCCTGTTTTTGTTTTTCCTTCAGGACATCGATCTCTAAGGAGATGGAACTCATCATCTCTGTCTTGAAATTTTCAAGGAGATTACCTATCTCTGCACAGGTGGCTCCTCCATTGGATGAATTCTGAGTTCTTTCAAAGACATCACGTTCTAGCTTATACTGTTTGTCCCTCTTATTGTTCCTGGAAGAGCCCCTGGAGTATCTCTTACATAGTTCCACAATATTTCCAAAAGGTTCTTTGGAGATATCTCCCTTTCCTAGCAGATTTAACATGTCTAAGCAATCATCCCTGATCCCACAAAGCAAGATTATCTTGAGCATGTCCAGCCCCATGTTCGTTTGCCCATCCCTCTGCACATTGCGCAGTAGCATTTCCACAAAATCCTCCAGACTTTCATCCTCCTTCTGCACCATTTTGAATAATTCTTGTCTTTTATCCTTGGTGTTGCAATATTCCTGATATTTTTCCAGGAACACCTGTTTCATTTTATCCCAATTAGCAACAGTTCCTCCCCCAAGGCTCATGAACCAGTATAATGCGTTGTCCTTCAGGGTGGCAGGGAAAAGTTTCAGCTTTTGTGCATCGGTGACATAATCATAGCTACGACAGAGAATATCGAATTCAAAAAGGAATTCGTTGGGATCTTTTACCGCCTTTCCATGAAAGCGAGGCAGCATTGATGGTGAGATATTCTTCATAGGGGCTGCCCCTGCTGGCTGCTGAATTGGGAATTGTAGTGTAGCCATCGTTCCTTCAGACAGGGAGTGATTGTCATGATGATAGTTTTCCCCCATTGCCTCTTCTTCGTCAGAGTCATGTTTGTTACTCATCTCCTCTTCTATTTTCTCCTCCTCTATTTTCTCCTTTTCGTTTGTTCCCACGTTCTTTTCCTCGTTCTTCTCTACGCCCTTCTCCTGTTCCTCATTCTTTTCCTTGTTTTTCCACTGATTAGCAAACTTCTGGTGGAACTGCATCCACTCTTCTTCAGTTACAACCTTCCTGAAAATGTGGTATGTTGGACCTTTACTAGCAGGTCCAGTTGTAACAGCTATGTCCTTTTCTGTAGGTATATTTGAAGAAGTCGCGGCTGCTCATGTATTCTCCACCGTGGACCCTGATGCTGGTGCCCAAGGATCGACAGGGTTTCTTCTGATAGGAGTTTCTTGTTGGCGAGCCCTGGTAGATGAATCAGTTCTATCAACAAGATCGTCGATAAATGTCCTTCTGCCCAATGGTGTTCCTCGACCGCAACCCAAGCCACCTGCACTGTTAGTATCTTGTGGGGTTTTGGGAGTTGGGAGTTCATCGCGTTTTACCCTCCTCGTATTCATGCAACCCAAATCATTTCAGCAAAAAGAATAGAAAAGACTGCCTAGAAATAATTACCAGATGCAACTAATGATAGTGTTTAATTTTATATTTACCCGGCAACGGCGCCAAAATGTCGAGCACCCAATATGCAGATATATTATTACCAACACACAGAGCATATGAGATTTATTGTCAACCCGAGAAAGTCTTTTATTTCAAAGGATAAATGCACAGTATATGCATTAAACACCAAATCAATGTAATTAAACACTCTTATCCTCTAACAACTATGTTCATCCCAAGCATTTGTGTAATCCTATTCATCTTCTAAATACTACAAATTGAATTACCTGTAATTAAGGGAAAATGATCTAAGATGCAAATAGCAATTGCAGATAAAAAGGAAATCCTATTCACAACCCAGAACAAGAAAACTACCTATTCAATCTGATTACTCTTGAAAGCCATAAACATAAATCAAATATTAATCTAGGAATTCAATTGCAAAGGATTAAGTTCAGCTATTCTAAGGAATTGACTTGCAGGAACTAAAATCAACAATCATAACAGGAAAGATAAATTGCAAGGATTCGTAGGATAACAACTTGAAACTACAGGATGAATCAAGCTGCGTACAACTACCACTCAAATTGCATAAAGGAAGTTCCCTACCCAGTCGACTGTCACTCTGTACCACTTACCAATCTTAAGAAAATGCAATCACAATTATACTATAAATCAACACTACTACAGCTGTGTACAAAGGAAATAGGATGAACAAAACATCACACAATACTGAATTGAAAAAGTCCTAAATTAACTCAGCGATCTCTTTGGAAGGAGGGCCTAGCATTCACACAGAGATGCTGGATGAACAACGTGAAACTCTCTTAAATTCGAGGTAGCTCCTTATATTAAAGAATGAAAGATTAAATTTTGTCAAACAGGTTTGGCATCAGGATATGTTTGGATCTCATGTTCAACAATCAATGGATCAATGCCTGGCATCTCCTCATATGACCAGGTAAAGACATTGCAGAATTCCTTAAACAAGGCAGTATAGATAGCAATCTTCTAAAAAGAGTAGTTTGCGCCTATATATATGTTTTGCACGACATCAATATTTACAGAGATGTTGATAGGTATAGTAGCAGAAATATTTTCCATATTCCCCTCGGCAAACATTCCTTCCCTAGGTAAGGGATTGATGGTTGTATCAAAATCCTCCAACAGTCTCATATGAAACTCTTGATTTTCAATTCTGCTTAGTTATGGGAGAAAATAGGATCGATGGTGAAGATCCTCACAGATCTTACCATGTCCACTCATGGATTCGAAAATGGCTTCATCAAAAGGTAAAACCATATCTAAACAATCCGTAGAGTGCAAAGAGTTTTTCACCCATGCAGGCAAATAGACTTCTTCTAGATCCTCTGAGACTGTGAGCAGATCTAGAATGGGATCATTAGTGGTTTGGGTGATAGCTTGGTAAGCTACTTTTATTGCCAATAAGGGCACTTCCGGTTCATGGGGGGAAGGAAGAACCC